>JAOYMR010000008.1:21234985-21244071 GCA_025802075.1 Tenebrosternarchus preto | reverse complement strand
CAAACACTCTTTCTCTCTCTCTTTCTCCCTCTCTCTCTCTCTCTCTCTCCCTCTCTCTCTCTCTCTCACCCTCTCTCTCTCTCCCTCTCTCTCTCCCTCTCTCTCTCTCTCTCTCTCTCTCTCTCCTCCACTGATCTGCTCCCACTGAGAAGGGGGGTGGTGTGTCATTGAGTGCCAGTGAGAGGAGACGTGCGGTTGACTCAGATGCTCTCTGGCCTCACACACACACACGCACATAGTGTTAACGGAGCGCAGAAGAGTTTGTCTGGTTAGAGCACAGAGAGACAGGCAGCACAGAGAGAGAGAGAGAGAAAGAGAGAGTGTGACTGAGAGAAGAGGACAGGGAGAAACAGACAGAGAGGGAGAAAAAGAGGGAGGGAGAAAGGGAGAGGGGGAGAGAGAGAAAGGGAGAGGGGGAGGTACAGAAGGAGACAGAGAGAAGGAGAGGAGGGTCAGGATGGCTGAGGTGACACGGCAGCACCTGATCTGCACCCAGCTGGGAAGGAAGAACTCTGGGCACTTCATGGTGAGACTGGGGGTCTTTCTGGAAGCACAGACCTTATTGTTGTTTTTATCAAAGTCGTTGTATATATATGAAGGCATTAAATGCTTCTTTCCTTTCTGAGCCACATCTGTGCACGAGCTGTTTTGTTTTTCCTTTGATCACAGTTTGAGTTTGAGTTTGCTAGGTATGCAGCAGGGCTGGGAGTGGAGGTGTGTTTTTCTTAAGGAGAATTTGAGGAGTATTTTTATATGGTGTGTGTGTGGTGTTCGTGTGTGTGGGAGAGAGGGAGAGAGACAGAGGTGGCGTGGAGTCTTTTAGGGTTTAAAGGGCATTTCTATGGGTGACTGGGTTTGTTTGGCAAGTGATTTCTGGTTTGGAATGTACGTATGTGTATATGTGAGTATGCGAGTGTGTGTGTGTTTGTGTGTGTGTGTGTGTGTGTGTGTGTGTGTGTGTTTGGAGGACAGCCCATAAGCAGTCCTGACTGACACATGGAGAAAGGAAGGGGGAGGGGGTGAGGACAAGGGGGAAAAAATCCTTCTCTCCTCCTTTTCCATCTTTTCTGCCATCCCCCTTTTCTCCTCCTCCTCCCTCTCCTTCCCTCCCTCTCCTTCCCTCCCTCCGCCCTGCCCTGCTTACCGCCGACGCTGCTCTTGTCCTGCCCTCTGCTAGCACATGGCCCCGGAGGAAATCTCTGATGCGCTGTTCGCTCCTGAATGAACTCAGCACACACACTCCTGCTACCAGCCTCCACTCCTCAACTCCCCTCTGCTGCTCTCCCGAGAAGACGCACAAGAGAGAGAGAGAGAGAGAGAGAGAGAGAGAGAGAGAGAGAGAGCACAGGAAAGAAAGAAAAAAAGAAAGAGAGAAGAAAAGGGAAAGAAAGAAAAGAAAAGAAAGAAAGACAGACAAGGAGAAGCCAAGGAAGAGGTGGAGAGGAGCATCTTTGGGCTGTGTGTGCATCTCTCCTTCACTCTGCGTTCTCCTGGTCTCTCCCTCACCAGTCTGCTGACACAGAGCTGGATGTGAGAGTAGGCGTGTGGAAGGAGCGTGAGCAGGCGAACGGAGGTGACAGCACGGCCGGAGCAGCCAGCAGCAGCAGCGGCTCGGAAGGTGGAGGCGCGGGTGGAGCAGACAGCTCCATGCAGTTCAGCACCAGACCGGCGAGCGCAGAGCCTGCCTATCTGGGGACATGGCAGCAGAACACTGACAACAACCTCCTCTTCAGGATGTCCCAGCAGGTCAGTACTCACGGCCCTCGTCCTCGCCAGCCTCTCCTCTCCGCCTTCACTCTCCGTACTTCATGTCTCCACCACGCTCGCGCACATGTGTGTGTGTGTGTGTGTGTGTGTGTGTGTGGGTTACTCAGTTCTCTCTATGTGAAACTTCTATCTGCCGGTGTTCTTGTTGGGTTGTTATTGGTGTACAAAAGTGTATGTATGCTTGTGTGTGCATACGTTAGTGTGTTTGTGTCTATGTATGTGTGTGTGTGTGTGTGTGTGTGTGTATGAGTATGTGTGTATGTGGTTTACTTTGGATGAATAAGTGTGGTAACTGTAATAGTTGTATTTATTGTATACGATATGTTTTGTGTTAGATTTTACACGTAAGTGATATGTTTTTAAACGTTTAAAACAGAAGACATAGTAAATGTTTTTTTTTAACGTTTTATGCAGATTTGAACGTATGCATGGAAGCACGTGCGTTTGTATACTCCATCGTCGCCACTTTTTCTTGCAAACCTCATTCCGCATATTCTTGGTGTTTTAAACAAAGATGCAAAACGCAAAGAAAAAAATATTCCGAGGATCGAAAATGTTGTCACTTGTACATTACGTTTGGTCTCGTTTATATCTGAAAGACGGACACCGTAGTGTTTGGGTAACCACGCGTGGCCAAAGCTCGGGCGCCGAAGCAGCCGTCTAATTGACTTCATGCACTCGGAGCCCGGAAGCCTCGACATGGACTGTAAAGTAAAGAGCTTTGGTCAATTAACCGCCTGTAAAATGACAAAGACACTGTGGTTGATTTAACTTAAAATTTCCACGGAATTTTGGTCATGCACATAACTGTCATCGCATGGTACGGTCTGCTTTATGTCCGTACGAAGGCTTAAGCGGAACGGGGAAACCTCAGTCGTGCAGGGAGGGGGGACGTGGGCGTTATTTGGCAACCTCAGTAATGTGTACTGAGGAAAGGCGATGGGAGAGGTGGAAGGAGGGCAGTTCGCTTACAATTAATCATCGGGGCCGGACCCTCCGTGCCATGTACAGGGTGTTACGCGCCCGGGTCGCACCAGCCTCCTTTGCGCAACGACTGGATCTGTCGAGTTTGTTGAGAAACTCCTTTTTTTCCTTTTTGAGCAGCTGGTCTTTGGGGGCGCGCTTTTTTCAGAGACGTACTGACTGAAACCGCTGTAACAAAATGCATGAGGCGATGCCTTTGTGAAGTACGATAAGTTTAATTTATTAATTACTTTGTTGTTGTTCAGCTTAACAAGTATATCTAAATGGCATATCTACGTCAAACTATAAGAACCCCCTGAGTCATATAAAGTTATACATAATTTACAAGCTTCCCCCCACACACAACACGTCTGTATTTCCGTTTCAGTACTAAGATATCCGCAGCGCGTAAGAGGATGAAAGTTTACTGAACAGTAAGAGCGTGCAGGGATACACTGTCTGGCGCCAAAGAAGCTGCGTCTCTCACCTGGCGCACTGGCTCAGGTGGAAGGTGCTGGGGCGCGCATGTGCACCCCTGCTAAATGCATGCCGTTGTTCCGCTATAATAAGCCGTGGGACTCTATTTATCCTTCCTCACGCCACTTAGAAGCATCTTGCATGTTCGGTAGGCATGAAAGAAGCCCCCGACAGACTCCTTTATTGGAATCTAAGCGATAATGACTTCTGTTTGCAGAGACTGCTTCGCCTTGGGCTTTGAGAGGAATGAGCGCGAGCTGCACATCTCTTTTACTAAACTCCCGCGGCTTCTTCGCGCTCGGTGTAGTGACATGATGTATGACCGCGTGGTGATCGTTGTTTGGGTAAATTATTTCACCACAATTGATCTGAACACGACGGTAGTCTATAAATGACTCAAAACGGCCAATTGATTTTACTGTTCAATAGCATGGATACCCAGACGTGTATCATACACTCTTTCTTGCGTCGATGCACGTGAACGGTACGGATCACAGGTGTCTGATACACACTCTGCCCTATTCGCGATGGGCCAGTTAATTTTCTGCCATTGCAAATTATTCAGAAATCAAAACAAATGCGTTTTGTATAAGTGATGGAATTTCAGAAAATGTCAACCATATTTGAAACGCACATTATTGGTAAACCTAAATACAAACTAAAACTGCCAAGGTAGAATCGTGGGCTGAAACATTATAAAGACTCTCGTTATAAAACCGTTAAATGAAAAAAAAAGGATAAGAAAAAACGTAAACATTATACAATAAATAGAATTTTATTATAAAACAGACGATGTTGCATAAATGTTCGTTTATGAAAATAAAATAGCTAATAGAATAATTATTAAAAGTTAAATGTATTTTCGCCTTGATGAGAAAGGTAGGATAAACCGGTGAACGCCACCCTGTCTGTGGTATTTGCTGTTATTATAACATTATTGTTTAATTATTCTAATTCGATTTTTTACACTCTAGAAGTAATTGTAACGTACATTAAGCTGATTTTATAGATACATTTATTAGGTTACTATGGCAAGTGAGTGACCTCAACACTTAATTTTTTTAACGAAAAAAACCCCCAAACCCCCAAAACTTGTATTTCATGCTCGTGCCATGGTATCTTTCAGAAAACAATGATTGTTCACGATTATGCTATTCCTTTATATGTTATTCTGTTATTGGTTATTCTATTATAGGTTATTCTGTTATATGTTATTCTGTAATTGGTTATTCCGCCGAATAGATCGGTATTCACATAGCGTACATATGTAGTCTAAAACAGAGGTTTAGGGTACATTTGTTACTGTGTGTTTGGGTTATTACCGATCTCGGCGAGTTAGAGAACAGGCGGTTAAGTGATAGCATATTCTTAACTGGTCCATCACGGTTAATCCCTTGCAATAAACCGACATGAAAGCGTGTCATTTGATTTTATTACGCATTACGAGGCACGCGCTTCCACTGGTCGCACACCGATGCCCTTTATCCGGCGCAGGGTTTAAACGGACCTCCGTACAATGTTTTGAGATGTCGACGCTGTTTCGAAATCCGTTCTTCCTCTCTTCGCGGCTGGTTTCCACAGATGGAGTGCACGCGCGGCTTTCTCTGATGTACATTAGCCGCGCGGCAGTAAATGAAAACTAGCGGTTCAAAGTTATGCGTCTTCCTTCCGAAGGAAAACGAAAGAAAAAAATATGTTCAGGTTTTTAATTAAATACATTAACAAAAAACAACAATAACAATAATAATAACGAAAGCTACAATAATACCTTTCAACAATGAATAGCCCGATAGATAGATCATATTTTAAAACAGATAAAGACAATTATTTTTCTTGGATAAACCGAAATCTCAATTTCATATATTACGCTTTAGGTTTTTATTTGTAATAAATTCTTTGATAAGTTTTTTATGCAATAGTTACTTTTCAAATAACACTATTGAAACACTATAAAACACTACTGCAAATTTTCTCGGTGAAACGAATCGCAGACATGCTTTTTAAACTAGTGGGGAAGAAAATAATCAAAGGCGAATTTTAATCGACGGGAGAAAAAAGTCAGAAGAGATAGAAATAGTGTCGTATCAGGTACAAATGAAAGAATCAAAAGATATAATAATCAAATAGTATAATTTTGTATAATCCAGCACAATTATACAGTCGTTTTCAAAGCGAAAACATTCTTTAAAATAGGAGCCAGTTCGTATAAACATCCGCACGATACCGGATTCGCTCGATATATAGATATTTTAGATAGATTGGTTTACACCTAGTTCATTACCAGCTATTGATCCTATTTGTAATTTTTCTCCTTTTATGTTCTCTCTCTCTTTCACACACACACACACACACACACACACACACACACACACACACACACACACACACACACACACACACACACACACCTTTAGTCGTGGAAAGCAAACGGTGGTGAGAGCATTGAAAATGATTACAGATACTAACAACGAGCATAATCTCTCGTGAGAGGATCCTTGGGTTTATGCAAAGCCGAAGAACTTTTTCTATTGCAGCGCACGCGCTACTTTCCCAGAGTCTCACACATCATCTCTCATGTAATAAACGCTCAAATAAGAAGCAGACGCTCGCGTGTATCTGGCAAAGGAGCCATATTTGTTACTGTAAGCGGGATAGAAGGTTTGTTTATTCCTGTTCGTAATTGAGTTAATATTATCCTTTTCCAGTGGCCCCTTAATCTCTTATTTATGTGTGCACTCGTGCGTATATGTGTGTGTGTGTATGTGTGTGTGTGTGTGTGTGTGTGTGTGTGTGTGTGTGTGTGCTCTCAGGTCAGAGTTGTGTATAATAATGCATTTATATATCTGCATGCATATATTTCAGTATACATGTTCAGAAAGTGTGGTTACTCTGCATACAAGTTTGTGTGTACATGTGTGTGTTTGTGACAGAGGTGGGGAGAGAGAGAGAGAGAGAGAGAGAGAGAGAGAGAGAGGGAGAGAGAGAGAGAGAGAGGGAGGGAGAGAGAGAGAGAGAGAGAGGGAAAAGCGATGAGTGGAGAGGAAAGGAGAGAGATGTCTATGGTAGCTGAGAATCTTACTGTATCTCCTCAGAAACCACTGAAACCACCACGAAAAAGCCCAATACAAAACAAAACAAAACAAAACATCCCCAATCATGCTGCACAATGAGTGACACTCGTAGGCATAAACCCACCAGCCAGCTGTACAGAGAGAGCAGTGAAGCAGCAAGAGACCCTCACCAGCATGATTGGGACCCGCGGCCAGGCCAGGTGCAGCTGGGCTAGAACCCGGGCCCTTCCCCCAGAGCCCCAGGCTCACCTGGAACCAGCCACCACTCTTAACCACTGACCCCAGGAATTAATGGGCCACACTGAGTGAAGTGATCTCACCTGGCTTCACAACAGATTACTGCACTCATTCCTGCAGAAGAGTCAAGAGAGAGGGAATGAGAGAGAGAGAGAGAGAGGGATAGAGAGAGAAATGGAGAAATAGGTGTGATAAGTTGGGTGAATTATTTAAAGGGCAACTGTGAGTGAGAGAGTGTGTGTGTGTGTGTGTGTGTGTGTGAGAGAGAGAGAGAGGGAGAGAGCAGAGTGATAGAATGTTTTGCGCTCTACTACCTGGCCCTGTGATGTTAATTACACAGACCAGCTTCCGCTCTTCCACTCTTCCACTCTTTCACTCTTTCACTTTCCACTCTTTCACTCCTCCACTCTTTCACTCTTCCACTCTTTCACTCTTTCACTCTTTCTCTCTTCCTCTACTCCTCCTCAGAACAATATTTTATCCTTTACTTTATTTCATATTTGTGGAATTCTGTACTCAGTATCGTAGTAGTAAATTAATTAGCTTTTAATAAACATTTGTCAGTGTAGTCTGCAGCTGTTTCCGTTTCATGTCTCCTTTAATATTCATGATCACATTGCTTCAGTTTTCCCCTTTGCAATGCAATGCTGGAATATTAAAGGGGAAAAGCTCCAGAGGAATAGCAACGTTCCCTTTTATTGTGCGGGAATTAAACACATCTCCTCTCACACCTGTACTGCTGCTTGTGTTTTCAATATCAATGTTGTACAGTTTATATACATTAGTTTCTTGCTCTTCTATTCATTTTATTATTTTATTGTATTTATATATAAGCACATATATATTACAGTTGAGATATTTTTAAATGTAGTGAAGTACAGAAGGTTTCCAAAGAAACAGGATGTTTCAGAGGTTCTTCATCAGCTGTGCAAACAAACTGCTTCTGAATCTGTAGAAGGAGGAACCAGTTTATATTAGAAAAAGTTGATGTTTAAATCATAACAGTCATCCCATGGGTCCCAAAGTTCCAAGTTGATCAGTTCTTTGAGCTCTGGAATTTCATTGCTGCCATAGCAACAACTGTTAATGCAAACAGATTATCACAGATTGTCATTAATGCAGTGTTCATTAGTATTAAAATGCCCCTGGAAAGGATAAATACACTCTTATGGTCAGAAGGTGTTCAACAAACCGATCAGCAAGTGTTTCTCTCCTGGTTTCTCCAATGTAAAGCTGATTACATCTCTTGCACGTATGTGTGTGTGTGTGTGTGTGTGTATGTGTGTGTGTGTGTGTGTGTGTGTGTGTGTGTGTGTGTGTATAATTGCTTTCATTAAGTAGCTCATGGTGTCATAAAAGAAAGAATAAGACAGTGTAAAGATATATAAAGAAATAAGAGAGTGAGAGAGAGAGAGAGAGAGAGAGAGGGAGAGAGAGAGAGGGAGAGAGAGGGAGAGAGAGAGGAGAGTTTTGGGGAAGTATACTCTGGTAGGCGGAGAATTGCGGTGTTTTGTATTGTTGGCATGTTGCCAGGTCTTCCTGGGCGTCCCAGGTTTTGTGCCGCAGGGACACGGCCTCTCTGAAGTCCACACATATCGATCTGCTTCAGCCTGGTACCCCCGCCCCCCCAACAATGAGCACGCAGGCGGTGTGAGAGATCGTGGGCGCGTTCGGGACTGTCCCTCCGGATGAGTACCCACGTCCGATCAATAACTGACACAGAGTCCATCTCCGGCAGGGTCGGACGGCAAGAGCTGTCTGTCCTGGGGGGGGCGTGGGGTGGGGATGGAGGTGGGAGGAGTGCAGGTCGACTCACACTCCAGTTCCGAAATACTGCAGCTCCGTCCCCAGAGAGCAGGAAGCAGGGAGGCTGTTCTGCCCTCTACATAATGATCCCCAGTTAGGGCACGATGCCTCTGCACGTGTGTGTGTGAGTGAGTGTGTGTGTGTGTGTGTGTGCACATGTATGAGTGTGTGTGCTTGTGTTTGTGAGTATGTGTGTGTGTTTATTTGTGTGTGTGCTTGCATGCTTTAGTCATGTGAGTTCATCTGTTGTGTGTTTGTCTGGGCAGTGAGAGGTGTAACAGAGGTGCTTTCACTGCAGATTCCCTTCACTCAACCACAGGGGGCGCTTTACCAGTTCCAGCATAACACACAATGAACCAGCTTGACACACTCAAACTCACCAACACACCAACCTAACATACAACAGACTAGCTTAAAACACTCAAACTCACCAACACATTCAAATACACCAACACACCAACCTAACACACAAGAAAGCAGCTTGACACACTCAAATTCACCAACACACTCAAATACACCAGCACACCAGCCTAACACACTCAAACACACCAACCTAACACACTCAAACACACCAGCCTAACACACTCAAACACACCAGCCTAACACACTCAAACACACCAACCTAACACACTCAAACACACCAACCTAACACACTCAAACACACCAGTATAAAACTGCACTGTGGGCATCAGTTTTAGAAGTATTTATTTAAATTTGTTGAAAATATTTAACACCATATTACCAGGGTTATTATTATATTACCAG
>JAOYMR010000008.1:21149956-21160247 GCA_025802075.1 Tenebrosternarchus preto | reverse complement strand
AAAACTGTTTTTTTATATATTTATATATACACTATATATATATATATATATATATATATATATATATATATATATATCAGTTATCATATTAATGATTCTATATATTAATGGTGTTCTTGTATTTCAGATAACATTCTCTAAAACACATCTACTGCATAAAATAAACAGTCAGAAAACAACTGTATTAAAACTGAGAAAAAGAATATTAATGAGAATATAAAGAGCTGTGACTTTGGGTTTTAATAAGACGTTCACAAGAGATCTCAGAGTAACACAGAGAGACACGGAGGGCTGTAATGTAATCCTGTTCACCATCCTGCAGGGCTGTTATGTGTCCCGCACCGTCCCGCGACACACGCTTCTGTGAGCTCTCGGCTGCCACACAGAGAGCAATGATTGCATGTTTATGGTGGAGGTTGAAGATCCACCGCTGGGAAGCAGCGTGATCAACCGCTGGAAACGTACCTGTAATCTACTGTTTCTCCTTAATCAGGTTTCCTTAAACAAAGCTGGGGCCTTTTGTGTAGGGGGGCAGGATGATGTCTATTCTCACCTCTGACTGCATCGTTCTGAGTTTGCGTGGTTGTTCTTGTCTGTCGTGTGACCCTGGGTGCCCACCTGACTCCACATCCCTCCGCTTGGTTAATGTGGACAGCATGTGATCCAGCAACGGACTGGGAGAGCGAAGGTTAATTATATCTCTGAGCCTCCTCCTCACCTCCCCGCCTCACACTCCCTGCCTGTGATGAGCAGGGTGGTGCCAGATGCGACACACACACACACACACACACACACACATCTGTGCCAGCTTCCATATGAAGCAAGTTAGAACAGTTGAGTTTGCTTCTTTGACCATGATGTTCTCATTATGTTCTCAGCTGCCAAGACTTGCTGTGGTGGCACTGAAAGGTGATAAACGATGTCCACCTCCATCAGCCCACCACAACACATTAGAGAACGTGCCCAGCCAGTATGAACATCTTAGGAGGGGGGAAAACAAATCAGACTGCATCCTCATCACCGTGTTAACGGGACTCGTGTCTCAGCTTCGACAGGGCGTTAGGAGTCGTTTAGAGGAAGTGCGTGGCTGGCTAGGAACACAGGGGCCGTCGAGGACTAAAGATGATTAACGTTCCTGGGACAAGACGCATTAACAGCGCCACACTCCTACTCCACTCCTCTGCACACTCAGAATGGTCTCTCAGGGGAAGCCCCCGCCTCCAGCTTTGGGCAGAGATGAGCCCGTCAATTTGGTTTGGCTGCCACATTAGAGGCAGAGAGGGCAGGAGGGAGCAGGGGGCACAGATGAGGCGGGGGAGAGTGCAGTTTGAGGGATGGAGGGGAGGAGATGGAGGGGAGGAGATGGTCGTGGCCCTGGAAGAGAGGCATTGGGGAAATGAGACAGGTGTGCTAACGCTGATAGATGAGGGACCCGCGCTGTGACGGAGGTTCGGCTCTGCTGCTCACACAGGCCTGGCGCTACAGAACCAAGTGACTGAACACTCACTGACAGTGGAAAGAAAACAAGTGTTTTATTTCTGCATGGTTTCAGCTTGTGCTCAAAATGTTTTGATTACTGTATCTGTAGTTTTACTGTGAATAGTGTGTGTACTGTGTGATACTACTTGGCAAAATTTTGTGTGTTTGTGTTTGTGTGTTTGGTCATCAGATGCCACTTAGACACTGCAGGAGAGCTTATGAGCAGTGTGAGGGTGTGGGTTCGGGGGCAGAGTTATGCTAATGAGGGTACCACCCACTGGAGCGTCACTGACAGCATTGTGTTGGGGGATAAAAAAATAAAAACACAAACAATACTGCTTTCATAAACAGCTTAGCAGTTTTATTTTTAGTGCAAAATACCTGAACAAAATAATGTGAATCTTTTGATAATAACCAAAAAATTTGTGCTAATTAGTACAGTTATTATTTTATTTTATTTTTTTTTAGAATAGTGTGCACACAGAACAGTGTGAACAGACACACGCATGGACACGCTAATGCACACACACACACACACACACACACACCCAAAGCTGAACAGACAGACACACGCATGGACACGCTAATGCACACACACACACACACACACCCAAAGCTGAACAGACAGACTAGCTGCCAGTCTTGTCCGACTCACTCAACATGCTCTATATGAACAGAAAGGGTCCCTCCAATGAATGTATTTTTACTTCTTGCAGGAGAATGTCGGATAGGGAACTAAATAATTAAAGGGACCTTTTTTGACTGCATCCACCCTGGCACTGCTGGTAAGCTTTTTACCACACACTGTGTATTCATTTCTCAGTCACGTCTAGGTTCTCATTTTAGTTTCCTAAACTGCCACTTTTGCATGGATCCCATGAGTTTGGACCCCTGAATCCATATTTTTTCCCCTCTATTTTCTTAATCACTTTTAAGTTCAAAATTCAAAATACACTGGCAGTAGTTGTGTAGCACTTATACAGGCCCTGTACACCCGATTAACCGAGTGTTTCTTACTCTCTTTCGTTGGATTTTATTTTATTCTTTCATATTAAGTGCCTCTTTAGCTGGTTCCTCTTTGTGCTGTTAAATTCACTGCGTTTCATTAATTGCCGATCTGGCTCCATTCCAGTCCGAGGGCTGGTCCGGATCTGGCTCCATTCCAGTCCGAGGGCTGGTCCGGATCTGGCTCCATTCCAGTCCGAGGGCTGGTCCGGAGAAGTGTTTTCATGACGCAGCATTGCAGCGTTCCTACATTTGTGTTGAGTTGCCAGTTCACCCCGGCCACGTGTTTTCCGATCTCACGCCACGGTGAGAGAAAGGCCGACTTTGTTAAAGCGAAAAACTACACGAGCGGCGTGTTTCTGGCGCGCCCGGCACTAACGTGCTGATGCCGTCCGGGTCAGCGCCAATACGCTACCCAGTTCCTCTGGATTATCACATTACCATGGCTCAAATCAATTGATAAACTCCCCTTCAATGCGGTTGAGTATTTAATTGAGTCAAGAGTCAATTGGATTGGAGGGCGCCGGCAGACGTGCTGACAGAGGTAAACACATTAGCAGGTTGCTGTATGAGCTTTAGCCCCAGCTGTAACTGTAAGTGGAGGGTCTCCTTCACTTACACTCTCTGTGTCTTCCATTATCCCCAGTGGGAAGTATGAAAATGCAGGAAGTGGCCAGATATCCTGGAAGCAGAGTGTGTTTGGGGCTCGTCAGGAAATTAGCTAAAGAAATATAAAGGCTAGTCATGACGTGTACAGTCACACACGAGTTAATCATAACCAGAAACCAGCTGGGGAGTGTAGGGAATCATTACCGAGAGACAGGCAGAGTTTATCTCAGTGCAGGTGGTCTGTGCTGAGCTGAGTCACTGAATCACAGTCATCTTTTATTTGGAGTAAAAACTGGTCCTGGATCTGTGTGCTCCCTCTTCTTGCAGACACAGCTCCAACATCAACCTGCACCGCAAACTGCTGACCAAAGAACTGGACGACATTGTCCTGGACTCTCGACTGGTGCCGCTGCCCAAAGACCTACGATCCGAGATCCTGGCCAGGATCTACGGCGGGCACCACCTGGGCCTGGAGAGGGGCAGAGGCCTGGGTGGCGCCGGCGGGGTCCTGGCCCGGCACCTGGCCCGAACCGAGGAAGCCGGATCCCCTGTCGGCGCGGAGTACTTCCACGGCAACGGTTACCGCGGCAACGACGAGTACACGGTGCTAGACCTGAGCACGACGTCGAGCGTGCAGTCCAGCGGCAGCGTGCATTCCTCGCGCGAGTCGGACGAGGGCAGCGACGAAGGCATCCTCCTCGATGACCTGGAGGCCAGCGATGCCGACGAGTTCAAGGGTCTCGTCACGGACGAGGAGGGCGGGGCCAGAGAGCGAGGGGCGGTAGGAGGAGGCTCAGGGGAGGGGCTAACTCCCGCAGACCCCTCCTCCTCGCCGTCCCTCGCTGCGTCTGTTGCCAGCGGTAACGGCATCCTGTGCACGATTTGTCACAAGTCGTACAGTAACAAAGGGACGCTGCGCGTGCACTACAAGACTGTGCACCTGCGAGAAATGCACAGGTGCAAAGTGCCTGGCTGTAACATGATGTTCTCCTCCGTCCGCAGCAGGAACAGGCACAGCCAGAACCCCAACCTCCACAAAAACACACCCTTCGCCGCGGTCGTAGAATAGTCCAACCCCGCCCACACCTCTGCTCAACACAAGCCACACCCCAGACCCCCCCCCACCCACTCCCCCCCCACCCTTTTCCCTTCTCCAAATCGCCAAAACGCGTCATTGGGTGCCTGTAATGCCTGTCAAACACTTCTCGACAGATCTTTTCAAGTTTGAGTAGACTATGAATTTCTTCAGCATTCTGTCCTTCTTTGGAAGAACTCTGATTGGACATTGTGGAGCGTGGCTCCTCTTATGCCCCGCCCTCTCCCCTCCCCCTCCCCCATTCTTAATTTCTGTCCAATTCCAAAGAAGCACCTCAGACTGTGTGTCACTGTTGCCTGCAGAAACAATAATACTGATTAAAACGTCTACTTGTTGTATTTGTGTAATGAACAGATTTGAAAAAGAAACGTGTGTAAGCATGAAAGGCTTAAATTTGTAAATAACGTCCTGAGAGGCTTTTTGGTGTAAAACAGTTGGTTGTATTAATGCTTGCTTGCTGTTCTTTGGTTTTCTGTTTTCTGTTACAGTACAATACTTCCAGCTCAAAGTGTAGATGAGAAGAGGTAGCATCCAACGTTTGATTCATTTATACTAGCTCAAAAAAAACGAACAAAAAAGAAAAAAAAAAAAACACTTTTTAACCAAGAACAAAAAGAATGGTGATAGTTTTCTGTAGTTGTGAGCTCTGCGTTAGGAGCTGCATGTGCTCGCGCTCCTCCACACTCCTTCCTTTATTCATTTTATCATGTTTATAGCTTTAGTTAAAAAAAAGGGTTCAGTTTTGCACTTTGCAACTGTCCAAGCGGGATGTGTAATATTATTACAAAGAAAACACTTTGCAGTGAGGGGTTTTAAACATGCCATGCTTTGAGTTACTCATGGCTCCAATGCCGAGGGAAATTACTGTATGTTGCAAAAATGTGACAGTTTTGCACACGTTCAGAGAAAAAAGGAAAAAAGATGATTCTGATGACCCACATGGGTGCAGGACAAACGCAGTAAATTTATCGACAGTGTTACTAAAAGCGTTTTCCTCTGCAAGATTTGTAACTAAATATGACTGCCATTTTGCTGCAGAGAAGTATTAATGGGGTTGTTCCTGCTCACCGAGAGTAAACAGTAAACACCCGGGGTAATTATTGTGAAGTACTAATCTAAGAATGAGCTCCCAGGAAAAATAGGCAAATCTTTCTACTGCACACGCTTTCCTAGTCAAGGAGGTAGTGAGTGTCACTGGAATTAGGGGTCGTCTTTAAAGTTACTGTTAGAAGAAATGCTCGAATCAAATGCAATCTTAAACTTTTGGTTGTTCAGTTTTTTTAGACCCTAAAAGTCCTTAAACTTTGATCAGACATCCACAGTCTTGGATCAGACATCCACAGAAAACATTGAGATGTGACTCTCTTCACTCTTCATTTACTTCTGTCTGATTTAGCAGATTTAGTGCGGCAGATCAGACAGATCAGACAGATCGTTCGAGAGCAGAGTGGATGCGGTGAGACACTGTCGCCTTGTTGCTCCATCCAATATGAAATAATTTCACTTGGTTGCATTTAAAAAACAAATTACTCATAAATTTCTAAGTTGTAAATGAACTTTCTTTTTTTTTGGTGGTGGGGGGGGGGTCTCCTGTTTAGGGAAAGTGTCTGTCTGAGCACCTGCAAATGAACCCTGTGTGACTGAAATGAAACTTACAACATGATGCACAACGCAGCCCAAATATAAAAGATGGTCAAAGGAATGGAGCATGGTTCTTCAGCCCTGGTCGGGGGGTTCTTCAGCCCTGGTCGGGGGGGGTTCTTCTGCCCTACTCGGGGGGTTCACGCCCCTCTCTCTGAGCTTAAAAGACTGCACTGCTGAGCTCGGAGCAACTCGCACTCCTGATGGGATGGGGGCAGCAAAGGAGGGTGGAGTGGTGGTGGTGGGGGGGGTAGGTGAGGGCTGCTCACCGAGAGACAGCGAGCATCATCAGAAATGTGGCTCCTCAGTACCTGGAGGCAACTGCTCAATTCCACCACTGATCTGTCTAATAACTCACTTGTCACTTCATTACATTCAAAGATGTGAATGTTGCTGACAAGCCTGTGTCACAGAGACATCCAACCTCCTTCACACCCTCTCCTTTCCCCTGCTGCTCTCTCTCACACACACACACACTCTCTCCTTTCTCTTCCTGCTCTCACACACACACACACACACACACACACACTCCTTTCTCTTCCCGCTCTCACACACACACACACACACCTACACACACACACTCCTTTCCCCTCCCTATCTCACACACACACACACACACTCTCTCCTTTCCCTTCCCGCTCTCACACACACACACACACACACACAGAGACACACTCATTTCCCCTCCCGTTCTCTCTCTCACACACACACACACTTATTTCTGTTCTTTCTCTCTGACTGAAGGCCCGTTTTCGTTCCCCTTTGCTGTCAGACTGGTACCAGCATCTCCGATCCACAGGGACACACACTAATAATCACGCTTAGGTCCAGCAGACGGCCGTCACCCTGTATAAAAAGAGGTGTAATTGCATGTTTATCCCACGTGAGGGGAAAATTGAGCAGAGAAAGGCAGACGTGTCCCTGGTGCCACACCCCAGCACTCACACACACACACACACACTGTTCAAGTGGGCTACTCAGGAGCCTGCTGACAGCTGTCTCTCAAACACAGACACACACACACACACCCTCACTCACTCACACACACTCAGTGCTAACAGGCCTGAGGGGAGGCAGCATCAGGAGGACTTGTTAACCTCTTGCTCAGAGCTGAGTTGGATCTTAGAGCGGCAGTACAGGAGAAAGGAAAACTTCCACCACATAAACCTTAAAAAGCAAAAACAAATTAAACATAAAAATTCTATTCGGGTATCCCACAAAAAAACGTAATCTCCCTCATTTACTTTTAAAATACAATGGAAAAATTAAATGTTTGTACACAGTATGTGGTTCACAGAAAGAATAAAAGGAACTATGTGTGCAGAGCAGGGCAGAGTCTTTCCACAGTCATTCCCAAACCCCGAAACTCGATCGGCTACGAGGAACTGCATCAGCATGGACTCAAACCCTCAACTTAAAGCGTTTCTTAGCCAGTGTTCCGATGTTTAGACGACACTGCATTCGGAGACGCAGAGCAGGAGGAGAGAGAGAGAGAAACATCAGAGACGGAGAGTCCGTCCAGCCATGCGGCAGCCGCTTGAGTGGAGATGGAGAGAGACAGAGAAGGAGAGAGGGAGGGAGAGAGCAATGAAAGGGAGAGCGAAAGAGAGAGGGAGAGAGGGAAGGAGCTCGCGGCCTAGCGCAGAGGAGTACGAGAGTGGTGTGTGTCCTCAGGCCCCTCCGCAGGCCTCCTGATTGCCTGCTACTGAGGAATCATTGTTCACCCTCACACCTCCCTGAGCTTCTGAGAAACCTCGAGCTATTTTCCCCCCGCAAGAGGAAAGGGTGCGTGGGGGTGCCATGCCCAAACAAGCTGCCCCATCATTCCTGAACCCCCCCCAGCAGCTCCCGGGCTGAAAGGGGAGGTGTTAATATTTCATCAGACAGTTAGTGGTCAGGGTGTGTTACTGTAGCCACAAGACCTGGAAGACAGGAACATGTGCTGCTCTGAATGCAGGCGTGTGCTGCTCTGAGTACAGGCGTGTGCTGCTCTGAGTACAGGCGTGTTCTACGTCTCACAACCTCAAAAACACAAATGAGCAGGTTTTTCTCTTTTGGCTGTTGTTGGTGCTGCAGACTGGAATTTAAATGATATATAGTCAGATGTGATTCGTCTTGTACTTAAATCAAATGCCATTATACGGTCAAAGGCAAGAAGACATTGTTACTTATGTAAAATACAAAAGGTATTTGAATGTGGTCTGTAAAGTGAAGGCCGTACTTCAATACAAAAGCTGTTTACTGGGTTTTTGGTTTTGTTTCCCAATAGCAAAGAATAAATCATCTTTGCCCTCTTTTGTAAAATGCCTTTATTTTGCCCTTCAGTGCCACCGTGACGTTTGGTGTATTCGTCTTGTCTGGTTCGTAGTTATGGCTTAAGATCACAGCGTGCCACTGTGCCCACCTGTGCCCACAGCTGGCGTGTGGCACCATGCGCCTGCATGCCCACCAGGACTACTGCATCTCCTCCTTCAGTGGTGACACTGCTGGCTTCATGAATATTATGGACCCTGAACAGGACCCTGAACAGGACTCTGAACAGGACTCTGAACAGGACTTTTCCATTAGGCAGATTCTCAGAAGACAAATTAAACGTCTTTTTTATTTTATAATTGATTTTGCTTTTCTGTGTATCTTCTGTATCATAACTGTCTATGGTTTTTGCATAAAATGCATAAAGGTTTTGGGATGTAAATGGAATTTTATTCATATTTTGTCCAAATACCTCTTGTAATTTGTATCAGAATTCTTGTACAATTTTTATATTAAAGATTTATCAGTCACTGGCAATCTGTGTTGGACTTTCTCACCTGTACACAGTGCTTTCAGAAGTGGGCTTCCTTCACAAACTCCACCCTAAAGCTATGTACTGTTAAGGTGGAGTAACCCTGTTTTCAGGGTGGATGAATCTCAGATTCAGGGTGGATGAATCTCATATTCAGGGTGGATGCCTGACGACCTCTCAGTCACAAGGACGGAAGGAGCACCTCCTCTCTGCATGCTCTCTGGCCTCTTTTAATCAGCACCTGATAAAAATCACCAGGGAAACAGCTATCTTGACCAATTAGAGGACGATTAGATAAATGAAGTCATTTAAGGTTGTAAGGAATGAGCACCATCCCTCAGCTCAGAGCTCAGATCCAAACGTGGTCCTTCCATCTCTTTGATAATGTAGGAAATGTTACACTTGGAGTAGCAGGATGATTTCAAATAGGTACAAATCGTTGAAGGTAATAGGCTAGTACACAAAGATGCTAAATAAAGCTTGCATAAATTGGTACACTTCCAAAAAGTATTTATGAGTAAATACGAATTGATAACAAAGAGACATTGAAAACATATTTCAAATTGTTAGTGGATGTGCATCCAAACAGCATAATTAGTGCATCATGGAACAGGGCAGAGAGCAGCAGAGAATCATCCAGAATAGCATCCAGAATAACATCCAGAATAGCATCCAGAATAACATCCAGAATAGCATCCAGAATAACATCCAGAATAGCATCCAGGAGCCAGAGCGCACTAGCTATGCCGACTACTTCCTCTAGCCATGCCCCAGCTAAGCTTGCAGAACTCATATTACAAATTGATATCAGAGGCATCAGGATGTTTGTGTTGGTAACAAGCAGGAACATAATGCCCAGTGTAAGGGAGGGAGAGGCCGTATTGACCTTGGGCCTGTCCATGATCACTCTTTGTCACACTTTGCCTGCTCATCCAGCCGCTGTCGATAGCCACCCTCCCCCCCTCCCCACCCGTGGCAGAATAATAGACCTGGGGGTATTGATTATCCGGGGGTAGTTAAAGATATTTCCCCACCGCTCGACCCACCGCCACGGGGATGACAGCTGCTCACTGGGGACTCCGAGTTGCCTACCAGAGGCTGACCTGCAACATAACTTACCGTGTTCCCGTGGAGGCATCAATCGATTGGTCCTGACAAACACACCAACCCAGAGCCTGACCTTTCTGCCAGATAGGTGTGTGTGTGAGTGTGTGTGTGTGTGTGTGTGTTACAGGGAATGGCGAGGTTCATCTAATGAGTGCTTGTCGTCTACAGTTCTGCAGTTCTTCCATAATGGCTCCCACCACAGACGGCTGTGTGCTGGACAGGAGGCTCTGGCCTGGGACATGCACCCAGCATGCACATTACCCAGCATGCACAGGGGCTCTACGAATCACCTAAACCTTTCATCCGCAACTTAAAATAAGAGCGAGAGGAAGAGGGGGAGCTTCACTTTGGAGGAAAGAGGAGGAAGAGTGAATCTCTGCTGGCTGGTTTGGGCCTGAGGATGTTCTGAGAAAGAAAAAGGGTCATGAAACACCCCAGCAGAGAGAGAGAGAGAGAGAGAGAGAGAGAGAGAGAGAGACAGAGAGAGAGAGAGAGAGAGAGAGAGGGGAGAGAGAGAGGGAGAGAGAGAGAGAGAGAGAGGGGCGAGAGAGAGACAAAAAAAAAAAAGA
>JAOYMR010000008.1:21109425-21125609 GCA_025802075.1 Tenebrosternarchus preto | reverse complement strand
ATTGTGTATAGTATTAATGTTCTAGAACACTAAGGTAAATATTGTGTATAATGTTAATGTTCTAGAACACTAAGGTAAGTATTGTGTATAATGTTAATGTTCTAGAACACTAAGGTAAGTATTGTGTATAGTATTAATGTTCTAGAACACTAAGGTAAATATTGTGTATAATGTTAATGTTCTAGAACACTAAGGTATGTATTGTGTATAATGGTAATGTTCTACAACACTAAGGTAAATATTGTGTATAGTATTAATGTTCTAGGACACAAGTCCTTTTATAGTGTGCAGTTGGGAAGCTTTAACCACTAAAGCTGCTTGGTCAAGGAAGAGAAATCGCTCACCTTTCATCAGCAGAGGAAGGAATCATTTTAGGGGCTTTTTTGAAGGTCAACCTGTTGTTCGTTTTTCATACAGCCCTAATCAAGAAGCCTTTGAAGCATGTAGGACTTTTATTTATTTATTTATTTTATTTATTTACATAGTTTTGGGGGCCAACAATAACAGACAAAAACCCCAAACCAAAACATAATCCAAGTATGAGTGATCATGGTCTGAAACACCAAAACCCAGCTTCATAATTATCAAATTGCTGGTGGGTTATTTATTTTATACCAGTGTAGAAAATGAATCAATAAAAGTGTCTCAATCCTATGATGAAGTGTATTAAGGAGCAGTGAAAGATGGTTCTGACACACAGACCCAAAACAGGCCACAGCCATGCCAGTAGTTATGGACAGAACGTTTATCATTAGCACAGAGAGAGTGATTGAGTGAGTGAGAGAGAAACAGACAGGAGAGAGAGAGAGAGAGAGACACAGAGCAAGAGAGAGAGAGGGGGTTAGATAGTGTTTTTACCAACACATCAGTCATGTCATGTCTTGTGATTTAACTGGAGGCGGGGCCACTTTCAGCTCACATGGTTCTTTCCCCTCTCAACAACACTAATGTCATTTACAGCCCCTGTGGAACTACATTACCCACGGTGCCATCCATCTCCTCAAATCAGCACCTGGGTTTGACCCATGCAAGGCCTGAACAAGGGCTTGTTAAGTGACTTCAGTGGAGCAGTTAGCAGGTAATGAACTTATGCAGGAGGGGTAAAACCAGAGCTGGGAACATGAGACGTACTGCTGGACATTTCCTCTGGGTGAGAGAGGTTAGGGAGTTCATTAGCACAAAGCAGCACTTACAGCATGAAGGACCGCGTTACCCAGAGAGGTCCGTGTCATTATAGTCGTATGACGACCATCAGCACGCAGCACGTGAGTCCTGGATCTAACGAGCATTCATCTCACGCAGAGAGGGCAAGGGAGAATAAGGAGAACACTGTGTGTTTGGGCTACAAGGCCCTCATCAAGCCAAGCCGCTATAAAAAATAATGCACTTCAAAAATATCCTACGAAAGAAAGATCAATACACATGAAAAAGTCCTGGTGAAAGAGTGAAAACAACGTTCCTTCTCTTCCTCTTACAGCAGGTAGGAAAATCCCATATCAGACCTTTTCCAAGCTTTTAAGTCCAAGTCTTAAGCCTCTTCATCCTTGGAAGAGCAGCCCTCATAATGAGGCCTTAATTATTTAAGGATTTTAAAGACTGACATACTTTTGTCATAAAGGTCTGTGAAAGTCCCTGGAGGCTTTGTTTCTAAAGGCTGATCTGATGGCCAAACTACGAGGGTCAGTGAAGGTCCAACTCTCCCCCTCCCTTGGAGCTTTACACACCTTCGCAAAATTAAAACACAAAAGGAACAACAAGCTGAATTTTTAAAGACCAGGACTTGATCATATAAAGGATATAAAGGCACTGTATGAATGGTAATAAACTCAGGATAATGACCTGGAGACGCCAAAACAATATTTTATCCTCCCATTTAATTGCGGTTTGCATTCGGCCCTTTGCGCTGTTTCATGTTTTAAAGCATCCACAGCTGTGAGGAACGGGACTCTCAGACACTTACAGGCCCCAGCGAAGGGGAAGAGCACGTCGCCGTGCCAACACAGAGGACTTGGACTCATTAGGTGCTCGAACAGTGCAAACATTACCTAAAATGGCAAAGCTGTGTTCTGGCACAGACCCACGACGCCTTGTTTCAATTAAGACGACTCAAACATCGCAGGTATGCAATGGAGAGCAGTGTTACTGAGTGAGTGGGGAGAGGGAGTTAAGGACAGAGAGAGAGAGAGAGAGAGATCAAATCTCCTTTGGAAAAAAATAAATATGAAGCCATTGTAAGACAAAGGAAAGAGACATTTTGGCCGCGTGTGGAGTAATAACGTCAGTTTCAGCATGACGTCAGTTCAGGGACATGTTGCTTAAAGGGCAGGACTCCCTTAAAGGGCAGGACTCCCTGCCACCGCTGCCGGCGATTTTATGTGACTCGTCAGTCATATTAAGATGCTAGGGAAGATTACGGCAAATTACAGGGAGATCCTTGCTCACTGTGTGCAGCCAGGGCCGTCATCGCTGCTGTGGACAACTCTCTGAACACACATCCTGTACCTGATCCTGGCCGGCCTGGCTGACCTAAACACACAGCTCCAGAAACAATAGCAATGGCTGGAGAACCAGCCATGGAGATGGTTCATCCTGGAGAGAGAGTAGAACACAAGCAAAAACAGAATCAAATCATCACAACGTCACTGAAGATTAAGGAAAGCATCATGTAGAGTGTGGTGGATGCACGCACACACACACACACACACACACACACACACACATACACACACACACACACACACACACACACACTTATGTCCAGCAGTTTCCAGGGTATCAAAGAGCGTTGGCTGTTGTGATTCAGGGCACGGTAACCCATCCCTACGTAATATTCTAGCGTGTTAATTTTACGCCTGCAGTGCAGCTCTGACACCATGTTATAAAAGTTTATAGAGTGGACCGTCAGCTCTTTAGTAACATCACTTACACACGCCGGCATCCAAAATCAATACAATATTTTTTCCCAATAAATAATGTACGTCTGAAAATGGTTCAAATGCGGGGGCATCGGCAGTTGGTGGCAATTAGCCTGGCCGAGTAACAGATGACAGTCCCCCTCCCTTTACACATCACCCCCCCCCCTTTACACATCAGCAGAAAATGAAGATGTGGAGCAGCACTTTGTCACCAGCCGAGGGTGGACAGGGTACGGCTGCTAATGGAAAAAGGCCCAACATGTGCTGGCTACAGCAGTTTCGGAGAAATGCTGGGCTAGCCGACAAGTGGACACACACACACACACACACACGTGAGCGTAGAAACACATGCTCAAACACACTCGCACAAATTCACACACATACTCACACACACACAGACACACATGTACCAAGCTCACCCACCTACATACACACACACCCACACACACACTCTCTCTCTCCGGGTGTGTGGTGGCACGGTGTTAGTAAAACCGAGGACTGATTGGATGGTGCTGCACAGTGTATTGATCCTGGTTATGTTTTGAAGAACTGATGAAGAGAAGGGTGTGATGTGATTGAATGGCAGAAGCAGGAAGTGTGGAGCTTTTGGTCTGCTGCAGAGGCTGCTGGGTAATCTGTCTGACACCTGACACCAGACAGCACAAGGGGAACTTCTTCTCCTAACCGTTACCAAGACAACTGATACAGCATCCAACACCACCACCAGTCAGAGCTCTAAGTTGTCCCAAACATGTCAGTGCTGAAATAGAACTTGTTATGTTAGCTGTGCTGAAGTCACCATCACTCCCAAGACAAAAAGAACAAACACGTTTATGTCAGAGATTCACTTTATCGACCAAACATGTCCAGCTTATACCTGTGGAAAGTGACAGACACATCGAAATCCTGCAGAAACACGCACGTGTGCACAAACACCACCCATCGCTGGGGGCTGCTCGCTACAACCGGTTTATCAGCGCTGCCACTCCAGCGTCTCTGGGGAGTTCGTCCAAGAGGATGACCCTCATTTTCTGAAAGCAAAGTGTTCAGTATTGATCAGTCAGAATGGGCGGCCCGTGACACAAGTTAATTTACTGGGGCTCCGGCTCCTTCATTATTTCCAGTCACTCCTGAACTCATTGCAATGACCTTTGGAAGGCGAGCTCCACCCCCACACCTCCCCCCTCCCCCCTACCCCCAAACCCCCGGCACCTCCTGCAGCTTGACGCCGTCTCAGCATCCGCTACCCACACGTGCCAAGGCAGCACAGCATGAGGTGGAGCATGTGGAGGTGTGGGCGGAGCATGCAGAGGTGGTCTTGGCAGAGCAGACGAAAGTGTGGGCGGAGCCTGTGGAGGTGGTGTGGGCAGAGCATACAGAAATGGTCTTGTTTCCTGAAGTTTTCTGAAGTATCTTCTGGTATATTATGCCAGACTTTAAAAGACTTTAAGAGACACAGGTTGGTGTTATTACTCAAGTATAAGGAGAGATCACAGTAAAGAATTTAAGAGACACGGGTTGGTGTTATTACTCAAGTGTAAGGAGAGGTCACACTAAAGACTTTAAGAGATACAGGTTGGTGTTATTACTCAAGTGTAAGGAGAGGTCACACTAAAGACTTTAAGATATACAGTTTGGTATTATTACTCAAGTGTAAGGAGAGGTCACACTAAAGACTTAAAGAGATACAGGTTGGTGTTATTACTCAAGTGTAAGGAGAGGTCACACTAAAGACTTGCCATTGTAGCCTAAAGAAGCATTTTTTCTGGGGTTTTTTTTTTAATCCAAAATAATTTTCTGTATTTTCTGGTTGTATTCTAATAAATGTTAAAGAAACTGAGAAATAATTATATATCTATATATAATCTAACGGTGGCTTAAGACATTTGCAAAGTACGGAGTGTGTGTGTGTATATATATATATATATATAAACACACTCATACAAATATATATTTATAGATTGCTTTCAAAGTTGAGGAAAAGCCTCTTTGGAAACTGCAGTTACTCATCTGGAATATATATATACACATACATATACATACACACACACACATACATAACATGTATATACACATGTATATAAGTGTTTTTTCGACTTGACCTCAAAGATTTGACTGATTTGAAGGGAACTCATTATTTTAACCCACTTCATTTCAGTTAAATTCAATTCAATTAACCATGTTCACACAAGACACAACAAAATCAATGCTACAAGAGAAACCCGTGCTGAGGTCAGGGCAGATGACAAGGTCAAAGGTGTGCATCGGCAGGTGAAAGGTCACCACAGCAACATGCAAAGGTCAAAACCATCATGGATAACACATGTGAGGCTCAATCACTTGACCTACTGCAGGCACCATCCAGTTCTTCACTATCTGGAACACAGTGAAAGATCCCTGCAAACACATAGTTAAGATGGACATTCAGAAATGGGAACCACATTGGTAATGTTTTTATTTTTATTTTATTTTATTTTATTTTAAGAAACCTTTCTTTTTAACTGAAACATATTACAATAAAGAACCAGAACCTGCACTGGCAGTTTGTCTGATATCACTACCTGCACTTTTAAGGAGAAAATCATTATTAAAAACACACAGGTAATACATGTGCTGCACTGATACCCAGTAGAATGTGCAAAAGGTTTCAGAAAACCATAATGTATGCAGCATTTATAAAAAACCTGTTAGAGAAGACTGTGTTTTTCTCTTTCAACAGTATTTTAAGATCATATCAGTTTTAACTTCTCAGTCTGAAGAGCAGAGACCTTTATTATCTCAAACTGAAGAGCAGAGACCTTTATTATCTCAAACTGGATAGCAGATAAGAAGAGTTATTCCATGTTTACAAGATGACATATCCTTCCTTTAAAGTGTCTAGAACAACTAAATGTGCCAAGGTCTCCTTAAAATCTGCAGATTAATATTGTCATTGAAGGAGGATGGGATTTATTATTTTTAAATAGTTTACTTTCTCCAAGTAATTAATAAGTAGATGGGAATTATGTTTCTGGAGCAGTGAGCACCAAGCTAAACTGAAAACTGTCCCATCTCCAGACAACCTCTCGGCATCTTCCACGAGCCTTTTAGGACACACAGTCACATCTTCTGCTTCACAAAGATTCGATTTCAAACCTGAACCCATTTCTTAAGCAACACTGTTTAGGAATCCATTTATTCTCACTGTTGTTGGCCAGAGTAAACCAACCCAGCATAGAGGACAGAAACTCAACCCCAGCGCCTCCTCTTTACCCCCCCCCCGCCTGGCATTAGCCCCCTCACAATACCCCTTCTAATCAGTGCTGCCCTCCCCTGGACCAAACGCAGTAGACAGGAACAAACTGATTACTGCCAATCTTCAGGGGAAAAGAAACAGTGAACAGGAGGGTTCGATTAATACATTAACCGTACCCCACTCACCCACATCTCTCTCACCATCAACTGCACATATTTCTTTTTTCATAAAAGCTGGGGGGGGTGGAATAATTTATCTTTGTACGGGAAGTAAATATATAAATAAAAGTGTGCTATTCCCATGTCTCCAAAGGTGTGGTAACTGTCATTGCTGATAGGTGAAGAGGAGACAGTCCCTTTGAAGATTTTCAACATAAAAGCACAAATAACGCAAAAGGTTCCTCCCAGCTTCTCCTATGAAGAGAGGAGCCACTGAGAGGAAGAGGAGTATTCTGGGGTCGTACAGCCACGGTTAATCACTCACGTTACAGAGCAGGCCGTGACTCCAGCTCTGCTGGGAACGCCACTGTGAAAGGGGGCAGGGAAGGCTTTAATCTGCCTAAACTCCTTTTTCCATCTCCAGAAAAGAGTTCCACCCCAAGACAAAAAAAGCAGCTAAACAAAAACAATAAAAAAGTCATGTTTCAAATCAATACATGAAAAAGTTTAGAAGTTTTAGCCCGTGTTGGAAAGAGTCTGTCTGAGTCACATGGTAAAATTACTGCTGGAATCTTCAGAATCAATTATAAAGCATGGTTCTTACACACACACACACACACTAAGGTACACATAAATGCACAAAAATGGTCTCTCCAAACAGCATGACTGTGTTCAGTACTATCACCATCAAACAGTGTGTGTGTGTGTGTGTGTGTGTGTGTGTGTGTGGATATCGACTTTGAAAGATACAGAACTTCAGAGACTTGAAGGAAGTGAAGATTTATAAAATTAAAGTTGAACACAATCAGCCTTTGAATGAGAGAGAAGCACAAGACCGACACAATCCATCATATAAAAACAGACCAAACAAACAAACAGAGAAATGCTCACAGTGCGTTTTAAAATAAAACAGTAGTCAGAAAAAACAACACAGTTAATAGTTTATGATACAACTACAGTCTCTCCTCACAAACAGATCAATATGATAAACCCAGCAGGGGGAGATAATGTGGAGGTAGTTCAGGGGAGGTGTGGGGTTGCAGGGGGGAGGTGGGTGGTGAAGAGGTGGGGCAGGCCAGCAGCAAGCCTGTCTTGGTCGTTCAGACACACCCTGGCATTTGTGAAGGTTAGGGATTGTAACTGTCTGTCCACGTCAATCATTTCCCACAAAGGTCACAGCCAGTCTGTTGTTATATATTAATTAGTTTGGACGCCTCACGGCCAAACGCGGTCGTCATGACAATCCTGTGATAGGTGAGACACGGAAGCCTCTGACTCCACCCTTCTGCCAGGTCAACGTGTCTTGTGGCCACAGTTTAAACTAGGGTCACGGGACCCACAGACTTCCTCTCCATCGCTCTGTGGAGCTCCTCCTGAGAGCAGGTCAGTGAACTCAAACACCACCACACCACCTGTCACTCTGCAGTGCACCTTCTCAAAACAAATGCCCCGCCCATTCCAGTATCCCTCTTAAGAAAGCCTCAAAATTCATTTTGACATTTTGCTGTTTTCTTGTTTCTCCATTAAGACACTACTTGACCCCTGACACTTTGCCACAGAGAGAGGGGGCTTAGGGTCACTCCTTGGGAAAAGGACAGTAGTGTGTGTTCTCTGCTGGAAGAGCTCTAGGCAGCGTAGTGGATCAGATGCTGGCAGGGACTCGGCATTCGGCCCTCTCCGAGCGGGTCCGCTAGCCATCGAACCCGGCCGACCCTGAAGTGAACGCCAGGCTCTTTCACCGGCCATTAAAAAGTAATAACACTGCACTTTCTTCGTGCAGCAGAGAGCCTGGTCTATTGTCGCCGGCACCGGAGAGATTCCCGCACCGCTCCAAGGATGTAATGGGAGGCCAACACAATAGACTAGGACTAAAAAGGGTCCACCATTAAATTTTAATCAGCAAATTTGTCTTTCTGTGTGACTGTGTGTGCGTGACTACGTGTGTGTGTGTGTGTGTGTGTGATAAATGACTACAGGGACAGGTACTTCAGCCCCCGCGTCAGAGTTCATGTGTGTGTGTGTGTGTGTGTGTGTGTGTGAGATAAATGACTACAGGGACAGGTACCCCTTTTTGTTCCACAGACATCCCTCTTTCCTTCCTGTATTCCAGGTGAGATGTTCCCATCCACCTCTGAAGACCAAAGGGCACTCAGACTGGATCAGCTCCAGAGGCCCAGAGTTCTGTGCACTTAACCAACACAGATGCACTTAAGGGAGGCCACAGGGTGGGTTAGGCACAGACAGAAGGGCGGAGCTGGGAGACCGCAGGACCAGGGTAGGATGTCATGTACTGGAAGAACCATCATTCCGTCTCGGAGTACTGGAAGAGGCGTGAACTTCCAGGCCCAACAGTGCCTTTTAAAAGTGTCGTGAAGAGCTTCTGCCTTTCCTGTGTGGCTGCTGCTACAAATGTGTCCAGGGCACACAGGCAGGCAAAGCTTTTATGTGGTTACTCCTGCCACTTAACAGCTGGAGAGAACAGGCAATTCGAGGAGAGACGGCCATCAACTCTCTCTTCCCCACAACTCCAATGCCACAGCGAGCTTTAAAGGGTCAGGAGGAAAACCAGGACATCATCTACTACTGTCAAGGTAGACCAACGGTGAACTACGTATGTTTGGTTCTATGTGAGATTTCACCATTTTGTTCTATTCAAGTTAATTTGATTAAATTAAAGGCACTTTACAGGAACAAGTGTCTTGGCGCTTATCAGTGAGGCACAGGTAGCAACAGAAGGACAACCGCCCAGGAGGGGTTATTTACAAACCCCTGGCGGAGGAGGGGGGTTGTTTACAAACCCCTGGGGGAGGAGGGGGTTGTTTACAAACCCCTGGGGGAGGAGGGGGTTCTTTAGGAGAGGGGTCATCAATAGCAACATTCAGAATGGCATGAATCATAATAGAAAGAAACAGAGATTTAGTACCAACTATATTAAGTATTTCATTAATGCAACAGTACCAAGTCATGATAGTCTGTGGTAACCCAGGGTTTGGTCTGTTCAGTTACGTATGTTAGAGGTAAATGGAAACTAAATAGATGTGGTATTAGACAGGTCAAGAAGGAACTACAGCAGTCAGACAGACAGGTCCAGACAGACGGGTCCAGACAGACGGGTCCAGACAGACAGGTCCAGACAGACGGGTCCAGACAGACGGATCCAGACAGACAGGTCCGGACAGACAGGTCCGGACAGACAGGTCCAGAATCACTCGCCTGCAGGACACCAGACAGGTGTGTAAGGTGTGTAAGGTGTGTAAGTCCACCTTACAGGACACCAGACAGGTGTGTAAGGTGTGTAAGTCCACCTTACAGGACACCAGACAGGTGTGTAAGTCCACCTTACAGGACACCAGACAGGTGTGTAAGTCCACCTTACAGGACACCAGACAGGTGTGTGAATCCACCTTATAGGACACCAGACAGGTGTGTAAGTCCACCTTACAGGACACCAGACAGGTGTGTGAATCCACCTTACAGGACACCAGACAGGTGTGTAAGTCCACCTCCACTTTACAGCCTTTCCTCAACCATATTTGAAAATCCCAACAAGGGAGCAGCAAAAATGAGTTGCTCAGATCAACAGAAAAGGTTCATATGAGCCTGAAAATCATAAACTGGGAAACAGCAGTAGTGCTTGACCTCAATAAACCCCCAGTAAACGTCAGATGAGACCCAAATGTAAAACTCATTACTCTTACTGTGCATGAGTGTGTGTGTGTGTGTGTGTGGGAGTGGGTATGGAGACATTCACAAAGTGTGCACGTGTATGCATGTCTACATGTGTGTGTGTGTGTTTGTGTGTGTGTGTGTGTGTGTGTGTGTGTGGTTGTGTGTGTGTGTTTGTGTGTGTGTGTGTGTGTGTGTGTGTGTGTGTGGGAGTGGGTATGGAGACATTCACAAAGTGTGCACGTGTATGCATGTCTACGTGTGTGTGTGAGTGTGTGTTTGTGTTTTTGTGTGTGTGTGTGTGGTTGTGTGTGCGTGTGTTTGTGTGTGTGTGTGAGTGTGGTTGTGTGTGTGTGTGTGTGTGGTTGTGTGTGTGTGTGTTTGTGTGTGTGTGTATGTGTGTATGTGTGTGCGTGTGGTTGTGTGTATTTGTGTGTGTGTTTGTGTGTGTGTGTGGTTGTGTGTGTGTGTGTGTGTGTGTGTGTTTGTGTGTGTGTGTGTATGTGTGTGTTTGTGTGTGTGCACGAGAGTCAACACTTGTGTTCACACAGATAACTAATAATTCTCTTTAAAAAATAATAAATCAGTCATTAAAATGCTCCTTTCACCCTGAAGATAAAAATGAAAATAATAAAAGAAAATAGTTGACATTGGAGGGCAAAAGTTTACCACAGCACTCAAAAGCTCTTTAACTTGGAGAGACTGCTGATCGCCCAGTGCTCAGAAAACTGTATTAATGAGGTTCCATTTACATAAACACAGTGTGTGCACACACACCCCACTCCACGCCTGGATCAGCGCTAGCAGTTTTACACAACTTTTACTGCCCTCCTACTCAGTATTTCTCAGGATATTAAAACTGCCAATAAACACAACCATATTGTTCTCATCTAGTGACATTTTACCAGGATATCCTGATACTTGTAACTGACTGGTAATAGAAACACACAGCTTGAATATTCTGTGGAAACAATTTTATCACGATGTTTCACAAGTCGTCCATTTTCTGGCCGTGTATTTTCATCAGAGCACATTTTTCCTTTATGATTCCTATCAGTAAAATGTGCTACTATTTCTCCTGATCATCCAACGTTACAGTCACAGATGGAGCAGAAAGGACAGGGCAGCCGACCACAGATCAATAGAACGATCAAAAAGAAAGAAATGAATGTTGAACAGGGACAGGAGATGCATCAGTCCTCAAGAGGAACTGCATCAGACAGAGGGTCCGGGGGGGTGGGGGGTGATTTCTTGTCCGTATCCATACACAACCAGTCGGGGTCACACACCGTGCCGTTGGAATGGCTTCATGGAAATGAGGGTTAAATAGATGCTGTGATGGCACACCTGCGTGGTGCAGACACATGCTGTCGCCCTAAAACCAGTGTTAGACGAGAGGAAGGTCACCCGCGGCCTAATCAGGGCCACCGCACGCGCTCGGCTTCCCCCGCCGTGTTAAATATTTATGTCAGCTTCGCCACGCTGCTTTCATGTCTGTCAGGCCGTTTGACACCTCTCTCTCATTCACATTTCATTTGTGTTCAAAATAACCTCCCCTGCCATTAAAATTCAGCGGGGTCTCCATCAAAAACACCCGGCTTCAGCTGAGAGTTCAACTCTTGTTACGCTGTTTCCAGGGAGGAAGAGGAAGGGGAAGTCAGAAATTTTAAAAGTCATCGCAGAAAACCTTGCATGCTGGGGTTGTGAATGTTATGGTCAGTAACAGCTGCTCAGAAAATGTGGTTACAGCTTTGAGCTCACCTACGTCATTATAACATTATAACATTATAACATTATAACACTATAACATTATAACATTGTAACATTATAACATTATAACATTATAACATTATAACACTATAACATTATAACATTATAGCATTGTAACCTTATAACATTATAGCATTATAACATTATAACATTATAGCATTGTAACATTATAACATTATAACATTATAACATTATAACATTATAGCATTATAGCATTGTAACATTATAACATTATAACATTTCCCAATGCCAGCATCAATACAATACGAATTAATTAGCAACCAGCGCATCTGAGGCTCCTATTAAAAAATGTAATGGACATAAACCCAGAAAAACTATATCAATAAATTAAAACCGAAAGATAAATAATATACATCATATAGATATGCACTCATTGCAGAGAGAACACTACACACACCATCAACATAACTGATGCATTTTTAAACTGCAGTATTTAATCTACGTACATTAATCTAGACTGCAGTATTTAATCTACATTAATCTAGACTGCATTCATCAACATTTAAATACTGTCACATTTTTGAAAATTGTTCTTTTTATCATCTCCGTGACCCTCAGAACGGTGGGTGGAGCCAGTCCCAGCGCATCGCCGTGACCATCAGAACGGTGGGTGGAGCCAGTCCCAGTGCATCTCCGTGACCATCAGAACGGTGGGTGGAGCCAGTCCCAGCGCATCTCCGTGACCCTCAGAACGGTGGGTGGAGCCAGTCCCAGCGCATCACCGTGACCATCAGAACGGTGGGTGGAGCCAGTCCCAGTGCATCACCGTGACCATCAGAACGGTGGGTGGAGCCAGTCCCAGCGCATCTCCGTGACCCTCCGAACGGTGGGTGGAGCCAGTCCCAGTGCATCACCGTGACCATCAGAACGGTGGGTGGAGCCAGTCCCAGTGCATCACCGTGACCATCAGAACGGTGGGTGGAGCCAGTCCCAGCGCATCTCCGTGACCCTCCGAACGGTGGGTGGAGCCAGTCCCAGCGCATCACCGTGACCATCAGAACGGTGGGTGGAGCCAGTCCCAGCGCATCACCGTGACCTTCAGAACGGTGGGCGGAGCCGGTCGAATGGCAGGTGTCAAGATATTCTAATAAAGGCAGTGAATGCGTATTGCAGGTCAGTGGAGTAGAGCTGCATCAAGAGCAGAAGGGCCAGGCCTCTTCCTCCACACACAGGGTTAAGGACATTAATCAATGTCAATTTGTGTTCTTTTGAATGTAGTACAGTACAGTGGATCCAGCAATACCCTACAGAGCACCAGTTCTCCCAGTGACGCTGGACTCCAATCCACTCCGGATGTGCCTGTCAGGCGAGTTGCCAGAGCTTCTGCCCTTCCAAGGGCTACACTGTCTCAACCCTCCCTGCTTGACCTATTATTTGATATTTGACCACTGGGTTGCAAGACACTTTGCTCTTTGGAGCTGAAATGTCACTGGGGCGTCTTGTCAACTCTCAGACACCTCGGCCTGACAAGCGGTTTTACTTTGGTGTGCTATAAGGCAGAAAATCCCGGGAGCAGAGGCCACAGAGCAGGAGCTCCAGCTCGATTTCCTCCTGACCGCCAGCAACCAAACAGGGCCGACAAAAACGAGGGAAGCCTACACGTTCCACAGTGACCAAAGGAGTGATACGTCACAAACACACTTAGTGAACCGGCTGAGTCGTCTTCGTTTAATTTTTTAATTAATTGATTTATTTTTTCAATCAGTGAATTGCAGAAGATTAAAAGTGTGAAACTGGTTCATTGTTTGCCTGGATAATAAGCTTGATTTGTTAATAAGATCATGTTGTGGGATCTTCTCCAAACATCATTCCAACATGCCGATGTCAGAACAAGAAGGGAACTCGTCCACATCTTGAGCGTGACGTGTCAGAGGCGTTACTCTGTAATTTCAGATGAGGACACTGGAGTTTCAGTCCTGGCATCAGACAAAACATGAAACAAACCAGGAGGGACCTGGGTAGAAAAGGTCAGTGGCTTCTCACACAATTCCGTCAGCAGATCAAGGCTCACCATTGAAGCCCCGGGTGAAACCCACCTGGGTCCTTCAGAATCATGGAATATTTCACAATTAAGAGGAAGCTCCTCCATACCTGCTCCGATCGTGGATTTTGACCATGAGCGACATCATAGTTCACAGGAGTTCAACTGGGAGGGGGATGGTGAGGATGGTGAGGATGGGGGTGGAGAGGGGGGGGCACCAAGTCACATCATTTCTGGTTTGTGCAACCTGCTCAAAGTTTGCAACTAAATGCTTGTCTTCCGTCGAGCTGACAAGGAGAGAAGTGGGCGTTCAGTGAACCATGTCCCAGCTGCCATGAAATGACAGGACTCATTGGCATACATTTCAAACAACCAGCACAAAACCCATTAAAGTGCCACATCCCCACCTTAACACAGACAAGAAGGAATCCACTTTGATAGATAGAGACTAAAATGGCTTATTGATTTCTCCCCCCTCCTTCCTCTTCGTCCTCCTCTCTTTGTTAAGAACTTTTGGAAAATTAAAACAAAAAAAACAAAAAAAACTTGGGTTAGATTTTAGACAATTACTTCACAATTGCTAAATAAGGTGTGAAGCTGGAAACAGGGTGTAGTTGAATGGTATAAAGTTCAGAGAGTTTATGGGAATTCATGAATGCCACTGACCTGCTGTACTGACTGTTAACTGCCATTCGAGTGGATACAATTTGATGCAGACATACGCTGATTATACGGCATGTTTAATACTGCATATAATGATATGAAAATGCTTGATTATAGCCTGTGGATATGGCTGCAAATTAGATACAGGTCAAAATGCATAAGCAAGATATTGACAATATGCCTCCTTTACAATTTTAAACTGTAAACCTCTCAACATAAACAGTAAAAGAGGCAGGGAGACAAAACACCGCAGGCAAGGAAAAAGAAAGTTTGATACTTTTCCACCTAAAGTATCCTCTCAACCTTATCAAGCTAGAAAACGTCCATGCCTCTCAGCTCCTTCTCAATGGATGTAATGGACGTATAAGCTTGTTAGAACCATATCAGCACTTACTGCAAGGAGCTTTAAAGAGGATGCATTTAGACCGGGCTAAGAACTCAGGAGGAAATAATAGACTTCATCCCTGCTGATTGTGTTATGTCAAAGACAGGAATTACAACACAGGAGACACTGAACCTCTCACACAGGTGCACAAGAACCCATACAAGGGCAAATAAGAAAGAACCACCCCCTTTCTTCTCTTCCAGAGCCAAAGACTCATTAGAAGCAAGCAACCAGAGTAGCACTGACAAGGACCACCCTGTGCTTCTGGTTCACATAACCCACCATTAGCCAGATGCTGTAGGACTTGCTCCTCCATCACACGTGGCCAGCACAGCTTTCCATGAGATCTCCTCAAGCTCATCCTGAAAATTTCCAACCACTGACAACAAGGCAATCAAAGATATTAACCAGTACGATAGTGATAAGAGCTTAATAACCTTGTCAGGACACTTTAGGACGCAGTGAAAGGACCGTGAATGAAGAACCTCTCATGAACCATCAGTTTGATAAGATCCTCCATTCCATCACATTAGTGGAGACCACAGCAGCACGCACGTGAGACACACGTGTGCGTTACAGCCGTGTTGCTGGAGGGGTCACGCTTCACGTGTCTATCACACATGGCACAGAAGGGGATGAGTATGGGTGTGCTCTCACAGTGGACGCTGGGAAAAGCAATCAGCTCGTTTCCCTCTGACACTGTGATGGAAATTGAATGTGAGGAGAAGGAAGATAAATGAGCACTGAGAGAACACACACACACACACACACACATAATCTTTAAACGCACAATGCACTCCCCTACAGGGAGTTATTCCACATGGGAATATCACCGTGTGTTTAAATTACTCTCTCTTTTAACATGCTACAGCATATAAACTCGCTCTTGAGTTTCTTGACAAAAAAAAGTGTCGGCTAAAATTATTTTGAAATCGTATGAAAATTATTATTTAATTTAGGGTATGACTTACAGTATACCACAAATAGGGAAGACTGACATGTTGGAATTTAGTTTTCAGATACCTTTTAAAATCATTTACAAACATTATAAACATTTTTAGATTTCTGCCATTGTAAGACAAAGATATTTAAGTTTGAGAGTCTGAGTTATTTGCAGCAGTTAATCCAGTTTTATCCTAAAATTATTTATAAGCAGTTAAAACTCATCATAAAAATGTCAGATTCTCAGGATGTTGGGAGCAACTGAAAAAAAACACACCACCTCCTTAATTTGAACTTGGTAGTAAGTGACATCATTATTTTAATCATAATTTAAACTGTGTGTCATTTACATACATATATACACAATACATATGTGACGGCGGGGCGGAGGGAGCAGAGGCAGACGCTGCAGGGAACATGCTTAAACAGGGTTTTATTAAGCAGGGTT
>JAOYMR010000008.1:21006506-21017201 GCA_025802075.1 Tenebrosternarchus preto | reverse complement strand
TGTGTATTTTTGGTTCAAATAAAACGCAATACGTCTAATTGGCTAATTTCTTCCTTATAACACACATTAAAAAAAAAAAACAACCCCCCCCCCCCCCAAAAAAAAAAAAAAATTAAAATGATGAATAACAGGAGGAATATCCCATAATAATAATAATAATAATAATAATAATAATAATAGCACCGACACTAGAGCTGCTGTCTCCTTCACCACGACACATTGTATCCCACTGACTCACAGCCAGCTTTACCTACAACATGTGACACCCACAGAAAGCGCAGGACGGCTCAGCCAAAGAGATCGACACTGCCTGGTGTCAAAGGGAGCAGCACGGACAGTCGGATCTGGAGCAACTCGTGTGGTCTGAGAACTGAAAGCAAGCTTGGTCTGTGGTGTGTGATGATTCCAACTACGACCTGATCCTTCAGCTTTGTTTTAAAGGTCCAAAAAATATATCTTTGGAGCAAATGCAAATCACACCTAATTTCTCCATATCTCCTGTGTCACAGAGAGAGTCTGTGCAGGTTATGAGAGGATATCCTTCACACATCCTGCAAAGCAGTCATGCTTTCTGTTGGGTTCATTAAGGGCCAAAGCCCCATCAGGAGAAAGGTACTGGTAAAACACTAGTTCCCTGTGCAACACAAAACCAGAAATTAAACCAATGTCTTAAAAAAAGCCTCTATGGATTCAACTCAAGTAAAAACACATTTGAAAATAATTGTCCTGACAGAGCGGCGGCAGGGAGGGATGACACCTTTTCAGCAGGACAGTCTGGAGAATTTCAGATGTTACAGACCTACACACTTAAGAGAACATCTTCTCCAACCAGAGAACATCTTCTCCAAACTAGAACATCTTCTCCAACCAGAGAACATCTTCTCCAAACTAGAACATCTTCTCCAACCAGAACATCTTCTCCAAACTAGAACATCTTCTCCAACCAGAGAACATCTTCTCCAACCATGATATCTTCTCCAACCAGAGAACATCTTCTCCAACCAGAGAACATCTTCTCCAACCAGAACATCATCTCCACTCAGTCGTGATGTCCACAGTCGTCGTGGCTCATGGGAGCTGTACCTCATCACCGTTTCCTCAGGAGGTCAAACGTGAAGCAAGAGATATGAAGTCCAACCAAGCTGAGATGAAGTGATATCATGCAGACACTTTCTAAATAAAGATAAATAACACGTTTGTTTGTTTTTTTGTCCACAAACTTTTTTCTCGGAAAGCGGAAGTTGTGAAGTGGATCCTGAGGTAAGTGACTCTGGGTTCATTGATGGGTTTTTTCCCTCCTAAAAGAGTAACTATTCATGACCTGAGATTAAATGTCAGATAGAAACTTTAATGAAATAGGTAAACTCAGTGAGTGATGAACACTGACACACATTTTACACACGTATCTGCTTTGAACTGAAAAAAAAGAACAGTCCTTGTTTTCACTAAAAGAATCATTTAATCTCAGAGTAACTTCGTTCTTTGTAATCAATCTAAGTACTATTTATTTTTATAAGAGTGTAAGTATGATTCCAGTTCCTTTTATTATTTTAGCAACAGAGCTAATAGCATATTGTGAGGAATGTCTTTATTTGGGGTTTATTATACAACATTATGAATCATGAATTTAATGTTGTTAAAATGAGATTTAATAACAGGTTTCTTCCATAAGTCATTACCACATTTTTCGATTTCTTTACAACCTTGTCTGTGTCAGCAGCCTTATGTTAGAGTGCAATCGTATTCCATGACTGAAAAAAAAACAGTTGTTATTACTGAAAAAAAAGATACGTTTAAGAAAATAACTGTTGAGTCAAACTGGAGAATTTCCTGATTAATCGCTTGTCAAGATAAATCATGTCATTATTAATATCCTTTTTTGACTTTTTTCCTTTTTTCTGTTTTTTTTTTCTTCGTTTTTTTTTGCAGTGACTTTTCTTTTGCTGTAGAAACAGTCTGTGGAAGCCATACCTGTGGGTCTAACAGTCCCCGTGTGTGGTTTGAGCTGTGACATCACACCCTCAGCACCAGCACTCCCCGTCTCTGCAGATCGCGCCCCCTCAGTGCTCACGTGGATGAGCACGACCCGTGTCAGACGCTGGTGATGGAGGCAAGGCAGTTGGGAGATTTCTGCAGTTTCTCTGCCTGTGTGGTGGGGGGGGGCTCGGGGATGGCACGGAAGGCAAACGGGGGGCCAATGCTAGTGCTACCCACGTGCCCCGGGCTCAGGGCAGGGTTCTGCCGCCGGTTACTCTCCACGATGCTCGAGGTGTTGGATGCCAAGCTCTCCCGGGTGCTGAGAGCAGACAGGGTGGAGAAGGAACAGGGGATGGAGGAGAAGCAAGAAGAAGAGAGGAGATTGGAGTGGAGAAAACAGATGATATACAAATTTACGTTCATATATATATATATATGTGTGTGTGTGTGTGTGTGTGTGTGTATACACTGTGTATAAACATTGGCCATAACAATAACAATGATTAGCTCGTTGTCAGACTGGCCCTGTCCAGGGTGGGAGATGTTAGGCAGCAAGTGAACATTCAGTTGTTGAAGTTGATCTGTTGGAAGCAGAAAAAATGGGGAAGAGAAAGAATCTGAGTGACTGTGACAAGAGCCAATCAGGTGCAGAGCCTCTCCAACACAGCAAGACTGGTAGGGAGTTCCAGGGATGCAGTGGTTAGTACCTGGTCCAAGGAAGAACCCCTGGGGAACCAGGGACAGAGTCATGAGATGCCAAAGCTCACTGATGCCAGTGGGGAGTGAAGGCCTATCTGGTTAATCCCAGAGAAGAACTGCTGCAGCAGAAACCACTGAAAAGGTTCATTTTTGTTATGATAGGAAGGTGAGGGGTCAGAGCGCCTGTGCTGACCCTGACCAGCACTGAAAAGAGCCTGCCATGGGCACATAAGTGTGAAAACTCCACCGTGGAGCAGCGGAAGAAGGGGGCTGGTCTGAAGCTTCACGTTTTCTTTTACGTCATGCGGGCGGCCAGGGGAACGTGCATCGCTTACCTGGGGAAAGGATGCCACCAGGATGCATTATGGGAAGCTGGAGGCAATGTGTTGCTTTGGGTAATGTTCTGATGGGAATCCGTGGATCCTGGTATTCATGTGGATGTTACTTTGACATGTACCATGTACCTAAATATTGGTACAGACCAAGTACAGTCCTTCATGCTAACGGAATTCCCTAACGGTATTCCCTAACGGTATTACCTAATGGTCTTTGGTCAGTGGTCTTTCTCAGCAGCATAATGCACCCTGTCACTCTGAAAACATTGAGAACAAATATGAGCAACATAACAAAGAGTTCAAGGTGTTGACTTGACCTCCAGATTCCCTGGATCATAATCTGATCGAACAACCGTGGGATGTGCAGGAGAAAAGAAGTCTGACCCTGTAGGTCCTCACAAGACTCAAAGGACCTGCTGCTGGTGTGTTGGTGCCAGACACCACAGGACATGTTTAGAGGTCTTGAGGAGTCCAGGCCTTGATGGGTGAGTGTTGTTTTGGTGACACAAGGGGGACCTACACAATTAGGCAGGTGGGGTGTTAATGTTATGGATCATCATCTCTCTCTCTCTCAGCCTCTCTCTCCCTATATATATTATATATATATATATATATATATACACACACATACATACAGACACATACCATCATCATCATCATTATCATCATCATCTATGTATATATCTAAAACACAAAATAGGCAAATTAAGAACAGATGACAAAATAATAATGACCTTTGATCCTGCTGAACTAAAGACAGGATTGGCCGATTCATCTTAATCACAGCCATATTTTCCAAAGGTGCTTCTTACTGCAGGTGGAGGAAGTGTGCAGCACCAGACTGGCTGCATGGTCTGCTTCTCTCTGCACCACTTCAGGAAATAAAACTCCCTCCCACCCTCTGACAGGGGAACTGGGGAGTGACATCATCATTAATTTGATGAGTCAACTAGTTACCCAGAAAAGAGACTAAAGTCAGTCAGGGCCTGACAGCCCTAAAGCCCCTGCTCCAGAGAAACCCACCCTTAACTACCCCCATCAAAGAACTCTTCCTCCTGCCCTAGAGAAACCCACCCCTAACTACTCCCATCAGAGCACCCCAGACGCCCACGAATCTTCTGGGATCACTTTGGAATCCAGCAGTACAGCTCAGCTTGGCTCAGAACGTCTGTTTGAAGCATGTGACTCATTTTTGTTCAGGTGGGACTCAGCATCAATCCAAGACGAAGTTTACACTTCTTGCTACTTAAAGCCCTAGGACTGACCTTAACCTGTGCTGACTCTCATATGAACCCTCTCATCTGATATCAGGTAAAAGTAACCACTCACTCCACCTTCTCGTACAGGAAACACGACCATGGCGGAATGAGTCATACAAGGAGTCTATTTATAGCAACTGAGACAGGCCCTCATCCATAAAGAACACACACACACACACACACACACACACACACACACGCTCACATGCACACACAACTCATGAAGCCCAGTCACGAGCCCTTTCTATGGGAAGAGGAGATTCCACGCTGTTCTGTCTGTCCTGTGAGCTGTGATAGGGAGTTGTAAAGCAGTGCATTTAACATCTCAACCATCAGGCTATGATGAAGGTGTATGTATGGAACACGATAAGATGCACTTGCATTCTGTTCTAATCAAGATCATCTTTTTTTTGATAAAGGACTATCTGTACAGGACTGCAATGGTTTATTTTTAATATATTAACATTGTCACATAACTCAAAGTCAGAATACAAGTGGTCATTAAAACCTGAAATACTGCAGCACCATGTATGTAGCAGAATGCATAAACTGGATTGCTGAAAAACATTACAATGTTTTACTGTAAAAATGTTTTGTTCTCATTCCAAGGCCTTACTGGGTGGGTATTTTTACTGGGTGGGTATTTTTACTGGGTGGGTATATTTTGCACACCTTCCACATCACACACCTACAACATCCCTATAGATGCCCAGATCTGGGGTCTCACTGTCCAGGTCTGAGGTTTCACTGCCCAGATCTGGGGTCTCACTGTCCAGGTCTGAGGTCTCACTGCCCAGATCTGGGGTCTCACTGCCCAGGTCTGGGGTCTCACTGGATGTCTGAGGCTTGTAACAAATGTATCTCATAAACAGCTGAACATGTGAAGAAGGGGAGTGCTGTATTCCTTTGTAGGCATCCCAGAGTTCCCTAAATTACATTTTACTTGAGTCTTAACATTCTAAACTGTAAAAAACGCTGTGGTGTCTGCGTCCCCCCCTTACCATGGGGAGGTGTCTCTCCCCTCTGGGCGTGGCCTTACCGTGGGGAGGTGTCCCTCCCCTCTGGGCGTGGCCTTACCGTGGGGAGGTGTCCCTCCCCTCTGGGCGTGGCCTTACCGTGGGGAGTTGAAGCCGCTGTCTACAGTGACACTGCTGCTGTCCATACTGTCCAGCCGAGCTGAGTGTGCTGACTTCTGACTGCTGGTGTTCTCGGTCTCCTTAGGGCTGAGCAGAGTCAGGTTGGTTTCGAATTTCCTCTGCAGATCACGCTCCTTCTCCCGCTCCAGCAGCCACTGCATTGTCCCACCCCCGACCCCGCCCCCGACCCCGCCCTCTCCACCCCCTGCCCGCCCCTTGCCCTCCACAGGAGCCGCCTCTTTATGGGAGGCGTCCTCCACCTCCTCGTCGTCATCGTCCGACACGTTGTAGTAGTCAAAGCCGGCCTCCGACGTGGAGGGGGCACCGTGCTCTGAACCTGTAGGAGGCGGGGCAGATGCGGGCGAGGAGGCGGAGCTAGGAGGCGGCTGTGGATCCAGGGTGTCGAGGACTTCAGACGATTTCATATGCGGAGTTTTTCGCAACGTGCCTGACTTTGAGTAGCCAGTGTCCACGTAGCCCATTGTCAAAACACTATGTGGCGGTTTGAATAAAGTGTCCTTACTAAAAATCTCTTTCCGCTTATCCACAACCACAGCGCTGCCACCACCACCACCACCCCCTCCCCCACCACCACCCCCTGGGTCGGCGTTGTGTTGATGCTGTATTAAACGTCCGCTGGTCAAGGGCTCGGGCGTCTGGCTGGGTGTGGGTTTACCCGAGCCATTCTGACCCTTAGTTGAGGAATCCTCTTTGTACTCTGTGGGATGGGGGGAGGGGAGGTGCGGCGTCTGCCGATCCGCCGGCGACCCCTTACGGATCCCGTCTGACGGCGTTAAAGTGTCGTGGTCTGATTTGCCCAGTGGCAACGGGGCAGTAAGGATTGTTTCATTCGACGTATTGCACTGGAAGTAGTCGTCTGCCAGGGGCTTCGGCGACAGAGCTTTCACGTCACTGTAGGCTGGCAGGCTGTCTCTGCTCGTGTTCCTCTCCAGAGGACTGTCCATGTTTAGTTTGCCCATGTCAGGCACGGACATCTCCGAGCTGAACTTGGCCGCTGAGAACATGATACGTGAGTAGTGGGACGCCTTTTGCGACGAGGCTCTCAGCGTCCCGTCATCGGTGTAGTACCGGCTGCGGTGGTCCGGGCTCCGGTCGTACTCCTCGGGCGTGCCCAGCGTGGAGCTGCCGCCCCCCAGCGGACCCTTGGAGTTGTCCATGGATCGGGACCTCTCCTTGGCCTTGTCCGGGCGTTCGGTGCGGGACTTCCGGTCCTGCGTGTGGCTGTGGCTCCGGTGTACCCGCGAGTGGGAGGTGCCGCGCGAAGGCTCCGGGAAGGGCATCTCCGTCCGCCTCTTCGCCAGCTCCCCTGACACGTCCCACTCAGGAGTAACGGGGAAGTACGACTCGGCGATGTTGGGGTTGCTGTGGACGAGGTAGGCGGCGGCGGTCCTACGCTCCACCGTGTACATGCCCTCCCGCGGCGAGCGCACCAGCGAGTGGCTGAAGAAGCGGTAGTCCCGGTCCAAGCCGGCGGCGGCGGCGGCGGCCAGGTCGAGGTTGGAGCCGCCCGACGCGTCTCCGCGGGACCCGCGGGTTTTGCTGTGCGAGCGGGACTTGCCGTGCGGGACGCGCCGGTGGCCTCTACTCCGGCGGCTGCGGGAGCTGTGCTGAGCCGCAGACGTGGCTTTGTTCCGCTGAACCCGCTCCTCCTCCAGCCGCTTCATCACAGCTGTGTGCCGCGCCACGTTCTCCACCGTCAGGTCCGGATTGATGCGACGGATAATCTCCATCTCCACCTCCCGGGGGATGCCGGCCGCCGTGGGCGTGTCCTCGTCCCGTAGGGGCCACTCCTCCGGCGGAAACTGGGCGGAGAAGGTGGCCAGCTGCTTCGTCTTGTCTTTCCTGAAGCTGAGACGGAAAAGCTTCAGCCCGAACTTCTTGGCTTGCCTCTCGCTGCTGCCCCCTGTGGTCCCCTCTCTCTTCTTGGTCAGCGTGTCCGTCTTGTAGGAAAAGGAGGGGTTGGTCCTGCTCTTGTCGGGATCAGGACCGTGCGGTGCAGCTGTTGGAGGGGGCGGGGGCTGAGGGTACGAGGGCGGGTCCCCTTTTGCCTCCTTGGGGGATTTCCTCTGAAGCGTGGTGTGATTGCTGGGCACCTCGTCACGGAACGAGTTATACGAGTCGCAGGGGTTCTTGTGGTTGAGTCTTTCTCGCACGCACCCTGACGTGGACGGTGTGACTGTACCAGACTGGGGCGATGTACACAGATGCTGCGATGGCTGTTGCGGTGATGGCTGTTGTTGCTGCTGCTGTTGTTGTTGTTGTTGTTGGTGTTGTTGTTGTTGGTGCGATTGTTGGTGTTGCTGTTGTTGGTGCTGTTGTTGTTGTTGTTGTTGTTGTTGTTGGTGCTGTTGTTGTTGTTGTTGGTGCTGTTGGTGCTGTTGTTGTTGGTGCTGTTGTTGTTGGTGTTGTTGGTGCTGTTGTTGCTGTTGGTGTTGTTGTTGGTGCTGTTGTTGGTGTTGTTGTTGTTGTTGTTGGTGGTGGTGTTGTTGTTGGTGTTGGTGTTGTTGGTGCTGTTGCTGCTGCCGGTCCGGATGCCGATCGTCAAGGTGATACCATTTGCTGTTGGTACGGATGAGGGACGGAGTGATGAAGTATGTTTGAGGTGTAACGATGAAGTAACCCTCGGGCGTCGGGTAAATCTTCCGCTCTCGGACCAGCATGTTGAGCGTATGGCGTAGGATTTCTGGACTCGGAGTAGGTACACCTGCAGGGGAAAACCAGAGAAAAACATCAGTGTCTGTCTGCATAGAAAAAAGTGACACAAATCATCAATGCATAATCCATAAAATGCTTAAAAAATAAACATAAAACGGGTTGTTTAAACAGGTTAATAGTTTTTCAACTCCATATTCAAATTTGTGAATGTATTTTGATTTGAACAATAAGAGAATAAGAACAAACTAATAAATAAAAAATAAAAAAAAATATCAGTGGGTTCATGTTGAGGTTAACATTACAAAGTGTAGGTGCAGTGTTGGCTAATGTATTGAATAACAGCAACTGGTTAAACAAACAACAACCACAAACCAATCAAAAGGAGCACTTTGTGTGCTGATATGCCCAACCACCAACGTACCAACCAATCACAGCAGACCAGATGTTACCTCATCTTTCATCATTGGGTCTCTAAGCCCCTCAATCTGATAACAGCTCTAAAACTGGCACCACTATTCTGACTAAACTGATCCTCCCTCATACGATTAGCTCACATGAGGAATGAGCTTCTCTAAAGCCTCCTTCTCAACAGCGCTGCATCTCTTGAAATGTCACATACTTCACGACGTGTGAACCATTAAGTCACCAAGTATTCTTGTGGGAGGTGTTTGTGTAGAGGCTCGGTAACCCTGGCCACACACACAACAGCCACGGGCGAGGAATTACGAGACAAGCACATTCTTACATTAATGACTCCTGTGGAAAATTAACTTAAAATGGTGTCCAGTTTTATCACAAGTAATGATGAAAACCTTTTTTCCCCAACAAGTCAGAGATCACCAGAGGTTTTGAAATCCCAAACTTTTTAAAAATGTGATCATATTTTGGCAGGAGCATCAAAAGCTGGTCTCAGTCAAAGAAATCTGGCACTTGGTGGACATTAAAACAACCATTGCTATTTTTGTACTTTTGTTAGTACTGCAGACGTATCTTTGTCTTTAACAAGTCCTCCCAGGGACCCAACAGAGGCTTGAAGTCTTGTGAGTGTGTGCGTGTAGCAGACTGGACTGGATTCTGTAAAATACACAGAGCCTTCTCTTCTCTCCAGTCCTTATAGTACCTCTACCAGTTTTACCACACACACATACTCATTGAAAAAAGCAGGATAAAACAGCAGATAAGCTGTAACTAGTCCAGGGTTAAGTGTTGCCTGCCATTACATCATACCCTGGTAGTTGCCATAACAACATGACGCAACCATGGAGACTCTGGTCTTTTTCTCCACCCCACCCCCCATTTCCCTCCCTCTTTGTGAAGAGGAAACACAGCAGGTCCTACCAGTCAAGTCTGCACACTCTGCACTTTGATTGGTCAGTTTCTCATAGCAGAGATATGTATGGTGTTCTCACTGGCTACATCTCTGCTTGGGTGGGGAATCCTCCTATTACGGTCTTAGCACTGCAGTAGGCTAAACACTGAGATTACCAGAAGTGCTGAGATTACCAGAAGTGCTGAGATTACCAGAAAAGATGAGTCTAAATACCAATTTAGAAGATTTTGCATAAAACTACCTCAGCTAGTAACAAGTATACTAATGCAGACTGCTTAATACAAGGGGTTTGTGTTAAAAAAAAAATCCATTCTGTTTGTATAAAAAATCATGAAACTCCAGACTTCCTGAATTTCAAAAAGGGCTCAGTGTTTTTTTAGTGCTATGAACGAGAGAAAAGAGAATATGAGTAGCACAATTCTGCTTTTTTAAAAATCAAATACTTCAGGGTCTGAGTTCACGCTCTACCCTACATTACCAACAGATGGCGATATATAAAACACAGTGTTCCTAAAAGTTACTCCACATCATATAATACACCAGGAAAGTTTCCAAAGCTTCCTTTTTTAAACAGTCCTATTTTATCTCACGAGGGAATAAAAAATAAGCTAATGAGTTGAATCAGGTGTTTTCATGGCAGAACAACGGCAAACGGCTCCCAGACTGCGCTAATAGGCTCCCTGTGAAGCGCGTGTTGTAAACGTGACCTACTCCACACTAACAGCTAAGCAGCTTTGTCTTGTTTTAGTAGCATGCGGCTGAATCGGTGTCAGGGTTGAAATGGCGGTCTCGACTTAGCCGAGGTCTACTGCTACGGTAAAACTCTTACAGCCAAACTTCTGAAACCTGCTGTAGCTGCTGTGGTCAAAAGCAGCATCTATGTACAGTGATGACGTTTATTAGTATGGGACTGTGTTCATGGATGGCAGCACCTACGCTGGTGTAATATATGTAGGTGTTATAGTACACTTATATGTTAAGTGTGTGGTGTAATATATATGTAAGTGTTATAGTACACTTATATGTTAAGTGTGTGGTGTAATATATGTAAGTGTTATAGTACACTTATATGTTAAGTGTGTGGTGTAATATATGTAAGTGTTAAGTACTGTGGAAAAGTCTTGGACCAGCAAGACTTGTTACAGCAACAGTGTAAGTCATTATTTATTAGAACACAACCAGAAAGGAAAAAACAGGAAAATACGTATGAAATACAAAAAAATAAAAAAGTAAAAGCAACATCCAGAAATAACAGCAAATAAATAACAGAAAGGGAGGGGGGG
>JAOYMR010000008.1:20942501-20959894 GCA_025802075.1 Tenebrosternarchus preto | reverse complement strand
CCCATGTATTTGTAAAGCGGCTTTGTGACAACATGTGTTGTAAAAAGCGCTATATAAATAAAATTGACTTGACTTGAATGACTCTGTTTTTGGCTTGTGCTGTTCTGTCAGATCTTCATATGCAACTTTGTAACCAGGAGGCAAATCAGTCATGGACATGTTATCCCTGTTATCTCTCTTTTACAGAATAAGTGAAGTTTAACATCAAGAATCGATTGTAACAGCTCATAGTAAATTACCCTCAATTAACATAACCCCTCAGTAACATTACCCTATCAGCCTCAAACCACAACCACCACAACACACAAATATACCCCCACCCAAAACTACCCCACAACTAAGTACCCCTCAGACTCAACTACCCCACAGCAAATGACATTTCATTTTGCATTTATATAGTATTTAAAACCATTTAACAGTATTAATCGTGTTGTAAATGCTAAAACACTATAAACAACCTCTCAGCCTCAACAACTCACCCTTTATCAGGTTATCAATATTAAAACAGCCTTTTAATCATTTATATCTGCTTTGTGAAGCCAACATAAGGTTCACGATCATTTCCTTTCTTTCTTAATATGTATAATCCACAGATATTTGGAAGCATCTATGTTTGTTTAACCAACACTATCGAGCAGAGGCCAAATCCTTCAAACATGATGGAGTGGAGAGGATACAGGGCTACATGTCCTGCCGATTGTCTTATTGGAAATCAAGGTTCACTTGTGTTAGATAACCTTGCATATGTTTTCAAACTACGGCAGCCATACACACAGAGCAAGTGCAGGCGTCCCTGCGTGGAGGGAACTCTTACAGTGCTTGTTTTTGTCCAGAACAATAAACCCTGCGTTAATTCAACACAGTGCACGCGCCTTGTGAGTACGTGCATGTGTGTGCACATACACACGCGAGGCATGAAACAGAACATGCATGAATCAAAGTTATAAACTGGCTGAATATAAAATTTGATTCCAACCCTTATCAGTTCCACAGAAACATCTGGATTTAATAGGGTTTCACTGTTGCACACAGTGGAATGGAATCTGACTAGAGGTGGTAAATTTTAACACCAGGAAAACGTGTGAAACTGGACCAAGAGCCATGCGTCACCGTGCGGGGCGGAGCCTATTCCTGCAGTTGAATAACCACGCAGGTGGGCACCTGTCAGTTCACGCATTACTACAGAACAGATCAAAGTAACTCTGCTTGTTATCTAGCTATCGTTTTGAAAAGCATCTCTAATCAATAAGAATATACATATACATCTCTAATCAATAAGAATATACATTTCCGCCTAACTCGCGTTTTGAACTATATGCCTCCAGAGTTTGTAAACTACCCAGGCTTGTATTAAAACCCGGAATACACCATAACGGAACTGAACTGAACAGAGTAAATACAGAACAATGTTCCAAACAAATCAAAGGGGGAAACAGACATCCGGGGGTAAAATATACAGTTCAGAGTGAACTCGCAGAGTGTCGTTCATCGGTGCGGCTTTACTGGGCTTACCTATGCACTTAATCTCGAAACCCCGGGGCGGTTTGAGGGCCCTGCGCGTCCACCCTTCCCTCAGCACTTCCAAATGATCCTCCTTTCCCTGGATAAGCAGGACGTGCTCGTCTATCCACCCCAGGAAGAAAGTCTCCGATATGGCGTCTGTCACTTTCTTATTCCAGAAATGCTGCATGTTCTCTGCTTTGAAATCGGCGAAAATCTCATAGCCGGTGTGGTGATGCTGAAGCTTTTCAGTAACGGCGGGTGAATCCTCGGTGCCGACCCGTGACAGCACTATAGCGAGGGAGTGGGGCGCTATCTGTAGAAACTTCTCCATCCTTACTGACGCGTCTCACAGACAGGCCACGCCGTGAATTAAAAAGCTGCCTAACGCTCCACGACAGTCTGTCTCACACGGAGTTTTATTGCGCACCTTACCGAATCTCCTAAACCAACACATCGCACCGTATTTCATTTCACGTTTGTTTCCACCCGATGCGGTCCCTGTGACGGCGGAAGGTCCATTAGCGTGCTAAAATGATTTATTCACAAACAATTTGAATAAACTGATACTGTTTGAACGGTAAGCCCATAGTCTATTGCAAAGTCTCAGGTAATTTGCGAATTCCGCGTTGTAATGACACGAACTGGTAAACCAAGTGAATCGTAAATAGGTTGTCTGAAAAAGCTTACAAGAGCCTACCTCTGCCCGCACTCTCCTCACCTCTCACGCGGCATTCTGCGCACAACAGGCACTACATTACTAGAGCCCCCTTCTTTAGACAGTTGGCCAGTGTCGAGGCCCGTGTCCTGCGGTACCAGCTGTAGGCGTATCGATCGCTGCCCGAATAGGTGATGTTTGGCCGCCTTGGAGCGCGAGAGATGACTTCATCCGTTATTATTCATGTCTTTATTTGCTGCACTAGCAGGTTCCCTCCCACTGTTCCGTTCTCATATTTTTATGCAGCAGACCACGCAGCGTTCACAATAGATACAGACTGTGACTCGTTCACACATAGGGAATCATTACTTGTCGCTGAAGCAGTGGTCGGAAATATATTGTCCACGACGCCTTACGCTCAGTGTCCGGTGCAGCGTAATAGAGTCGGCAGGTCGAGACGCTCCGGCAGCTATATCGCAGCGACAGGGACTCGAGAGCAGAGCACAGATGTTTGCGTGACGCCCCCCACAGGCAGCTTTCGAAACATCGCGAGTTCAGCGCTTGGGTCTCGCAACAGGTGAAATAGCTTTCCGAGGGTATGTTCGTGTAACACAGATGTTATACAGATCAGCAGTAATTGTCCCATGTTTACATTCCTAATGTCACATGTACACGGTGTGACGTGTTAAGTGTACCGAAGCCCCAAACTACAAGTAGCACAGACAGAATACGGATACACACTGGGTTTTAGTGTGTGTGTGTGTGTGTGTGTGCGTGCGTGAGAGAGAGATTTCATAAACGTCAAGACAAAATAAAATAAGAAAAAAAGCTTCTTACTACTGGACTGTGACCTAAAGCTTTTTGTTCAGGGTTTCTTCTCAGGTCTTTCTCAGATCTTCTGACTGAACATGAGACCCCTGTCTTGCCACATGAAAGACTTTTGGGAGTAATTTACCATGTGTTAGATGCCCCATGTCTACTGCCTGTATAAGTGCATTCAAGGACACACACGGTTCTCATAGCATCATGCGTGTGAGAAAATATACACTGTGGAAAATACTTCAGAATTACACCATAAATACAAACCTGTACCATCAGACCAGTTCGCTGTGGTAGTTGTGTGGTTGTCATTTTTTCCATTTACATTTTCTTTACCACCATCCCCCCTCCAGCCCCTCAACAAAAAAAACAAACAACAAAAAAAAAAACAATTACAGTTTCTCAGGGTAGAAAATATCTGTACAGATTGTGCCTTGGTTTCTGCCCAAGGTTGTGGTTAACGCGTCCCAGGGAGGTACATCCTGTTCAAGGATCTACACCCTGTGAAGGTTGATGGTCATGATAACATCACACTCTTTCCAAATGCTGACCCCCAGACTACAGGGTTACAATTGTTTTGGAATAACAAGTAACCGCCACACAATCCCTCACACTAACTTCCCAAGGGAGTTTTGCCTTTTAAAGTTCATGAACAGAACTCAGTAAGTCAAGTGAAACTGAATATCACTAGATTAAGTCTCATGGTCTTTTTTAAACCTATATTGTAAATCCAATGACAAGTTTAATGGGTTTTAAGTCTAACACTGGACACAGTCCTCATAGAATAGTTAGTAATAATAATAATAATAATAATAATAAGTATAAAAGTATAAAAAGATAGAACATAAAATTATATAATGTATAGTATATAATAATTTAAAACACACTAAAGCAACAAGGGTCTTAAAGAATGTATAAAAATAACCTTCCTCTACATTTCAAACAAGTGCAGACCGTTTTGGCGTCGTTGTTTCTCTCGGCTGGATGGATTTATACGACAGTTTTATTACCTATAGGGAAGACAGGAACAGACAGACTAACTTCACAGGAACAGACAGGCTAACGTCACAGGAACAGACAGACTAACTAACTTCACAGGAACAGACAGACTAACTAAATTCACAGGAACAGACAGACTAACGTCACAGGAACGGACAGACAAACTTCCACAGAGCAGCGGCCCACGCTGATCTCGTGTATCTATTAAGGATACATACACACGACACACTGCACACAGACATTGCAGCTCGGCTGGACACTTTTCTGGGGACAGACTCAAAAATCAAACTAAGAAGGGACAGAAATTATTTCCATTACCGTATAAATATTAAATATTAACTATATTATTAAATGCAATAAACTACGCATGAAACATATTAATAACTTAATAAGCTTTGCATTACGGATAAAAGGAATGCAAGATACATTTACAGACATTCATAATTTTTATGTTAATCATATTAAGTCAGTGTAAGTCGCTCTGGATAAGAGTGTCTGTAAAATACCATATATGTAAAGGCAAATGTCGTTTGAAGGAAACAAAGATAGAACTGTTATGAATTAAGAAAATAAAAACAAAATTTGTGTGTGAATCACAGACTAAACATATATGCAATTATTTCACCAAACACCTACCGAGTAAGATGGAAACTTTATTCTTACCAAGCCGTGTCACTTCTTTCCAATTAACACATCTAACTCGAGTGACACACTTCAACCCAGAATAAGATTTTACTCATTACTGCCATCTGCAGGAAGCAGTGCAAACTTAAATTAATCTCAGATATACTGTACTGTGAACTATTTCGTGTATAAAGTTATTAAATTAATAAAGTAATGCGTCTCTTAACTGGTGATTTAATGCATCACAGTCTGTAGGGGAGATGCCAGAACACATTTTTAACGAGATTAAACAAATATTTTTACACATATATGCAGATATTTATTATATTGCTGTAGGAAAAATAACAGTTTACTGGCCAGAACCAGCTAATCTCTTTTCGTTCATTAAACTCAGTTCCCCCAGATGCCCCAGTTGTAACCTCTAAGATCTATGGATATTATGCCTTTCTCACGTCTTTACTAGAACCTATAGGTGCCAAAAACTGATCCCAGATCTGCTTTTCTCACCTTGAGGAAGAAGATGAGCAAAATTGCAGAGATAACTGGCTGAACCCTGACCATCACCCTTGACTCTTTTGTTCACTGTGCTTCAAAGCTGCATCTCACTCACACAGAAGAGCATCTCCACACTTCCCTTTATCCTCTCCCTCACAGAAACGTGGCTGTTTCACTATATGATGACCATAATTATCTAAGCTCAGGTTTCAAATGTTCTACCAAAATACTGTATCAGCCAGTTGATGTTACTGATTAGTCTTAGCCGATGTGAAGCTCGGTTAAGCAAATACAGGCAGGTGAAACAAAGTCCTGGTGAAGACATTGTCCATTACTATCCTGAACTATCCACCTCTGGTTATGATGATGATGACAATTCAACAGACATGATATTTACCTGTAAATGAAAGGAGAGGATTAGATCTTACTGATGTCCAAAACTTTTCAGCTGCACATAAACTTTGTTTAAGGATTTGGAGACATTTTTGTCACAAATGAATTGTTTTGATTTCACATTCACCTCAAAAGCAGGAATTGTTTAGCATTCAGGTTTGACTCTACTGAATCCAAACTATGACACCCGGATTCATTCTAATCGTTCATATAATTCTACTTTGAAGCTGCATCACCCGCTGCTTGCATGAAATGAAACTGAAATGATCTCAGCTTCAAGATGACTGTTCACACTGTTTTAACTGTGTAATATACTTTTAGCCCAGTCAAAACAGATCACTTCTTACCATACAGCGTCAAAAGCCACATGAACCCAGTCTATTTGAATTGACCTAAAACCAACCTACAACATGGTTCTCGACGTGAGTTACATGATATAGGCATGTAGTTTGTAAGATCACAACCAGTGGGAATATGATTTTGGTACTTGTTATCTAGTGTTGCTGCCTCGCCAGCTATATCTTGGTCAATCAAATATATTTGCAGTAAGTGAAGAAATGTGTAGATTACCTTTTAACTAAAGATTTCCTTTAAAGAACATACTTAAATACTTAATGTTTCTATGACATTTATTTTTTACTATATACTGTTTGCACAAATGCCTTTTGAAGGATCTTAACAGAGATTGTGTGCAGTCAACTGCACATGCAAAGAACGCCTGCTAGATCTTACCAACAGCAGGCAAAGCTGCTATTTTCGCATGAGGATTTCGCCCTTCAAGAAGACACGTCTCGGGGAGGTCACATGGCGAGATACAGCACAGCCAGGATCTGCTCAGCCAAACCGATGCTCATGCACATAAAGTTCATTACACCGATGGCCCTTTTACCAAGGTCTCCAGGTCTTTGCCAAATATTAGTCTTTAACTTGTCTCAATTTATAATGTAATAGATCTTCTCTCTTGAGCGCGGAACTCATGATACTTGATGAATCTGAGTGAATACAGGATCACATCACTAGATGACTTACAGTGCAGAAGCATTATCATGCCATATGCAAATACAAGGCAATTAAAGGACAGCCAGAGACATAAGCACAGGTTTATTTAAATACACAAAACTTAAAAAAGAAAATCTTTAACAAAAACAGTACACCGAGACATTAAACTAACAAAAATGTGAACAACTCTATCACTGGAAGACATTCGGAAAGTTTTATCTCCACACTCATGTCAACAGTAGAAATGAAACAAAGGCGGACATGGAGAAGGCGTGGAGAAGACGTGTGTAATGATCACAGAACCCTGCGGATTCCGACCATTCGCCCGTTTCTCTCTCTCATCTGTGCCTGAAAGCTTCTCTGTCAACTTCTTTTGCAACATAATGTACAATAAAATGAAAAAATAAAGTTTGAAAAATCTCTCAGCATTTTACAAACACTGATGGCAGTAATCTGAATGGGAGTCTTTTTTTTCTTTTCTAAAGACCCACTGAGAGCTCACGGGAAGCCGTCAGCACCCTTCACCATGACGCATCGCGGAGAACAGCAGCTGGAGTGAGATCCCTGGGGCCCTGCACATCAGGAGGAGGTTCCACAGAGCACCTTCTAATAGCAGGTCCCCAACAATCCAGAGCCCAACCTTACACATCCTGGTAAAACACCGCAGTGGATCTTGTGAGTTTTCACGTTGTTTTGCTCCACAGGCTACATTTTGCATTCCCCCAATTAAGAGCCGCATCTCCTGCCATGTTTGTTCAGTCAGACCGTACAGCGCTCTCTGCTGGGCCTGCTAACTATGACTCAGTGGGAAATACAACCCAAGGAAAGAACCCAGGCACTGCAAAGCCAGAGGTTCCTGGAACGACCCTGAGGCCACGCCCACGTGTACTAACGAGGAAACTGCAGCCTATAGAGCAAACAAGGTGAATGCTTGCAAGATTTGCGAGTTCTACAGGCCCAGTGTTTTAAATGTGCATGTTTCGACTTTCCTGTGCACACACCACGCCTGGCCCCAGTGGCACTACCTGGACCTCCGGTCCTTCTTAGGTCTCTCTGTGCTCTTGTCCATGGTCTTTTCGTTGTCCCCCCTGCACTTGGGACAGTACCACTTCCCCTTGGGCTTGTAGGTGAGTCCGACACAGGAGAAGTGAAACCACTCGATGGGGCACTGCTCGTTGTCACAGCCGATCATCTCGCCGTAAGACACCTGCTCACACAGGCAGTAAGTGGGTTCGTTGGGATCGATGGTGAACTCCACGGGCGACGCCTCCCGCTCCTGCTTGGCTTTGGAACGTTTCTTCTTCTTGGCCGACTTGGACTTCTTCTCGCGAGGCTGCTGGACCTGCTCCTCGCAGACGTCCTCCAACGCTCCGTTGGCTCCGTGGTTCGAGTCCCGGCTCTCGCTGTTCCGGTGCCGCCGCGGCCGCCGGGACGCCAAACGCTCGGGGGCCAAGTTGCCTGACGTTCCTCCCGCTTCGTGTCGCGCCTTTTCGGAAGGGCGTTCGGCGTCGGTCGGCTCGAGGAAGCAGGGAGAGTGGGCCTCCATCTGCCTCGATCGGTTCTCCACCACCTCCATCATTTGCGTGACCACGTGGATCTTCTCGTCACCCAGCTCCTGGCTGCTAATCAGAGCGCGCTGAAGCTGCATCTGGAGACGCTTCCTCAGCGAGCCGTCCGTCTCTTTTTTGTACCTCTCGTACACATCATCCACCTCCTTCAAGATCTCTGAATTACAGAGAAAGGGGGAAGAGAGAGAGAGAGAGAAATGTGAGATGCAAGTTTCTCAACATGTGCAATTTCGATGTTTCCTGGTTGTCTGCACCCGAAAGTCGATTACTTCTCTGTCGTGCTACCGCTGATAGCAGAGTTAGCGGGGCTACATCGCACGGAAAGAGTCAATACAGCAGCCCACCTCAGAATATCTAAAAGTAGCTGATCAATATCCCCCATGGCGTTGTATGGCCAATGACTGATTTCTTACGGACTCTACGTCTGCGGACTGACTACAGCGCGAAGAGCCAGTGGGAGTGACGTCTAAACACGAAGTACTAAATAGACCATATGATACAGCGCGCTCTAGATGCCTCGACCATACACCCACGGTAGAAAAATAGAGTTCCGTGCCATCGCCTATTGGATTCCCAATACAGAAAGACACGTTAACTTGGTAATCTCAGAAATTAAACTGGTGTCGCCAGATTGCTACATCTAACCAGAACTCGTTTTTAAAAAAGCACAGAACAGCGGAGACTAAGCTACTCAAGTCAAAATGGCTGATCGAGGGTGAGAGGAGCGAATGAAGGCTAATTCATTAGAATGGGAAAATGAACATGCTTAAGAAAGTCAAACAGCCCGGGCGTCACTTACAGAAGACATTAGCACATCGATAAAATGTGCATTTAAACTTACTAATAGAATCTCATTGTACCAACACAGAAAACAGCCGGTGCGATCAGACCAGGGTGTAGTTGAGACTACGAGGTAGTCAACTAAACGAACCCCAACCAAACACAGCACAGGGTCGCATGGACAGGACACATTTTATCCAAATTGCCACATACCTTGGTACTTTGTGTCGATTTCCCGTAACAACGAAACATTCCTTTGAATGTCCAGGGGAAGCGATTCAACACACTCCAAATAATCCTCCACATAGCTTACAAGCTGCGATTTTTCCACGTTCGGATAATGTCCTAACATTGTAATAGCAGCGCATCAAGCGGCTAAACAATATTTAGAAAAGCGATGCAGCATTAAATGCGGTGCTGTAAATGCGCATTTGCGAGGTAGACTCACAAGCTATTTGTAGGTTAGCCTACTCTTTCCGGGCAAATTCGGTCCAGTCTTCTCTGGCTACGATAACTCCCTCAAACAAAACTCGCGCATGTGCGCATGCGCAAACTCAGCCCATAAAATGCCGCGTTTTGCATTTTCCGGCAGCCCAACAAATGCGGGGATGGCATGGGCCGACGAATGGGCGTATAACACCGAGAGGCTTTGGGCGTGCTTAGAATCCTTAGGAGGTCGGATTCGCTTAAAGAAATAGTTAGGAGTCGTAACCAAAAGCAAACTGCTCCTCGTTACACTCAAAAGTCGTAGACGCTGCATTACGTCGTGGTATTTCTTAAGGATAAGAACATAGATAAGCCAAATCGGTTTTTTTTCACAGTCTACACTACAGTCTTAATTTATTGAATACATTTTATACCTACAAGTATCTTGTCCCTTGGCGAGCGATTTTTCGACCCAAAAAGAGCGCATCCTGAGATTGAGCCCCGTTAAGTTCGAGTGTTCGTACAATACCTGCATATCTATTGCGAGGACAAACATGGCGTGTCGCGCTCTGCTCGGTCAGAATGACGTCTTGGCAGGAATAACCAGTAGGCGACCAGCACATGAACTGCGATCAAGGCAGAACATTTCTGTTCAATGTCCGGGGACTTTCCCCTAAGCATGGCGGGAGAATCACTGTTCTCAGTCGGTAGCTTAGATCACAAGTTTTCAGGCATGCGCAGTTTCAGAAAGCTGCGGTGTCTGTATATATAGAACGAAGGCCAAGTATGTGTTTGCATGACGGTAAGTACACAAAGTTTTTTTTTTTTAATTGTGTTTATATATTTTTATAGAAGAGACAAGTCATTAGGATATAGCATTTCACTAAATTACTTGTTATTGTCAAGAATATCGCTACGTTTTTCCTGAGATTTTCTATCTTGAATTCGCTACCAAATCATGCAAATAATAAAACTGCGTCACTGAAGAATTGGCCTCCTGATTCGCCGGATCTGAAGATCCTGGGCACGGAGAACAATATGCAAAGGCAGAAGCTAAAACGTCAGTTATTAAGGCCGTTAGTGGAAAGAGTCGCATTTGCATCGTTTTACTGCAAGGAGAATGGATTTACTAACGAATATATTGGCTGATAAGAAGACTGATAAACTAAGCAGAGGATGTCTCGTGCATGTCAACAGATGGGTTACAGTCTGTAAGAAGTACAGCTAATGTGTCCATGATACTAAACTGGACAGCGAATGTAGACTGCCCTGTAATAACGCACAAACGAAAGTATTTGTATCTGAGTTTTTTTTTTTATTTACGCAACATGCGTAATTCGATCCGCAGAACAGCTCCAAGCCAAGTAGCGAAACTATCGTTTTTGGTTTGGCGTTATTCGGTGCGTTTGATCACGCCCCTTTTATTATAAAAGAACGAAGGGCGGGAGGGTTTTAAGGACAAACGTCTCGTCAAACTGAACAAAAGACGAACAAATAGGACAAATAAGCCCGTTAAAGGTAAACTCTCTAACTTGTACTAACTTGTACTTGTACTAAGTTAGGCGATTTTTTTTTAGAACTCGATGGTCTTTTACATTACATAAGACGCGTCGCTTTGTTCGAAGTAGAGGTACATGAAAACAAAATGCATGCCAGCTATTTCAGAGGTTACAAGTTGTCAACTGATTAACAAATTGACATTTGCCACCCTGCAACAGACACTTTTACCAATAGCAAAATAGTTATAACTTGAAAACGTAAATAACTTCTTTGCCTTCAAATTTTAACGATAGTACAAATAGTTGGTTAACGCAGTAAAACAGTGTACTCTCTGAACAATTTTGGTCAGTCTTAATAAAAAAGGAAACATTACGATCAAATGTTGTGCATAGGCGTGTCCCTTTTGTTTCTAGTCGCTTTTAGAGGTCCTCAAGAAACTCCTACATCAAGTCCCAAAAAACAAGAGTAAAAAGTATTTGTTGTTCTTTTCTAACGGGCGTTTGTCTTTGATAAAACTGAAAAAAATGTTTTAAAAGTATACCGTTTAAACTGGGAATGGTAATCCAAAATAATGTTTGTTTTTTTTTAACACAGGAGGAGGGTTGTTGAGCACACAATAACACTAGCACCTCTGCTCCTGTATAAACTGCTGATCCTAGAATCCCCACTGGCTTTGTGTAAAGGTTTAGTTTATACCAAAGACTGGATTACAAAATTAAAAAGAAGAATTTTGAATTCTGTGTAGTGGATTTGTGCAATGGATCCACTATAATGTATATCTGATTTTGTTAAAATAATTTCTGTCCTTTTAGGAATTGCAGCATATGAAAGGCATGGGTTTCACTGTTCTACTGGTGACTTTGCTCGTTGGTCAGATCTGCACGCCCACCTCAAGCGAGGAGATTGGTGTGAGGACGGAACTCCCACCAGAGTCTGAGTCATTTGATGAGTCACTATATGCCACATGCAGGATGCACCCTAGCACACAGCTCGCTCCAGGTACACCTAGAGTGTACGGCCAGGTTCTTTTCAAACAAACTAGCCCTGCAGGAAAGCTAAGGGTAACCTTTAGGCTGCATGGCTTCCCAACATCAGACCCTCAGCCCAGAGCGATACACATTCACCAGTTTGGTGATCTAAGTGGAAGTTGTGCCTCCACAAGTGGGCATTACAACCCCTCAGGCATCAACCACCCTCGCCATCCAGGAGACTTTGGGAACTTTGTCCCACGAAATGGGAAAATTCATTATTCTGTAGACTCTGAGGCTACGCTTTTTGGGAGCCAGTCAGTGCTGGGTCGTGCCGTGGTGATTCATGAGCAGGAGGACGATTTGGGTCTGGGAGGAGATGCAGGAAGTCTGTTGCATGGTAATGCAGGAGGCAGGATGGCGTGCTGTGTGATTGGCATGAGCAGCCCGAAACAGTGGAACAAGTTTCATAACTGAATTAACCTGGATCAGAAATAGCCTGTACAGCTACAGAGACCTGAAGTTACCCACGACCTACGTCACAATGTTGCTGCTCTGTGTGATGACGTGATGACATTCATTCATAATGAATTAGATCTATTTAAGGATTAAACTTAGAAGTCTATTTACTTGCAAAAAAGAAAGAAAAAAGATCCATTTTTCTTTTGTGAAAGTGCCTATCCAATTGTACATACGTTATCATAGCTTACTTCAGTTCTGAAAATAAAGTTCTTCTAAATGAAATTAAACTATGTTGGTTGCTCAATATATCACATATGACACAATTATTACACACAGAGACCATTACATTTGGTCTTGCTTCAAGCCCCAGGACTATGACTTAGTCTGTATACAGGCTAAAGTTTAATAATGATTTGAATGTGGGGAAATGAATATAACTCACATTTCTTTATAATAGATACTGAAATGACATCCACGCCTGTCAACATTCTGGTAGTATATGTGTGGTTAAACTAAACTGAAGGTCGTAACCCTTCTACAGAATGTGACTCACTCCTAATAAGAGTCTTTATAATTATTTCTATTTTGACAGACTAGAGGTGGGGTGTTTCTGAGACCAAATGTAAATCTGTACATAATCTTAAGAGCAAAATCACCCACTTCATAACGTACTATTTATCAGTAGGTTTGACACTGTAGTCACTGAGAGAGCGAACAGGGAGGGGCTCAGGGACTCTGTGGAAAACATGCCTTATCCGTGTGCCTAAGAAGGATTTCCCCAAGGTCTTAAAAGACTACAGATCTGTGGTGTTAACATCACACTTGATGAAGACCCTGGAAAGGCTGGATATTATATTTTTCAATATCTGTTTGCATGTATTTCTGTTTTGTATTTAAAAATAAAAGTTTTAAAAACAAAACGCTATTGTCTTATACTGATAAGGACATTTTTATGGAGACAAAATAATAAGTATCACCTTTTTAACAAACTTAAAATATGATGGTTAATTATAATAATATGAATAACATAAATGTTACATAATTGTCTTAGTTGAGGCTCCAGGACTGCAGACTAACTGTAGAGTTTAATAACTAAAAATGTAACTAGTTTCTTTAAAACAGACTAAATGTTTTTAATTATAGATCCATGCATGTATTAATTTTGGTCCATGTATAAAATTAAACTGAAATTCAATATCCTATCATGAAGTGTGACTTAATTAGAAGAGCCATATTCAGTAGAAAATGTTGTATGTAGTCAGTGTAATATACTATAAACGAGCACAGATCTGAATGTAGCAAAACTCAAAACCATCTGAAATGTAATTTCCTTTATAAACCCTTGGGAGTGCTGTAATACGCGAGGTTCGAGGGTAAAACAGCGCCCTCTCTGGTCAATCGATAGTACATTTTCTAGAGAGAACGAGAATGGAGGAAGTTGCTATCAAGCTCTGTGCGGATGGTATTCAGAAAAAAGTGATATTTGCTGGAAAGGGTGAGCTTTCGTCATTTCGCGATGGCACGAAGGTAAATTAATTATTTGCTCTATTTTATATACGTTTATATCCCAGAAATGCTCATTCCGTAACTCGTCCAGATAGGTACCCCAACGAAGCTAAGTCCGCTAGCTAGCGCAATGCTAGCTGAGTTACACGGCCTTGGTAAGTCGAGTTGTTTCCACTTGTTTAACTGTAGTTATGTTAAGATAAAGCGAGCAGTTGTACTGCAACAGCTGGCATTGCGTGCATATTGCTTAATTATTAGTTAGGCGTGTTTGTTTTAAATAAATAAGAAAGTAGCTAGCTAGCTAACCTACTGCGTTACAAAGCTAACAATGCAGCCAGATAGTGATCATCGGATGTTGGGCGGTACTCGTCTACATTAGCTTTCCTTTTTTAAGACAAGGTCAAAATGTTTCATATGAATAATAAATAATGCGTTAATATAACCCTAGCTGGTCTCCGACCGATGTCCAGATAGAATAACGGTGTAGACACTTATATAATCCGCTAGTTGTCCTGCGCTTTTCACTAATAGAAATGCCATGATGCGCATGTGCCCACTGCGTGTGCGACTCACTTTAAAGATTTACACGCCTTTATAAATCACACTGTATTATTGTGCGTTGAGGGGGAAGGAAGGAACGGTTTTCTTCACAGTGAAATGTGAGCATATTTAAATTTATAAAAGCGACGGCTTCTGTGAAGCAATCTTTTTCCTTTTTCTTTACAACTGTAGCAGCAGTTACACAATGTCCCTCATATTTTCCTCAGACACGCCCCCCCCCTTTCACCCCCCCCGACTTTACCTACCTCTCGCTGTGACGTCAAATTGTCAATGAATACGCTCAACAAGAATGGAAAAATAAAACTTGATATTTGTGCATATTTTTTTTAACTACTTTGCCTTTTTTGTATTATTCTAATTGAAAAATACTAACTGATTTTTCTTAACCTCAATACATAAACCATTTTCTTTAAACGTTTACTTAAGTCCAAGCCCTTGTGTTTAACCATGTCTCTCTCCAACCAAGTCTGAGCTGAGCCTCAGGTTTGCTGCTAGGACCGGGTAGTTCTCCGACGCTCCTCATGCACTGTGTTGCACATAGCTGAGGGAAAAACAACTCTAACCCTTTTAACAGGAGCCCGTCATGAACTGTGAGGGTGGCTTTCTCAGACCAGCGTTCAGTATTGTCTCCCTACTCCCGTCAGGTCATTTCGCTCAGGTCAGCCTTGTGGGTGCAGGAACATCACATCTGCTCATGTCCTGTCGTCTTCCAGCTGTGCCTTGAGTTCAGACAGGTTCTTGCAGGAAACCTGTCCAGATCAGCATCTGCAAAGCTGATCGTGTTCATCGTTTCTGTGCCATGACTAGGCTTCACTAATGTTTTGTGTAACTGGCAAGAGAGACGGTGCATCTTGTAATAGTGGTGTTTTGCCAAGTGGTGTGTTTGTATTGGTGAAACAGGATCTGTTCGGTCTCAGATGCAACTTCTGGAATTTAGGTGGAAACTCTGGCAGTTTGTATTAGAGAGGACTGCAGCTTTCCTGATGGACACTGGCGTTGCTCGGTTGCTTGTCTTTCATGGAACGAACCTGCCTAGATCCTCCGTACCTCACAAACTTTGGATGGTTTTTGTGTTGCACCACCTTTGTTTCTTCCGGATCAAGTCTGTCCCCGTTTCACTGGAATGATGCTGGCCAGGAGCTTGACCTCATCTCTCCCCAGTGCATAAACGCCGTGGTCACTTTCTGAACTCCAGGACTGCGTGTTGCCTCTCGTCATGCTGAGACAGCGACTCACCCCAAATGAGGACAACACCCACGTGGCACAGCGCTCGGTTCTGGAGCTGACGCAGTGCCAAAGAGCAGTTTATTGGAACAAAATAGCAGCCATAAGGGGTTATAAACATAGTGAATCTGGTCTATTCTTTTGGTCTTAACTCAGTAGTTTATGGCAGCTGATCCGTTGCCAGGTCCTGACACAGCTTTGGATCTTTTTCTTCAGCAGATCCTTTGCTGACACACTCTAGCCTACATACCAGTTAGAGCTTTCTGATGGCTGGTTACCCTAACAGTGCTATATGTGGGTTGTTCGCTGCCTTCTTTTATGTTGTTGAATACGTACTTGGGAATCCATGACATCAGCATTGGTATCAGTTTTAAACCTTAACTCTGCTGCTCCACTGTCTAAGGCTCATCTAGAAAAGGACCTGTCCAGGGCTCATCTTGAAAAGGACCTGTCCAGGGCTCATCTTGGGTCCACTGTACTCCGTCACTGTTGCCGTCTGTTACAGCTGCATGTTACAGCTGCATGTTACGTGCTTTGCTTTGCGTTTCCTGTGATTGAGCATTTCCCCACACCTGCAGCACAAACTCCTGGTGGTCGTGTTCTTTTTGGAAGTGTAGCACAGGGGTTCGCATCGTGGGCTGGTTTTGATCTTTTCGTTTTGCAGACTTCTTTGACATGGACGGCATCACTCACCTGCCGTGTTGATGTTTTTTTTGTAGTGCATTTGTTCATCACACTGCTCCCTGCAGTGGCAGCATAAAGGGCTGTTATGTTATCTGATTTGTTAACTTGGTGTGCCCGTACATTAATTCTTGCTCTCTCATCACATTTGTTTTCCGCATGAAAATTTGCAATCAAGTGGCTCTCTCACCTTGGAGTACGGTTTCTTGGAGGTACTATTTCTGGCCGTCAGAAGGTAATTGCTGCCTTAGCCACACATGGTTGATTGCCTCCATTTGTGCAGCAGATTAAAGTGTCCAGCTGATGTTCCAGTGAGTTTGAGTGAAGGTTACTGGCCAGTCCTTTCAAATCTCTATATCCATCTTTCCTGTTGTTGAGGTTTGGAAAAAATGCTGAATGGTTTGGGAGGTTGAAACATGAATGTAGTGCTGGGAGATGGGCTCCATCCTCGTGCTAGGGTTAGGGGTTAGGGTTAGAGGTTGGGGTTAGGGGTTATCTGACCATTTCTGTGCTGTTTTGCCCTCGTGTTCTTCCCAGGAATTAATATGATCAACAAAATCAGAGCTGTTACTGCTCAAAAATGGAGTGAGATTACATCATGGGTTTGTGGTCTTCAAAACTTTAACAATAATCACTGATTATTACACAGTAATATACCATGTCTGATGAGCCAGCCATTGACATGACACAAAATCAAACACGCAAACCGGCAAAAAAAACAACAACTAGAGTTTAAAGTGAAATTATCGCTGTGCACACAGGTAAATAATAACAGGTGATCCTGAATAACATTGTGTCTGTGTGTTGTCCTGCGTCTCCTCTAGGTCAGATTTCATTACCGCACCAGCCTGTGTGATGGCACCTTGCTGGACGACTCCAGGACAATGGGAGGGAAGAATAAACCCATGGAGCTGATCCTCGGAAAGAAGTTCAAACTAGCAGTGTGGGAGCGTGTGGTCACCACCATGAGACAGGGAGAGATAGCAGAGTTCACCTGTGACGTCAAAGTGAGGAATGGGAGAGACTGAGGTCACCATTTCTAACGGAGTTATACATGATTCCTACAAAGAACATGAAATCGTTAGGATTGTAATTATATGTAATGGTGGAGCAAGCATTTAGAATACACCATATCACACGTAAACGTTAAACACATTTAGAATACACCATATCACACGTAAACGTTAAACACATTTAGAATACACCATATCACACGTAAACGTTAAACAC
>JAOYMR010000008.1:20920235-20936719 GCA_025802075.1 Tenebrosternarchus preto | reverse complement strand
AACCATCATGGACTAAACCATCATGGACTAAACCATCATGGACTAGCTTGTGGTTTGGCAGGTGGAACTGGGCCTGCATTCCACATAGAACTTCAGCTGCTTTTGAGTTTCCTTTTCTGAAAGGAAAGGAAAACGGTTACCAGCTTTCTCACTTTCTCCAAACGCTCAAGACACCCCGTCCACTTTCAGGGGTTTCAGATTTTGTGTGTTTGTGCAATGCATCACACATGACGGTCCATCTGTCGAGCAACACCAGCCGGTGTCATGGTTTTTACGTTATAAGTGACCAGCACTGGGTTCTTCTCTTTGAACCCAAACATCCTGCAATAAATCTGCTTGATTATTCCCTGTGTGAGCCCCACTGAGCAGTCTGGCTTGGGGCATGTGGTTTTGCAAAATCCACTCCTCATTACTGTAGTGTTGTGACTGTGACACAAGTCAGTAGCACATGTTGTTCAGCCAGCAACTGTTATCAAAACAGTTTGGCCATTGCTCAGTGACTCAGCTCTCCCTCGTCTCACTTTGTCGTACCGAACAGGAAATTTCTCAGTGAACAGCTTCCTATTCTGCATACACCACTGTTTGGTGTGTGGGACTCCGGCTCATCCGAACCTAAACATCCCTAATGGTCACACGGAATTTGGAGTGAAAATGCTAATGCACATTTTGATGCTGCCCAGACATCAAGGAAAGAGGAATGTTATTCTGGGGCCAGCTTTATACCTGCTAACTCGATAACCTGCAAACCAAAAAGCCAATGAGTAAGACCAATGTTCATGGATGCAGCATTTCTCAGTGCAGCAGTCATATTTCAACTTTCAAGTCAAAGTCAAATTAATTTATACAGGGCTTTTTACAACAGCTGTTGCAAAGCACCTATACAGATGTCTGAGTCGAAGTCCCCAGTGATCAAGCCAACTCTGAGCAAGAGGAAGAAACCTTGAGAGGAACCAAGACTCCAAAGGTCAGGGTCATCCTCCTCTGGCCACCACCAACCACCGCAGCAGTACAAACAGTAAACATAAACCAATCTTACCATTATGTGTGATTAAAAATAGATTTGTGATATTCAGTAAAAGTGTAAAATTAGTCTCAAGTTTCCCTGTGATGACGGTATATATCAGACAGTGTCCACAACAGGTCCTAGCTTGTATCTTTAGCTTGACCATCATGGAGTGAGTGATGTTCAGTTAGTGAGACACTAAACAGAAGGGCATCAGGGTGGATCCGGCAGATCCACAGATCATGGGTCAGGAATCTGGATCTCTGATGTGTCCAATTTGAATAATATTCCTCATTTTAATTTGGAGTGAGGAATCAGCACAAAGAAAACCTCAAGGAATCGTATTACTTCCATTATAAACACAGACAGTGGTCTCTGATCCAGTGTAAGAAACATAAGTGGGAAGAGAGGTAAGAAAAGGCCAGGTGTGAACAAGCATCTCACTCACCACTTCTGACCAGATCACAACTTACATGATGATAAAGGGTGTAAATGGGGCTAGAGATATTGTGGCATATCCTTGGGCACCTAATATAAAAAGCTTTAAGAAGTAGGTCTTATTTAACTTGTGAAAGATAAATAACTTGGACATGGTGACTACTTATTTCAAATATGTATCCAATAGGTGTGTAAACACAGCCTGTTATGGTTTTGATTCATAATGAATTGCTACAATAGAGTTCCTTTTAGTTACTGACAATCAGTAATCTGCCAAAAATATTTTACAATATTAAGATTCACAAGAGGCTCCTTCGAAGATTTTTAGATTGAGACTTATCACGTAAAATTAGATTTCAAGTTTAAGAACAAATTTCTCACTGAGTGAAAAAAAGATTTTAACTGAGACAGACCGACAGAAGTACAGCACTTTAACACACCTGCACAAAACCCATTGATGGTGGGCCGAAGTCACTGAAAGCTGGTCTGAAGTTGGAAGATGAGGGCATGGATGGAGAAGAACCACAGGATCCTGTGACGACGGAGAGAAGACGAGTAGAGAAATCAGACCGTCAAGTACCTGTCAACAAGGGTTAGCAGAGGGCTTCACGCAGCAAGGAAATTCCGCCAGTGTAAACAGAGTGGCCGGAAGCCTCGGCACAGCGCCATCTGACTGTTTTAAGTGACAGAACGAACCCAGCACTGCGTAGGCACACAATATGGCGCCATGAAACTATTGATGCAAGAGAACATACAAATTGTAATTACTTCCTTACAGTCACTTTATGCTCGCCTCAATACGACCTTTTTAGATTTCAACTTTCGGAACTTTCGCAAAAAAATAAAAACAAAAAACAAAAACAAATCTGATTAAATCTGTCACACTACACCACCATTAAAAAGTCGTCAAAGTAGGAATAAACCTTGGAAAAGTTTTATTTCCGCTTACCTGGGGGTGTATGGTTGGAACCAGTAGGAGCGGGTGCTATTGGCTTGTAACTCATTCTGACTCGTTGCAATCGAAGTTTGTTTTGGGGGCTCAGTGTCGATGCAGTACTGCACCACAATCAGGCCCGACTCTGACTAGACGATCAATAATGGAAGTAGGTTTAGATAAACTAGAAGGAACACAGCTGAGTTTGAGACTCGATGACGAGATTAGCTTAGCGCTCGCAACTGAGGGACTGCTGTTGTATCTGTTGTTTACCGGCCGGCGATGAACTTCAATTGTTCGGGCCCACTCCTGTTATGATGGACACCTTTTTCAATATACAGACGAAATACGTTAATTCTTTAGTGAGACCGAGGTGTTATTTGAAAGTTGCTCAGGTTAAAGATCAGATGTATGACAGCTGGCTAGCTAACCTCGTCTTTCACAAAGTTGCTAGCAGGCTAGAAACGGAGGCTAAAACGCTAACAAGGCGACAAGGATTAACTATATTTATATGTAATGACAAAGTGACTATTTCTGATACTTTTTTACGACAGAGGAATTATTTGCTGTAGCAAAGTCCAATTAATAACCATTTAAATGAGGCACATGTACCACAAAAGACAAGAACTGGACCTATCACACGCCGAACACACCGACTCCGCACCGCGGAAGCTACTATTTTTTCCCATGGTACTTGGCAAACCACAGGAAAAAAAAAACCCTACGTCATCACGCAGCCTTTTACGTAACCCGCGCCCGTGGTTCCAGTTCAGCGTTCGGTCCGTTCGGGTTTGGCTTTGTGACGCTTTCACGCGGACCCCCCCCCCCCCCCCCAATAACGAGCGCACAGTTTTAACCGTTGTAAAACGTCCTTTACTGTAGAATATTTTATGCAAATATCTGACTATTAAGTTATCCAGGATTTCTGTGATCTGATAGGACGATACTCTTTGATGAAAGTGTTGATTTTCGGGGAGTCTTAACTACCGAACGATACAGTGGGGGCGGAACTTCTGCCTTTCCACCATGCACGCATAATGGCTATTAATGTGCAGTTAGTATCACAAGAAAACGTTGCAAACTGTTTTTCACACAGACGCTAATGAAATTGTACTTATGAATCTGATGTTCTAACGGATCACTTTCTGTAAGACTATTGGAAAGAGATACTTATTGAAAAATATTGACAATTACATTTCATATTAGAACAAACTCTAACACCAGACTGTACTGTAATGGGATATGTGCTTACAACATTACGTTTTTTTTATCCCTCTGACCCCTCACTGTCCTATTTTGAAAGATATTTTGAGAAAGGTATTGTTCAAGAAGCAAAACCTATTTCTGTCTCTTATCTAGAACCATTAACAACTCAGTCACGCCACTTAAAAAGTAGCATGATAAAACATCCAATATAAGACATCTTAAGGCTGACTGGATGCTTTCATAACCTGTAGATTAGACTAATGCAAAAGGTTTACTGGCTACATGCCTTCAGCTTCTAACTATTAACCACATAACGCCAAGGGCGTGATGGTGACAGTGGCAAGAAAAAACTCCCTGTGAGCATGAGGAAGAAACCTTGAGAGGATCCACGACTCAAAAAGGGGGAGCCCATCCTCTTCTGATACTCCTAATCCCTAGTTTGATTGGGATGAATCTCATTTGATAAAAGTTGTTTATTTATTTATTTTTTGGCTTCTCATCTTATCTTATCTCAACATACGAACCAGTACTGTAACAGCCTCAGTTCTTAAAATAGCAGCATTAATTATGGTTCCTAATGTATTTGAACTGAAAAATATTATAATTGATATTATACACAAACTCCAGTCATTTTAATAGAAACACTTATCTTACATTCATAAAATCTTATACTTGCATTTTATAAGTGTATGTTTCCAGACTGTAGTCCATCTTAGCCATTCTCTACCCAGCTCATGGTTGGTCCTGTTTCTGGAACACTGATAGTTTAAACGGAACATTCACAACCCAGAATTTACAGTGATATAGCAGTATCATATGTTAGCATCATAAGTGGCTCAGGCTTAGCAGCCTCGCTGGGTGTGCTTGTTTACATGTGTCATGGGTTGAATGACATCCCAAAATACAAACCAGAAATATTAGAATCAGGTGCAAAAATGAATCCAATGCAAATTGGAGGATTATTCTTGGAAGCTATGGGAGTTTTGTGTCCATACAGTTCTTATCTTAGAAATCGCATTATTCATTGTTATCTACAACCAGTGAACCCAGGTAGAGGAGAGATCATGCAGCTTATTAACTAAATGACTAACATTCACTAGCCCCACTTTGTAGTTATACCTTTAGAGCCAATTTCGTGCCATAAACAATTTGTGTTCGCCATCCTCTATCTTACAATAAATAAGAAATCTTTCTTTTAGAAAATGATTTCGCCTAAAATGTTAAATGTCCTTATGTTTCCTGTGCGAAATCGAAACGTTAAATACTTTATGGTTTGTTCGAGCGACTTCATCAGCGAATGTGGAAAAGGTGGATCGTTGCTACTACCTACTTTAAGAAAACAAATCAAAACAAAACCAGGGGCTCTCTAGTCTGCGCCTGCTAACCGATGACCCAAGTGCTTAGTCATTATACTACAGCTCAAGTTCTGTGAAGATCTGCCACATAACAAGGACATTAGCCGTAGGCTACGCTTTCCTCGGTAAACCGGATAAAACTTACCGTGTTATATAATATTCACTTATTTATATCCGTACGATTGCAGTTATTTTACGTCACAAACTCAACTGCACATGTTGGCTGACGCGTATTATTTTCTCTGTTCAAGGTGCTGATTTGTCTTTCAGGGTGTACGGATATGATAAAACACCGTGAATAGAGAAAATCAGCAAAAAAAAAAAAACTAAACCTGAAAAACATATGCATCTGTGTACATTACAGTTCCTTATTTGGATATGTCTATATAGTAAGTTTGGGTCATATGGTAATAATCTATACCACTTCCCGAAATGTTATGTTAAACGAACTCAAAAGCTCCTTTGTTAAACCCTATTTAGACGCTAACCTGCATTTTGCCCCAGTGTAAGTCATTTTCACATTTGCTGAAGAGCCGATTCTACGGTAGGCGTGTCGTGTGGACCCAGAGGTCTCCACTGGCGGGGCACGCGGAAATCACTGCAATTGTCTTGCTGAGGTCAGTCATCTGTGCAGCATTTCGGCGCTGCTCTCCAGGACAGCGAAAGGAGCGCGCTGTTAGATTCCTAAAAGCCACGTTATTCATACAAACGAAATGTCTCCCGTTCGACATTTTATTTTCATAAGTTTATTGCTTTCGTGTAGCATCCTAATATTACAAGCAAAACGGAATTTCAAATGCCCTTCAGGTTGCACTTGTACGTCTGATTCCATTATTTGCGTCGGATCGTCTTTCATCCCTCGGACTATTCCGAGTGACATCAACTCTCTGTAAGTCTCTCGTGTCATAAATCAGTGTACCAAAATAATTAAACTGAATGTCGTTACGTTAGGATAGAAAGACTATATCTTAAAATACATCTGTGTTCAGTTTCAAGGGATAGTTTGATTTCGTTCTACTGTAGACATTTAGTCAGACCGAATATACAAACCTGAGCTAAATGAATGTATGTGTTTTACAGGAGTATAGTCAATGGAACCTTCCCAGAAATCAGGGAGGATATGTTCTCCCTCATGCCATCGCTGCAGTTACTGTAAGGGATCAATCAAACGCATTACACGATGTTTTCCTCTGAGACAGATTACACACAAAAAATGTTGATATTAATTTCTGCTGCTGCCCATTATGTAAATAATCTTTGCATTAATAAAAAAACAAGATGTAACAGATTAATAAACAACAAATTCAACATACAGTGCGGTATACGTATTGTACAACTTCACAGGATGATAAAACGGAGACATTCACTAGAGTGATGAATGAACACAGATTAGGTGAAACGCAATGCAGAAAATGTCCTGTCATTTTCACAGCCATGAGAATGGAGAAATCTCTCCCCCTGTTTTAGGCTCCTCAGTTCAAATCACATTTCCATCATAAAGGAAGACGCATTCTCGGGCCTTTCTCGCCTTGAGTACTTGTAAGTGTGTCCTGACGCAATTTTGCTGTATTTGCAGTTGATCAAAAGAGAGTTCTTCAGTTATGAAACTATTATTATTATTACTAAAATCATTCGAGTTAATTCACTGTTTCTAATTGTATATAAAAAATATAGCATAAATCAGGATGGTTAATACAAGGTTTTGCATTAGCCCATGAAACCTATTCTAATCTGTGGAAGGGCAATTGGTTTGTAATATTTGTTATCTAAAATATGAAGTGAATTCATATGTGCTTCTCTAATATGCACTGACGTGATATTTTTTTCAAACCTCCACCGTTCACTCAGGTTTATCGAAGGGAACAAGATTGAAGAGATTAGCAAATATGCCTTCAGAGGACTTCGTGATGTCACGCATCTGTAATTTGCAGGGACACATTTGCACTGCATGGATTAAAACATTTCTTTTGTCGAAGGGATAAACAGCCAGATGCAAATCAGCAATGGAAATATACAATAAAAAACCATAGAAAATTGCAGAAAATACAAGAGTTGTTTAGCGTCTTTAGCTGAGTAAACCCTGAAAACTTGGGCTGTAATTGTTGCATTGGAAAGGAAAGAATTAACTTGAAAAAATAAGAAAATTTTGTGCAGTTTAGAAAATGCAGTTATTTTAGAAAATGAAGATAATAATCAATCAGCTATTTTACAACAATGCTTAAAGTTAAAATGATGTCCCATGTTTAGAAGAGTTCATATATCCTTATGAATATTTCTGATATAGACAGTCCAGTCTTCTTGTGTTCCCTACACCAAGAAGTGAGTTTTGAAAGCTAATTATTTTCTGTATGTTTCTAGAGAGAAGTGATTTCTATTTTTACCTTCCTGCATTTCTACAGGTCCCTGGCCAACAATAATATGAAATCTCTACCCAAAGGGTTATTTGGGTATCTTCACTCTTTGATAGAACTGTGAGTACTGTCTCTGCAAAGGTGCTTCTGCAGATGAAACCATGAGATGATGATGGACAGGTTAAGATAAAAATCAAAATTCAACCAATGAAAGCAATTTGTTTGGAGGTGCTGATAAAAGAGTTATTATTTTTGTTGAGGGTAAACAAGTATATTTTCTTTATCCAACAAATTGAAGTTTTCACTCACAAAAAAAGTCCTTAAAATATTTTTTACCCTTAATATTGATCTTTTTTGTGCCATGGAGCAAAAAAACCCAGGGTCTGCTATGCAAACACCATTGTAGACATCAAACTGTTATCAAACAGTTACTGATTTCTCTTGTAATTTAACTCTTTGTTCATCACACCAGAGATTTGAGAGGAAACCTATTTCAGTGTGACTGTGAATCCATGTGGTTAATGCTGTGGCTGAAGAGGTCAAACGCTACTGTCTCAGACGTGTACTGCGCAGGGCCGCTGGAGATCAAGGGTGTCCTAATGAAAGATGTTCCCGAGAAGCACTCTAGGTGCATCTCCACTGGTAACTACCTCCACAGTCCTACAATTTTATTTAATATTTTTTATGTTGCTGCTCTGGAGTAAGAAAAATCTTGCTCTACTTTTTGCTTTTGTGTTGTTTGTTTCACAGATTTTGTCTCTCATCAAATCATAAACACCCAGTCCATGGCAGCAGATATCTTCTCCTATAAAGATGACATCTATGCTGCCATGCCAGTACCAGACTCAGACAGCTGCATAATCATGGAATGGGATCACATTGAAACCAAATTCAGGCCTTTTGATAATATCACAGGTTCATTTAAAAGTTATCAAGTAAAACAATGTAGAACAATGATCTGAATCAGACTGAATGTCAATTAAATTTTGCCTGGTTCTAATTCTGTTCCAGGACAATCGGTCTTTGGGTGCAGGTCTGTGCTGATTGACGAGCAGGCGTTTGTGATTGTGACCCAGCTCTCGGATGGCTCTCACATTTACAAATTCGACCAAGAACAGAATAAGTTCACCAACTTCCAAACAGTAGAGATGCTGAACGTGTCCAAGCCTAATGACATCGAAGTCTTCCGAATCGGGGATGAGTGGTTCTTCCTGATCACTGACAGTTCCAAAGCGGGTGTGTCCACCCTCTTCAGGTGGAATGACACTGGCTTTTTCCCACACCAGTTCCTTCATGAGTGGTTCTGTGACACTGATGCAGAATTTGTGGACCTGGACGGCAAGCCAGTACTCATAGTGACAAGTCGTTCACAGCCCACTGTCATTTACCAGTGGAACAAGGGAGTCCAGATGTTTGTTTTCTATGATGACATACCGAACGTGGATGATATGGTCAGTGTGAAAGCCTTCAGAATCAACAATGTCCTCTACTTAGCAATGGCCTGTTACATTGGAGATTCAAAGGTCCTGAAGTGGACAGGCAAGAACTTTGTGGAAGTTCAAGCCATGCCCTCACGTGGTGCCATGGTCTTACAGCCCTTCACGTTCAAGGACCAGCACTATCTGGTACTGAGCAGCGACTTTTCATTCTCTAAGATCTACAGGTGGGACAAGGAGAAGCAGCTATTCATCAAGTTCAGGGAGGTGTATGTTCAGTGGCCACGTTCTTTTACACCCCTGTCTACAGGTCAGCGGGACTTTCTCTTCGCAACCAGCTTCAAGGGGAAAACTAAGGTTTTTGAACATGTTTCAGTCAATTACAGCTGAGACCCCAGAGTACTTACAGTGGGTTTTGGTATTATAGTGTATTACATAAGGACAAATGGCAAACAAATCCTTCCTCACTGAATATGTATGCAAATAACCCTGTCTTGGCCTATTGACCAATGCAATACAGTATAAGCAGAAACGATGGTAGAGATATTCTGGTTGACTGGAAAAGTCATAATGTGGTGCACACCTGTTGTTTAGAATTATGTAAAGGATTTACATTTATACAAGTTATTCAGGTGATCTTACTTTAGGGTTTTGGTATCTGAAAAGCACAGGTGTTTTAAGGTCATTAAGATACTAAAAACAAACCCTCTTCTATGTTGTGAAGATCTCTGTATTACAGCTGCTGAGATTTAGCACGTACCGGTGATCTGTGCTACCATGCTTTTGGGAAATCAGACCTTCACTGCTTACCTTCTCCAAGGCTCTTTCTTACTATTTACCTAAGACAGAGTGGGCTGAAGCCACAGCACAGTCACTCTGAGACTGTTACCTTTACCTTGACGAGACAAACAAACGTTGCTGTCATTTTTTAGTACATTTTTAAGTTGATTTAATGCTATGCAAGTAGATTTAAGAGTGCTGACCAAAGATGACCTAACATGGACCTTGAACAACAGTGAGATGTAGCATCCAAAAGTAGTGGCGACAAAAATCTGGTATCGTGTCCCTCTGGCTGGAGATTGAGCCATTTGGGCTATTTAGGCATATTTAAGAATAAATACTGTATAAATACTGAATAAATACTCTATAAATCAATCACCAAGAGTATAACAAATAGGCAAACATCCCTGTCAACATTACCAGACCAGTCTGGTTTATCATCTTCTCTCTCATTGACAAAAACATCTTCCATTGTTTATATTACTGCTACTTTTAGCACATATAATGCTATGTGTCCTAAATTGGGCCTAACTAACATGATGAAATATTCAAAGACTGCTGTTATGTTAAGTCAGTTCTGTTATTCTGTTACCCATATTTATAAAATTTCTAGCTAAGTATTATCCTGCACGTTAGCCATGTACAAATTTTAGTGATAAAGCTTTACACAGGTAAGGTTAGGGTTAGTGTTAGGTTTAGGGTTAGGGTTAGAGTTAGGGTTAGAGTTAGGTTTAGGGTTAGAGTTAGGGTTAGAGTTAAGGTTAGAGTTAATTTCATCCCATCCTTCTATCTGACAAACTGAAACTTACTTTCAGTACTATGTTACGTTATGCAATAACATGCCTCGTCAAACCTTTTCACGAGCAATGTCAGGATGGTTTGTTTCATGTGTTTTGTGCTGTCCTCAAATAGCTAACTGCTAGCTAGTGTCTGTGAAGATCATCACATACTAGAGAGATTAGTGTGGTTGCCACATTAACAAGATACAACAGACGTTTAGTAAATATAACACAGCGTGATAATACAAACGGTGAACAAGTGTATATTGGACAGTGCTTCGCAATAAATGCACTTACAGGAGAGCTGTAACAGTCTGCTCGGTCTTAGCCGCCCGTTTTTGAGGAATGTTTCCCGAGCTTGACATTGAGTTTGACTTACATGTCGGTACGCACCAGAGGGTTAAGCTGGTGTGTAAAACGCCGCTCGCCCCCGAGGTTCCGGCAGTATTAGCAATAGCTCTTACATAGGAATGAATGCGTTTTGAATGAATTAAAGTCTTGGTTTATATAAGGAGGTTTGTTTCACTACTGTTGAAGCAACCATGTGCCTGTATCATGTACCCTGCTCTACATATGAAAATCTAAATAAATGTACCATTGCATACCATATAACCATTGGTGCTTGTCTGTGAATAAAGCGTTTTCCTAGCCAGTTATAATTCACCATTTTCTGCCATATTTGATCAATGACCGCATATCCTCTCTGTGATATTCTGTCCTTGTATGTTTTTCCACCTTCCTGATATTCAGTTTTATGTTCCAGCAAAGTGAATGCGCAAATCACATGAGTTCAGTTTGCACGATCCTGCAGAAACATAGTTTATCAAGGTGTCGGTATATATGTTAGCCGCTTGTCAGCACCCGCCAGGGTTTAGCGGACCAAACGAGTCGATCTGACAGCTGATAGATGAACTAGACATTTTCCGTAAGTTCACATAAACATATTGTGTTTTTATTTAAGGCTCTTTCCACGTAGGTTGCAGGTATATTTGATCCGACAAAACACGTTTACTGATTACTGTACTTGGTCTTCTTACCCATTTTACTTTTTCCTAGTAATTAAATAACAATTTCTACAGCACTGCATATCGGGTTCGGAACACCTTTTAAAATGTTTATAAATAACACGGGGCAACAAATGAACTTTTTTTGTTTTTGTGCTTCACAAATATTTTTTGCTGACTTTATTTTTAGAAGTTTTCTATCACGTATAGTTTTTACGTGATAAGGCAGTTTAATGTTACATTAATTTCTTATTCACAAATAAGGCAGCTTTTGTACTTAAAATGTGTACAGACGTACTTCTTAAATGTGGTGTATCATGTTTGCCTATATTTTTCCCCAGTAGCGTCTCTCTTCAGTTTCAGCAGCAGTCTGCCTTCACAGAAGACATCCACTTTACTTTCATACTATACATAAACACATGAGTATACTTGATCAAAAAAATTTAAACATATTTGGATTCAGCATGGAAAAAATACACAATACACAGTTTCTTTTTGTTTGTTTTGTGTTTGAAATGGCTTTGACCAGTGTTGTAGGTAAGAGCAGATTTAGACAGATCATTGACTCGTAAATGTTAGCATACGAATTGCACAGAAAAGCAGCTAAATTACAGCGAGAGTTTCGTTAAATGTAGGCAAAATTAATGAAGTATGCCCGCCGTTGGCAAGTGAGATGTTAATTTCTGAGAGCCGCGTGCGCTGTTGAGGCCCGTCGGATACACTGACGTTGGTCGTGACAACAGGAAGTGATGTTGATCAATCTGTCATCTGTAACTCATGGTGGCGGCTAAAGATGCTTTTCAAGTGACAAATTCTGATATTCCTATATGGTGCATTTTATTTGAAGACACCACGGAGCCAAAATGAATCCTTCTCGAAGAAGCGAAAGCGACTGGCAAGGGCTGGTGAACGAGGTAAGTCAAACGTGCGCATTACGGCCAGCTTGCTGACGTCCTGGCTGCGAATAAGCTTGTGCTTTCTGGTATGCCGCCGGCTGCGAGAGCTATTAACATTACACGAACTAGTCGAATCGTATACTGTCTAATCAGGACATCAGATCAGCGCGGAGGTTAAAAGGCCGTGTTTGTGCGATGCACATGTTTACTTCAACAGCGAAACGCTAGCTGGCCGCTCGCATAAATCCTGACAGTCGTGACTGATTAAAGCTTCCGAATGTCACCCATAAAAGCACGGGAAACAGGTCATTCAGACTTTAAATGGGAAAGGCTCATAAAAAGACCAAACACGTCAAATTATGAGCCTTAGGAAACGGATTACATAAATATCAATCCGACGCAGAATATCACCGACCAACACGCGTAGGATTTATAATTCAGGAATCTTTCCCTCCCGAACATTCAGTAGTATTGGACATCTTCTCCTTATACTGCCTGGTTTCAGGACGCGAGCCTGGAGCATAACGAATACCCTACTCAGTATGATCATCATTGCTACTAATAGGCATCTTGAAAAAAGGAACACTGGGCTGTGTGGCCACGCAACCGTACTATAAATGGGACCATTAGCCTTTTCCGATTTGGCAGTGGGAGCACGCATTCGTACTATACATTCAAAAACATCTGTTTGCCTCGCACACAGAACTTTGGGGATGATTTTAGGCTAAAAGTACGAAGAAACGGGGACAGTAACGCCATCACCGTTTGCCCGTTGTGTCGTTATGTTTTAATAACGCACGTCGCAAAATACAACAAAAATGTTTCGGAGAAAACCAAAGGAGGGTAGGTGAAAACTTTTATAAGTATGTATAACATTACTTGTAGAATTGTAACATTACTTATTCAATAATTATGTAGTTACAGCTGTCCGTACTGAAAAAGAACCTAGTATTTATGAATAAGAACCTAGTATTTATGAATAAGAACCTAGTATTTATGATGATATTTGCCACATACGTTGTTGCACAGATTCTGCGAAACAGTTCCGGTTATTTTTGCCTGGATGTGTATGGGAACCGTCAGAGTGTTCCAAAAAAAAGCGTTTCCTTCCCACGCGCAGTTCCTGGTGTGCAAACGAAAGCTGGAGAGCAAGAAGGAGGCTCTGCTGATCCTCTCCAAAGAGCTGGACACCTGCCAGCAAGAGCGAGACCAGTTTAAACTGATGGCCAATCAGTTACGTGAGCGTCACCAGGGACTGAAGAAAAAATACCGAGAACTTATAGTGAGTGTTTCTATTCTATTCTATTCTATTCTATTCATTCATTCATTCATTCATTCATTCATTCATTCATTCACTCACTCACACTCACACTCACTCACACTCACTCTCTCTCTCTCTCTCTCTCTCTCTCTCTCTCTCTCTCTCTCTCTCTCATTCACATGTGCACTAATGCAGTGATTCACAGGTGCACTAATGCAGTGTATTCTTTCCCTCTCCAGGATGGTGACCCAACTCTGCCTCCAGAAAAAAGGAACCAGGTTTACATCCTGCCTCTAGATTTGATTGCACTATGTGTTTTTATTGGTTTGGCTTAATTTCCTTAACTGTATCAACCATCTTGTGCTAGTTTGAAATGTTGTTATTAATGTTGTCTGATTTTGTTTCTGTACTGATGCTGGGTTTGAATCCTGGCCAGGTAAATCTGGCTCAGCTGTTGAGAGATGCTCATGAGAAGAACAGGCAGCTGAGTGATGAGGTGAAGGAACTGACCCAGAGACTAGCAGAGGTCCAGGGGGACAACAAGGTCTTTACTCACCATGTTTCACACACACCACAATCACCTTTTAAAACTTACACAGCAGAAAAGTGTGAATTAATGAGCTGACAATCAGAAATCAGATGCTTAATGGTATTCATTAACTGCTATGAAGTATTCATTAACTGCTATAAAGTATTCATTAACTGCAGTGAAACTAAAGTAATGTATTTGTGAGATTGAGAAACGTAAGACTGGAACCACTCATGGTTTCTTGGCGTTTAAGAGAATGATTACCTCCCTCTCTAAGATAAAGATTTTTTGATGGTTCTGACTTTTAAAATTTGAGCAATTTTTTAATGATTATTCCACGGAGTATTTGGACTCAGTATGAATATTTTACTCTGTGAATGGGGTCTGTTTCAAAGACCGTATCTATGGGTCTGTTTCAGAGGCCCTTGACTACAAATTCTTTCTGCTAAGATGCAGTAGCAGGTGTTAAGGATATGACAGCAGTCCTGTCTCTCTTATAAGCTACTGAGGATGACCATCGCAAAACAACGTCTCGGGGACGAAGAGGTGGGGGTTCGGCATTTTCCAGCCCACGAGAGAGAGGACCTCGTCCAGCAGCTGGAGAGAGCTCGAGAACAGGTGGGCCATCTACACCTTCCTGCTCGTGCAGTAGCTTAGGGCTAAAATGGTCACAAAAGAACTTTTGCCAAGGGGAAGTCTGGAACAGAGATGAATGAAAAAAGTGCCAGCTAAGCTGGATACAAATAGACATCATCCAGGATCAGATGTGCACTTTCACGTTAAAACCCTCATCTAGCACAAGATTATGAACTACTTTGCTGGAATTTTAAGGTACAATGTATTTCCTTCATCAATGTCCCAAACAAAGTTGTGTGGGTGTCTCTCAGCAACTGGGCCAGATTCACCTAGCAACCAAAACAGAAAGACTCCACATGTATAATTTAAAACAACACTGGTCACAAACAGTGTGTGAGCTGAGTGAACACACTGCAGCTTGATTCCTTCAAACAAGCCGTGTCACAAAACCACCACCCCAGTACTGAGAAGTGTGAATACATCTCTGACCCTTACCAGAACGAGGAGCTGGAGCACAGCCTAAAGGCGTTGGCTGATGAGCTGCAGGATGTCCGAGCAGAAAGGAAGGTGTACCAGGAGAAAGCTCAGCGCCTCAACCTGGAGATTAACCATATCTTGGGCTGCCATGGAAACCGCATCTTGGATGTGGACGCTCTGTGTATGGAGAACAGGTCAGTGTGTAAACCTCTGCTGACGGAGCGACAGACATCCGTGAGGTTTTGCCACGCAGCAAATCTGCAATTAACTACAACTGATTTGGTTATAGGGTATTTGTCTAATGTGTTTGTGCTGATTTGTGCCATACAATATGTTTTATTATATGTTATGTTGAATTATTATAATATTATATTTCATTAAAAATCTATGGCAGAGAATGATGAGGAAAGCTAAGGGTCCAGTTATCTGTCTCTGCTACAGAAAGTAACCCTAACCCTAGTTCCACAGTTAGAAAGGAGCTGAGTAAAAGCACAAATTAAGTGATTATAAATATGATTTATTTACGATTCATCCTTTCTTCGATACATAGATGCTGTGTATTTGTCACGTAGTGGATGTCGGGGAACGCTAAAAAGCGAGACAGGACTCCACAAGCGAATAAAGTGAAAACCGTTTATTTTCGGTTTTACTAAAAGTGAAAACAAAGCAGACAAACGCTTACCACAGCGGACGTTCACAGGCACCATACGTTATTCACAAAAACGCACCAAAGACCGACAAAGACTCAGTGACATGCACACGCTTACATACACACACCCTAACGAGACTCAGCTGAAACGAATAACACTAACGAACATTCACGAACACTAACAGTCACTCACGGACGCTACCGAACCTTCACGAACACAACACGCACTCAGCCCACCACACACCAACGTACACACAGACACACCCTCACACGGACACGCCCACACAGAAATGAGACAGGGGAGGCGGCCAGGGCGGCCACCGTGACAGTAGGGCTCCTTCAGCTCTAGACAGAGTGTCTTTTCTTTCCTTGGTGCATATTAGGTACCTTCATGAGCGGTTTGTGCAGCTTCAGGAGGAAGTCAGTCTTCTAAAAAGTAATTTAATGAAGTACAAGGTAAGTGTTTTTAAATCTAAATGAATAAAATTATTAACAACACCATCTCATCTCAAATGAACAACACCACCATCTCAAATATAAAATATTAAAATCTTATATATATATATATATAAGATGTCCTTCATCAGCTGTTCAAGCAAAGTGCTTGTGTTAAGAGTTATGGTAAGTACCAAAGGATTAATTATCATCGTCCATTTTTCCTCATGGATTAGTTCTGAGACTGGATTAGTTGTGAGAGACGTAATCAACACCTACACACTACCAGTAATCAGATATCAACACCTACACACTACCAGTAATCAGATATCAACACCTACACACTACCAGTAATCAGATATCAACACCTACACA
>JAOYMR010000008.1:20897842-20913726 GCA_025802075.1 Tenebrosternarchus preto | reverse complement strand
TCTCCTGTGATGTTAAATGAAATTACAGATACTGTTTCCTTGCTATTTAGCACTCATTATGACAAATGTAATACATATAGCTTTATTTAAAATAAACGTGGTAAAATAAAATATTTGTATGTACACAGCAAGTGTAGAAAGAACCAAAGACATCACATTACACAATGAATAATACAGACTGTTAAATAGTTCAAGTACAAGCTGAGGTGTAAAGTGTGGTTATGTGTTTCATATAAGATTTATCATCATATAAACAGCTTTGATTGAAAAACACATACATGTAAAGCTGAACTGCTCAACCTGTGTTAAGCCATGTGCACCTACGGAATTCTAAATGTTCTATTAGAATGTCTGAGCCACTGTTCTAGAACTGGAAACACATCCAGGTTAAATATGTTCGAGGACTAACAGGACTGAGTCCAGCCCCTGCAGTGAATGAGAATCAGGTGGAGAAAACACTGAAATATATCTATATAGAAATACCTTGGGAACAAATGACTGAACGTGAGCACTCCCAATTTTAAACTGTTCAGAAAACTAAACAAGAAATAAATTAAATGTTTTTTAACTTGTTTTATCACACTTTTTCCTTCAAAATTCTCATAGTAAAATCAAGGTTACAAAGACAAATGTGAACTCCATCACCAGTACAGGATGGTGTGAATAAAACATGATGAACAGATGAGGGTTTCTATCCTTCACTCTCCTCATGCTCATCCTTCTTCTCTTCCTCTTTTTATACATTCATTTTTATTTTTCTTTGGAGGTCAAAGACCCCACATCTTTTCTCAGAACGACAAAGATGTAGGCTACACTATCAACGTGCAGATCTTTTCACCTGCACCGTAAAGTCTTTAAAGGTGTTGCAGGTTAAACAGGTTGAGTATCGACTCAACACTTTTAGAAAGGTTGCAGGCCAAGTCACACCCCCTTCGCCGTATTCGACTGTCTGAACACAAAGCAAAGCGTTTTATGCGACTGAGCCTCTGCCTGTATGAGCTGCTTACAGCTCCGCGATTTGAAATGAAACGATGTGCCGCCTGGTCTCTGCAGAGACACACAGAACCATAAATGCTCACGCACTAGAGGGAAACCGCAAACCGACACCGGTCTCCTGAAGCATATACTACACAAGTGTTTTGTTCTGTATTTTGTTATTTTTTAACTTATGTCTCTCTTCTGTCTGAATATGCAGTACAGGCACAGAGAAGCAGAGAGCTAGGGACCAGCACTATTTAGGTTTTCAAACAGTCATTAAAAATTGTAATAGGTTTGGTGACCTTAGAGAGACATGCAGATATTAGTGTTTTTTTTTCCCGTATGGTCATCAGAAATTAACCTGTGAAACGATTCTGAAGCCTACAGCTGGGTTCCTGGGCTGAAGAACTGGGGTGAACGACCCTCCAGCTCAAGAGTGTCATTTTGGGTTCTAGTATGAACCAAAACAATAAGGTCATTTCCATCAATGTGCTTTGTGACATTTCTGTCAAAACCATACTTTGGCAAAGAAAACGTTGGCTGATTGTACATAGAACTGGTTACACTTTAATTCTTCAAATTTACAGCTTTAATCTGGTAAATATCCTATTGTTCTCTTCCAGTCTTCCTACCTACTCCACGCCTTCCCTACCAGTCTCTTGATTGGCCAGTTTAGCAGACAGACAGGGTGGGCGGGCTCTGTCTCTGCTGTGTTTTTTTGAGCAGTTGGATGCGGTTGTGGCAGTAGAACTTAATAGCCCTCCAGTCACGGCGGTTCGTGACCAGCAGAGGGCACTGTTCCAGGCAGCGCTCACAGTCGGCTTTAGCAGGGACCCGCAGCTCCATGATGTTCCGCACCAGGTGGGACTCGACGGCGGCCCGCTCGGCTTCCGACCAGGGCCGCTTCAAAACACCACGCTTACCTGACAGACAAGAGGACAGAGAACGAGAGAAGGACAGAGAGGGTGACGGAGAGAAAGAGAGAGAAAGATAAAACAGAGATGGGACAGAACATGGAGGACATGTTAATCATTGTTCATGTGCAAACACACCACTTGCTTTGCTGCAAGTCAGAGGGTTGTATAAAATAACCTGTCAAGCACACACATGGCCATGATCTTGTACAGCAGTGACAGTCTTAGTGGCCTGGTTAATTATTAGACAAGCACACACATACAAACACACACACACACACATACACACACATCCACACGCTCCCATAAACATACACACACATCCACAAGCTCCCATAAACATACACACACATCCACAAGCTCCCATAAACACACACATATACAAACTCACACACACATCCGCACACTCCCATAAACACCCACACACATCCACACGCTCCCATAAACATACACACCCACCCACACATACATGAATGCACATCCATGTATCCACACAAACATTGCCACACACCCACCCACACACCCTCACACACACACACACACCTGGTTTGGGTTGCCCTGAGCCCCTCTTGCGACTCGGGGAGAAGTGAGAGGCGTTCATCTTCTTGGGGCGAGGGGACTTGCTGTTGGTGGATGTCTTTTTAATCATGATAGAGGCTGACTCAGTCTTCTCTTTGCCTGGCTCTCCTTCCGATTCTTCAGACAGGGAGTCAGCAGAGTTTCCTGACATCACTGCAAAGTGAAAGAGAGTGTACATAAAAGAATGAGAGAATGAACAAACAGAGGAAGAAATGCAAAAAACATCACAGTTAATACACACACACACACACACACACACACTCACCATCCAACTCCAAGCAGATATGATGAAGGCTCATTCCTCGGAAAAGAACGCCATCTCTCTCCCCACAAAGCACCACTCGACCAATAAGGCCCATCAACCCAGGATCCTGACCAATGGTAGCGCAGCTCTGCGTCACATGGTACTCCTTCTGCAAGAAGCTCTCCAATCGCTGCGTAGCGGCTCCCCGTTGGCCGTCCTCCTCTCCCTCACTCAGGAGCAACAGCTGGGTCAGGATGGCCACCTGCCTGCGGACCCGCGTCTGCGTCAACGCTCGTGGGTGGCGCGTACCACTCGACTTCGCCAGGCTACGCAGGAGGTCTGTGCCCCTCAGAGGGGTGGCTGGGGAATGGTACGGCCTGGCAAATACGTAAGGGTTCTGTGGATCCACGCCGACCCCAGGCCGCGTCTGCAGAAGGAGCTCCAGGCAGGCTTCAGAATGCGGAGGAAGAATAAGGGGCTGCACACGACCACGTTTGCCCTGGACGCCCACGCGTGGCAGGTGGGGGAGCACCAGCCGCTCGAACGGGGACAGAGAGGCCTCGAGAGGAGTTAGGGCAGGTAGGGTACCTGGGAGGGTCACAACGGGGCAGTGGGGGGTCACCCGAGCCTGGTACTCAGAGATGGTGAGTTTGGAGACCTCACATTCACGGCGGCGGTTGTAGAGGATGAGGAGCGCGAGGCTGGAGTGGCAGAGCAGGCGCCATGCCTCAGCGGACTGGGGAGACCGCGATAGAGAGATGAAGGCTGAGTGCTGAAGACGACGCAGGTACAGGACCAGAGAGGAGAGAGAAGAGAGGAGAGGAAGCATGTGGGGCCGTCGGGAACTGGAGAGAGAGAGAGAGAGAGAGAGAGAGAGAGAGAGAGAGAGAGAGAGAGAGAGAGAGAGAGAGAGAAGATAGGGAGGAGAAACAGGGAAAGAGAGTAGGGAGAATATGAGTGAGAGAGACAGAAAAAGTAAGAATGGGATATGGACAGGAGAGAGAGGGAGAGACACAAGAAAAAAAGACAAAGGGATACAAAGAAATGTATAATTTACATAAAAGACCAGACAGGCATCATTCTAGAACAGGATTTGACACATTTGTAAAATGCCAATTCATTCATATATTTTTATATAAGGATTTTCACATTTAATTGCAGCTCATGATTGTACATGGAACAGCAGAGTCAGTGTGAATGAACTAAGTGTTTACCTGGACAGGTCACTCTTGTCTTCTGCTCCGCTGTCTTCCTCTCTCACTGCGTCCTCTTCCTCCTCCCTCTTGGGACGCTCCGGTCCCACCTCCTTCACCGGCTGTACAAACACTGCTACAGGAACCTCCTCCTCTTTTGTCCTCTCCACCACTTCTATTTCTTCTTTTTCTTTCTTCACTTTACGCCCCCCTTTCCTGGGAGGACTCACGGGGGTAGGCGGGCTCCTCTTCAGCACAGAAACTGGGACCCCTCCCCTCCTAGGTGGCGTCGTTGGCGGAGGGGCGGGACTTTTGCGGGAGGGGCTTGAGAGAGCAGGGCTCCTTCTGGATGGAGATGGGGAAGCAAGGGGTAGTGATTGCTGTGTTGCTACGACAACCCCGTGCCCAGGTGCACCTCTGTGGCAGCGACTGTGTACGGAGGAAGAGGAGGACGAAGGCAGGGAGGCGTGCAGGTGGGGCAAGTGAGCAGAGGCGTGCGCTCTCTCCATGGCCACCCGGACGTCAGGCTGGTGGGCGTGATGTTTGTCCAGGTGGCGCGGGAGGGAACGGTAATGTCGTCCACAGTACACGCAGCACTGCTTCTGTAGAGTAGCGCTCACTCCCCGACCTGCCCCCACCCGGACACCGCCACCTGCCACCCCTGCCGGCGCGGGGCACTTGAACACCGGCCTGGACGGGGCAGCGGGCTGTGGTGGGGTGGAGGGAAGGGAGCGGGGCATGGATGGTGGGCGTCCTGGGGGCCGGTGAGGAGTTTTCCGTTTGCTGTTGGCGGTACCGGCAGGGGAAGAGAGCGGTTTGCGTTTTTTGCACCGGCGAGGTGTCCGGCCGCGCATCTCTCCGCCTGCATCGTCAGAGTCATGGTCGGAATCGCTCGGCTCCGAGTGAGAGACGGGGGAGGAGGAGGGCGAGAGGGACCAAGATGGGGTCAGGTAATCTGACAGAGGAACTGACCCAGACTCTTCCTCCTAGAGAGAGAGAGAGAGAGAGAGAGAGAGAGAGAGATGAAAACGTGTTTGTGTGTGAGTTTCGGTTCGCAATGACACTTTATAACACTTCCATCATGTACAAACCTGTATTTTTTTACAGAATATAATATAATAAGTACTGTAGGAAACATTTTCAGAACCAGTCTTTCAGAACTGGGTGACAATAACATAACATACAAGGTGACAGAGCACCGACTTTTACCTTCTTGATGTTGTTTTCATGGTCTGAGGGACATTCAAATCCAGCAGGAGGCACTGTGCCACGGAAACTCTGAAGGAGGACGACAAGTTCGTCATGCTAGTCAATTATTTACCTCTGACAATCAGAGTAATCACACTGCGCACACACGCACACACACACACACACACGCCAGTGCACATTCTCACGTGCACACACACACACACACACACACACACACAATGACTGGTGGCTGGTTGAACAGCTAGAACAATTATTGACCACGATTTATTGCACTGTTCATTAGAACCTCCCTAACAGTTTGGAGGGTTAAATGTAAACAGACTAAACCATGATTAAAATTCTTCATTTTCACCAGTGTAATAAAATGTTTCAAATGGTTTCAATTCTGAATAAGAGATAGTTCACACTGTTGTTTCACACATGGTTCTTACAAGATCAGGTAATCTCAGACACCACTGTAATCCATTACAGTGTACAGAATATCACTGCATTAATGACGAGATTAATGCACGGTAGGTTAGCCTGCAGGTAGATCTGACCAACTGGTCTAATTAACACTATAATCTGAGAGCTGTAAAGGATACCTGTAATGTCAAAAACAAATAAATATATTTTGTACCTTATTTGTTAAAGCATGTAAACATTCACATTCCCTAAAGTTGCTCTCAAACACATACACAGACTCACACATACATATTATTGACAATGTTAATCACAAATTACATTTGGCAAAGTGCAAAACCAAAATGTGAACATTTTAATTATTTAATACAGGTATTTACACAAATAAACATTTTGATTGCAAGTAATTACAGGACCACCATGACTACCAAGAAAAGGTCTACTGAGTGTTAAGATGCAGCAGTTATTGCCATGGTTACACTCACCATGCCGTTCTCCCCCCACTCCGTCAAACTGTAGTCCACGGTGATCTCCTCACCCTTAGTGATGTCGCGGATTGCTATGACGACCAGCCGCACTTGATTGCCACAGTGCACTTCTCGAATGCGGCAGTTTGGAGGAGGGGGAAAGAGGACTGCCCCCCTCCCATTACTGGAGCCCTCCTCCCCCAAGTCACCAGAACTGAGAGAGAGAGAGAGAGAGAGAGAGAGAGAGAGAGAGAGAGAGAGAGAGAGAGAGGGAGAGGGAGAGAGAGAGAGAGAAAGAGAGGGAGAGAGAGGGAGAGAGAGGGAGAGAGAAAGAAAGAGAGAGAGAGAGAGAGAGAGAGAGGGAGGAGCCAGACAACAGTCAGTGAGTGATAAAGAGGGAGAGCAAGGTTAAAAACAAAGGTACAGCAAAACACACAGAATGACAGTGAGAGAGGGAGAGAGAGAGAGGAAGAGAAGGAGAGAAGGCAAGAGCTATATCAGCTCATACACAACTACACCTCCCTGTGGTATCTACAGACCCCACTGATCAAACTTTTGTACACTACAACTTGAAGCCATCAAACCAGCCCTAATTCCATAGGTTCAATCTACTAAAGTTGTATGGGCTCAATTTTGTTACAGCACAGTGTACAATAAATCTGCTTGGTAGAATATATAACCAACATCGCAAAAAAGAGACTGTGACTCTAACATAGTGGATATTCAATTTTGTTGGAGAGGGAAAAACCAAAACAAAACAATAACGACATCCACCACAGATTTGTGTCTTCTCTGTTCTGACACATTATAACTTGGCTCGCAAAGAGCTTGTTAAACAGTGAATAGTTTGAATGGCATAAAACACTAACGTGCAGTACCCAGCAAAGACTCCTTAGAACTCCTGTAGGAGAGCGCAGATGAGAACCACTGCTCTGGGTGGACGTTCACTTCAGAAATCTGTAACTCTGATGACTGTGGTCCTCACCTTCTAGCTCGTGTCTAAAGTCTATATATCCAAATCACAATACATATTTGTGATTTTTTAAAGTAAGATGAAGAGAGACTTTTGGTATTTTTAGTGAAGAGTTTTGACTTCCTCCACAAGGGCTTGTTAACGGCACTGGTTAATCATAATTAAAATAGACTCAGCACAGCTAACCATATACAGACATACTCAGACACATGGACCATACAGTCATCAGCTCAACACCATACCATGAGAAAAACTCACAAACTCTTAAATTGTATATAGAATTTATACACAATTCTATCACCATGGCTAAACACAAACATACAGACGCACATACACACATGCAGCCAGAACAACTATACACTTCAATAAACACTCAAGACAGACACATACACACATACACACACACACACATTCCACCACTGGCCCAAAGATAATAAACACACTGCAATAAACACACACAGCCAGCATTCCAGTACCCCCCCCCCCCCCAATGCATGCGTGTGCACGCACTCACGCACGCACGCACACACAAAAACGTGTCCCCAACCACACAATTACCCGCTATCTCCCCATCCACACACAGACGCACAAACAGTCACATCCATGTAAATATATATACACACACACTCACCAGTGCTGGGCTGATTCAGAGTAGTACGGCCCTTCTGCAGCAGGTCTGTGTTTGTTCTCCTTACCTTCTTCACCATCACCTGAAACACACACACACACACACACTAAGCACTGACACACTCACAAAATACTCAGCTACAATCTGTGTGTATGCATGCAAAATACCTAGCTGATATAATCTTGTGATTCCCAAACACTAATTACACAAAACACACACACACACTCACACACTCACTCCTCACCTGGTCCGTAGCTGTGCTCCGACACACTCTCATCATCTTCTTCTGCTGCAAAGACTCGATCACAGACCTTTACCGGTGTACCTTTTCTTTTCCTGCCACAACCACGTCTGTAACACAAACAGTCATGTTAACAACTAAGGCCAACTAAACCATCAGTGCATGATATAAATCACATCACATACAATCACCATAATATATCAATGAATATCACTACTCAACTCAAATCAGGTCTTAAACCTTACTCTTCCTGCCTCGCCCAATGAAACAAATGGCAGCAAACTGGGTTGCAAGGTTAGCAGCCCTTTATAAAGAAGTCAAAACTCATACAAGCACATGAAATTGTCTTCTGACAAAATATTTAAATAATGACCTAAGTAAATGTTCAAATGGTGTATGAAATACTCTGCAGACAAATGATCTGCAGCATGTCTATCAAGAAATTACCCACAGGTCACTCTTGAGCTTTAGTGCACTGTACCACGACTGAAAACAAAGTGAATAAAACACAAAGCTCTGAACGAATTAGGGTTAAATTCAGTTGGGTATAGTTCATTTCCAAACTTTTACAACCAAGACCACTTTTAAACATTTAGATAACATATATGCGCCAAGCTATTCTTTGTGTATTCTCATATCTTCAGCAAAACTATACTGTCACTGGGAAAGTTGTACAAAATGGTGGAGACTTTCCTGCCTTGTTTTCACTCACCAGGATCAAGACCAAGGAAAGTGCAGAAGTACTACCTAATGCCAGCCTGATCCAGAGTCTGCTTTAGTCTTGAATCTTTTATCCTTAAAGGCAACAGCTACTCATCGACACTGAACTGAGAACACATATCTGAGCTTACTGTCTGCTGTGAGTGTCTTACGGAAGCCCAACCTCGTTTCCACAGATCCAACTGAGTATGCTTAATTAAATGAGTGAGAAGAAGCACAGTCTTATGGTTACAGATGTGTTCTGTGTGTGTGTGTGACTGACATATTCATTGAGCTGTGATAAGACTTCGTCTTGCCGACTGGATATTGATCTGGTCGACCCTCCATCTGGATCTGAGAGAGACTGTGTGTGTATGTGTGTGTGTGTGTGTGTGAGTGTGTGTTCATGAGCACACCTGCATTTATGTGCCCAGTTTCTATGCAGTATTTCAACCCTTCATCTTTACCAAGCACTACTAATGACTGCCTTAAGCCTGTTGGTTGTAGTGTCTGAAAGCAGCAGTCAACACAAACCACCAAAACTAGACAAATCTTTTGCTAGCTGAATTGTTTTCCAAGTTGTGTTTGTGTATGTTTGTGTGTGTGTATGTGTATGTGTGTGTGTGAGCTTTATCTGCTAAACAGAAATTAAAGGCTGTGTACTAGTGAATCTAGTTGAAAAACAGACAGTACTGGCTATTATACATCTGTCATTCAGTTGGACCCCCTCTCTCCCCATCCCTTTCCTACACTCACTCCCCTTCTCACTCTCCCCATCCCTTTCCTACACTCACTCCCCTTCTCACTCTCCCCATCCATCTTTAACACACATGCATACACACACACACTCGTGTTCATACTCATACACATTGAAACTGACTTACTCAATCTTCTTCCTATACAAACTGAAACCTGTTTTTCTCTATTCCTGTATCCATTCTCTGTTTATCTGTTTTCTCCCTCTGTGGCCTGTTTTTCTCTTTCCCTCACAAACATACACACACACACACACACACACACATACATACACACTCACACAGACATGGAGACACACACAACCGCTCCTTTATTCCAAACACACATGCACTGGCGCACATGCAGACACTCTCTCTCTCTCTCTCTCTCTCTCACACACACACACACACACACACACACACACACACATACACACACCCCAACATGTACAATTACACAAACAAGTCTACTCTGAAAATGCACATGTGCAGTCTAGAGGCACACATATGCACAAGGACATATGCGTATGCATGCACACGCACACAGGCTCACACATACACAGTCACACACACACAGGCTCACACATACACAGGCACGCACACACACACCTCTTCTCTTTGAGCCCACATGTGTACTCGCATACACACACACCATCCCCCTCTTTGACTCACACATGCAAGCACAAACACATGCAAACACACACACCGCTCCCTTTTAAAGCTCTCATGCACGCACACACATTCACTCACACACACCCACCCACACATATACACACAAATATCCTCTCTTCAGCCAAGCTCACACGCACACACACACACCCCTCCCCCATCTCTCAAGCTCACACACACACACACACACACACACACACAGGCATACACACACACACACACACACACACACACACAGGCAAGCTCACTCAAGCGCACACACACTCACGCGCTCCCTCTCTCTCTCTCTCTCTCAAATAACCAAGCCCAGAGTCTCATATTCTCTGTGTGTCTCTAGCACACACACACACACACACACACACACACACACACACACACACACACACAGTCTGCACCAAATACATTTTCTCTCCAGCTTCTCTCTCAAAATGCTTGCTCTCACACACTTCATTTCCATAACACATATGCAGCCTTTCTCTCTCCCTCTCTCACACACACATGTTTGAATAATGTGCTCATACACACATTCTCTCGCACTGTATCACAACCATGTAGTCATGCAACACAGTTCTTTGTTAAGAATATTATCCGCTGTGTTCAGTCTAACTAGAACGCACTCACAAATATACACTTTGTAAAGCCGTCTTCGTCAAACATACAACATATCGGCCTACACATGCTGTCTCTAGGACCGGCTCTCTCTCACACACACACACACACAGAATCTTCCTCTTTCATAAACAAAGTAGATGCATAAACACTCCCTCTATCTGATGCTCACACCCTTGTCTTTTTCTTTCTGTCTCTCTCTCACACAACTCCGTCCCCCTACACACACAGCCTTCTCTTTCTCCCTCTTTAGTTCTCTCACACACCCTTCTCTCACTCTCTGTCACACAGACATATACACCAACCTGACACACACACACACACACACACACACACACACACACACACCCTTTTTTCTCTGCCTCAAGAGCACAAACACACTCACCCTCCCCTTCTCAACGAGCCACTAGAACAAATACACATATACACAAAGACACACACACACTCACTAACACACACTCACACATACACTCACACATACACTCACACATACACTCACACATACACTCACACATACACACTCACTCACAAACACACAAACACACACACACAAGCCACCTCTGTTTCCAAGACACACACACTCCCTCCCCTTCTTTTTCAGTTTCAAACCTGCAAGCATGCGCACACGCACACACTCATGCACAAACACACACACACACACACAGACACACGCATTTGCACAGACACACACAAGCACACACTGACACACACTTCCTCACCATTTTCCCTCCTCTCCCTCTCACGCACACACACACCCTCCCTTTCTGTTGTGCGCTCTCTCTCTCTCTCTCTCTCTCTCTCTCTCACACACACACACACACACCCTCCCTCTTCTGTTCCTCTCTCACTCACTCTCTCACATACACACACATACTCACGCTACCCTTTGCCTTGCTCACACACCCTCCCTCTCTAGCTCTCTCCCTCTTAAATTCTCTCTCTCTCTCTGCCTCACACACACACACACACACACACACACCCTCCCCTTCTCTTTTCGTCACAACATACTCTCTCCTTTTTTTCTTAAACAGACACACACTTTTTCTTCCTCTTACAAATATGTCAATCTAAAACTCATTTTCACCCGTTAACTGACATTATGCACTTTGCACGCTTAGTACACACCAGCACACCCTCACCAGAACACTGACCTATCCACTCATATGAAGATACTGCAGTAAAAAACTCAGTTATTACTTTTAAATCTGTTTTACCAAAGGACCCATGACATTTTCTCAGTCATTCTCACCAGAAAGACAAGCTGAAAGTCTCAGACAGACACAAGTCCTCCATTTCATGATCCTTGTATCATCCACACACACACACAGTCTCCTGCAGAAACACACATTTACACACACACTACCTGTTCATCCAGCTCTCTCAGCCACACACAAAGAACAAACTAACACAGACAAACACATATACACACACACACACACACACACAGACACACACTCTCTGAGTCCTCCCTCATGCATTATACTTCATCTACACACAGTCCTCTCCCCTTGGTTACGCATAAACACACACACACACACACACACACTGCTGCCCCCCCCAACCACACACATAAACAAACACTCCCTCCCCCACTCACTGACACACACATATGCACACACCCCTCCCCTTCTCTCTGCTCTCAGATACACTTTCCCTCTATCTTTCTCTCTCTGTCACACACAAGCATACACACATACAGACCAAACACACACACACCCATCCACCGACCCACACCCACAGTGCAGGACCCATCACAATCATCTTTAACTATGTTTCATTTTTTTCACTACTACTTGTAGGTAACACCCTGACATACACCTTACCCTTCAATCTCTCTAAGCTTCAATACATTTAAGATACACAAACGTATACACACACATACACACACACACACACTCACTCACACACACACACTCACTCACACACATTCACTCACTCATTCACATTCACTCACTCATTCACATTCACTCACTCATTCACATCCAGTCATACACTACTTGTCTCTCATTCTCATGAAACCACACACAGGCTTCAATATGAACAGATACACACACTATCCCTGTCTCCAACACAGACACAGACACACACTACCCCTCCTCTCTTTTAAACAAGCTCTCACACACCCCTCCCCTCTTCTCCCTCTCACACACAGACAGACACACGCACACACTATACTGTGCTTTCCTAACCACTCTCAAACACACACCACCTCCTCCCAAACCCTCTGGTTCACTCACACACACACACACTCTCTCTTTTCTGTCTCTCTCTCTCACACACACACACACACACATCACATCACATACACACACTTGATCTATCACACACTCTCCACACTCCCCTCCCTTTCACACACTCTCACACACGCGCACACATACACATACTGTGTCTGTCTTTGTCACGCACACACTCACTCTCTCCGCCCTCCCTCCTGCTCACACACACTCGCGCAAGCACGCGCGCGCATACACACGCGCGCACAGACACACACAGACACACAACACACACTCTGTACTTGTTTCTTTCTCTCACGCTCAGACCCTCTCCCTCCTCCTTTTCACACACACACACACACACACACACACACACACACACACACACACGCACAGAGGGCTGACGTTCACGTAATGCTATAATCAAACATTTCAATTATATAAAATTATTTGACAGTTGAATTTGATATGAATTACAAATGACTAATCTTAATGTAAAGAGATATTTAGTTAATGATAGAGCTAGAGAGTATTTTTAAGTCCGTCTTTTCGTTCGCGTCTGAAGCGAACACACGCACACGCGCGCGCGCACCTGATTCTTTGATTTTAAGGATAACAACCGGTAACTTAACTAGTTAGATAGTTACACAGACATTACACAGACCGTGCGAATAAAACACAGCGACTTTTTCAGCATCATTCGGTATATCGGCAACAAAATTAGTTCAATTCTAAAAGTTTTCAAACTGACAGTTTCTCCTCACAGAAAACTAGCAAAGTGACAGTTAGCTAAATCGCTAGGATATCTAGTCTATTATTTCGCACGCGCTGAACTGTAAGTTAAAGTCTAAGTCAAAAATAGTCATGATGAAGCTGGTTATCGGTTTGTGTGACACAGTTGGCTGATTTCCTCACCCCCGAGGCGGTGGCGGCTTGCTGCCCTCTCCATCGCTGTCCAGCGTCGGGGGGTCCCGGTAGTCAAATAGTGAGCGAACGGTCTCCGCCATTTTCAGCTAAGCGACCGCTGCTTTCTCAGCTCCTCACTCCCTCGCGCTCTGTTCGCTCTCGTGGTGTATGTACAGGTTATTTTAGTTACAACCATGTGTGCTTTGCGGAGGGGAGCACCCTTGGGCTCGTGTTAAATATGATGCAAAAGCGTCAGTGGATAATTTCTTTAAATCTTATCATATCGTTATCAAATGAAATTGGACAATATGTTTGTTTCTTTTATTGGGCGAGAAAGTATAATTTTATTTACACAAACACAGTGATCCACCCCTCTCGAATAGATGAATGGTTGCGCCCGCTACAGTATGGAAGGGGAGGGAGCAGTTGTCTGTTTCTAAGCAAAGTTGATTATACTATATTGATACCAAGTATACCGAATTGTTTTTGTTGGTTTTCTTTTGAAATACATTTGGTGTAATTTAATATTAGTAGTCTGTTTTTATCAGTGCATATACAGCTATTTAATATAAAGAAATGTGACTGTACAGTGACCTCTGTAGTAGCACCATGAACCGGATTAGTGTTTAGTACTTTGTAGTAATGATGATGATGATGATGATGATGGTGGTGGTGGTGGTGGAAAATTGTTAATTGTTAATAGTTCAATATTAAAATATTGCTACTGAATAAGATGTTTAGCTAAACGAATGTTCAAGTTACATGAGATAAAGGAGATAAACATAATGTAAAAATGGTGTAAAAATGTGTAAAGTCTCAATACACACTCAGTTCTTTATAAACACACTCACACACACAATCCTCTGACGCACACATCCAAACACACCCTTCCCCCACTCTCACACACACACAAACGCTGAGGCGCCCGCGCGCACACACACAGTAATGTTCATGCACATGAGCGCGCGTATGCGCTCAGAAACTCATCTCTCTCGTAGCTTAACGTGCACGAACACAAACTTAGAAGCCGACGACACGCGCACACGCACGCGCGCACACACCCACCCACCTACACACACACCTCCATACACCCTCCCATACAAACGCACATACACACATACACACATACAGTTAACATACACCTATACTCTGTTAAAAATACCTATTAAAGAGTAACACACGTACATAGACAGTACTCAATGACATTACAGTTAGGTACAGAGTATAGTAAAGCAGCAACAAAATTCCCTTTTCAATCTTTCAAAACAGACACATTCATACTGTAGAATTCACAAAGGCATGTGAGCGTGCATGAGTAACACACACACACACACACACCCCTACACACACACAGACATAGACACACACACACACACACACACACATTATCCGACTCTCACACAGATTCTCCCTCCTACGCAAGCGCACACACATTCCCCCTCTCTCGCCTCATACACACACACACAGCTCTAACACACCCCTCCCCCTCCCATTCTCTCTCTCTCTCTTTCTCACACACACACACACACACACAGAGACACACACACACACACACCACACATCCTGCCTTGCACACACATTCTCTTTTCTCTCTGCCTCTAACTCACTTGCGCATGCACACACGCACACGCACACACACTCACACACTAACACACACATACACCCCTCCCCCTCTCTCACAGGCATCCTGCCACTCCTCTAACACACACACACACACACACATACACACACACATATACACATACACACACACACACAAACACACACGGACAAATACACACACAGATCGCAAACACATACTCCACCCCCACTCTTCCAAACACACATCCTGCTTTTCCTTTATCACAGTACTATGCACACACACACATGTACACACATACACACACATGTGCGTGCGCACACACACACACACACACACACACACAAAGACAGCAGTAAGATACTGATTTCACCAGCCTTGAGTGACAGTTCAGATACAACCATTTATTTCAGTACAAATCTAGAACTCATACATTAATATGTTATTAAAGCTCTCCTGTCATTTAACAACAAAGGGACCAGCCATGAAAACAGAACCAGTACAGGTAACGTCCACTCCAAGTCCTGCTCTTCTACAGATCATCAGAATCATAACACACTCACATCAAATGAACCAGTACAGGTAACGTCCACTCCAAGTCCTGCTCTTCTACAGATCATCAGAATCATAACACACTCACATCAAAT
>JAOYMR010000008.1:20885378-20896530 GCA_025802075.1 Tenebrosternarchus preto | reverse complement strand
TGTGTGTGTGTATATATATATCACAGAAAACGTATATAATATTATCAGTTAATCAATATAACTATTTTTGTTTATTATGGATTAACATTCTAGTTTATTCTTTATGTTTATATGTGCTATCTAAGCTGCTTTTGAAATGATTCCAGTGAATATCTAAACAGTAAGGATGAAGTGAAATTAAATGAAATAAAAGAGGACTCCTTGTCCTCTTATTACTGTGCTGTTATCAACCTTTCAAAAATAAATCTAAAACAAAGATTTAGTCATGCTTTTAGTGTTACTAATTTGTGTTTTCTCCTAGAAGCTGGTGACATTGCTGCTAACTGCCCATGTATAGGGTTGTTTACTAAACACACCATGTGGGGAACGCTAATAATCAAAAACACTATAATGCGCTCTGTAACACTGCTTATGTTTTAGGTCAAAAGAACGGCTGCTCTCATGCTAGATCAGAGACATGATCCCTCAGTCTGAAGATGCTGGTAAACCTCCTCTGTATGTTGGATCATTTCTCTGTGTAAATGATCATATCTTCATCCCAGCATTCCTCAGTCTTCATTCTGTTTCTCATTTGAATATTTTCATTCTTCACTACATTCTTGTAATTCCATGTTTTAATGTTTTCCTATCTCTCTCTCTCTCTCTCTCTCTCTCTCTCTCTCTCTCTCTCTCTCTCTCTCTCTCTTTCTCTTGCTCTCCTTCTCTCTTTCTTTTGCTGTCTCTGTCTCACACACACACACACAGACACACACACACACACTCAAGCACATTTTGTGCACAGATGCTCATTTGCGCAGTCTCCCCTTGAGTCTTCTAGCTCCTCTGGTCACTCTCCTTGCAGCCTTGACCTGCTCTGGCAGAGACTGGAGAGTCACAGAGGTTTGGCTGGACCAGAACGCCAGATCCTGCAGTACCTGGAGGATCCACTTCTTCAGGGCAAAGGACCCACTGTCCACTGAATCTGGCACCTAACACACACACACACACACACACAAATGTGTAGACACACACATACACACCACACACAGACACGCACGCAAATTAATATAACATCAAATGGAAAGGTCTACAATTTAAAATATATGTTTCAATTATGAGTAAGACATGTATTGACGGCCTATATATACACACATATATACACCTACATATATATACACACATATATACACCTACATATATATACACACATATATACATCTACATATACACACATATATACACCTACATATATATACACACATATATACACCTACATATATATACACACATATATACACCTACATATACACACATATATACACCTACATATACACACATGTATACACCTACATATATATATATATACACATATATATACACCTACACATATATACACCTACATATATATACACACATATATACACCTACATATATATATACACACATATATACACCTACATATACACACATATCAGACTAACAAGTGAAGTTCTGCAAGCATCACCACATAATCTAAGTAACTTCATAATGTAGTTACATAGAGTTTCTATATATAGTTTCTATATATAGTTATAGCTATGTATAGTTATAACAGGATATAGGTAAAGACTAGAGTTATTAGAGGTAGAAAGCATAGTTAAACATTAGTTTTTATAGAGATTTATTACATTTAGAGGTCATTATAGATAATTTTTTCCTGCAGTCTGTTAACCATCCTGTCAACTACTTTTCATCACACATACAACATCAAGTAAACCTTCTTTAATTTTTTCTATGTAAAGCACATTGATGTTTTGGATTCATAACAAACAGTGCTTTATAAACAAAGATTATCATTGCTATAAGTGCGTTATTAACCCTCAAGCCAGGCGATGGGTTTCTGACCACACAGTCGGCCACACAAAACTCCCACGGACACGTTGTGTCTAATACCTGCACCATCACAACACTGACAGCCACACACACGATCAGCACTAGGTCTGTACTCAGAACAGCTCCACACCTAAACAGCATCAGACCTGCAGTGGCTGTGTGGTCATAAACGGTGGAAAAGCAAAGGGTGGCTGATCAGCTGACAATGAGAACAGATAGGGGACACACTACAACAGTCAACCTACAAAGTCCATGTATAAGAAGTGTAATAATAAAAGAAAATGTCGTTTATGTTTTAAAAAGGCTAGTGCAGTAATATTTCCCCTCATACTGGTGAGTCTGTAGTTCCAGTGAATATCATAACACTCTACACTCAACACCCCCCTTCACACAAGCAGCAGATCATGAGTTCCTTTGCTTTACTGTATTTTTGACAGAGGCTTTGTGACCCTCTGCAGGCAGATTCGTACACTTACTTATAAATAAATAATTCATTATAAACAAATGATAGATTTTATAATGCAAGTGTTTTTTTGTTTGCTTACAAAAGTTTAATGGGGTAAGAAAAAAGTGAACACTTTACACAGAGCAATTAGGTTACAGCAACCCAATCAAACCAAAGGACAGAAAAAACACAGAAATGTAGAGAATTAGAGTAGTGCAGTACAGAATTAAATAACCTATAAATACGTATTATAATACGTATATTACTATAGATACTATATTTATATTTTTACCAGTGTTGCATTTCACAAACTAAGTTATATGTAGTTTCACATAAGAAGTCATGTTATGCAGATGTGAATTACCAATTTACAACTCGAAATAGCTGAATACCTACCGTGGCGACGCTGGCTGCACATGTCTTGCCGTCCACTAGGAGTCGCTCTGTGCTAACCAACAGGTGACCCAGTCGGTCTTTCACAGTTCTCTGTTGTTTTTTGTATTCGTCTTCCTCTTCATAGGAAAATTCTGCGTCCTCGCGCCTTATGACGTCTTCCAACAGGCAGAGACATTCCTTGAGAGCTGCACGCAGGAAGCAGATTTTTTCAGTGGTGGAGAGTAAGGAAGTTAATGGAGGGATGGTTATCAGCTGTGCTCGGGTTTCAGGAATCGATGGCAAAGATTCCCGTTCCGTCTGGAAAAGAAGAAAGTGATAAATAGAATAAAGCAAAATCAACAGAGAATTAACAATATAGAAAAAGCGTATATTACCACATATTAAACCACATATATTAAGTATATATTAACCATATAGAAAAAAACATGGTTAAAAGTGCAAAGAAATGTAAACAAATACATCAGTTTCAAATTATAAAGTTTTTGAGAAAGACAAAAAACAGAAAAAAAATTAAGAATTAAATAAATAGACTTAAATAAACTACGTTGTTTCTACGATTTCTGTAACCTACACTCCAAGACATCTACCCACAGTCATTAGGTAAGTGTCCTCCTGACCCCAGAGACCTGTGACACACAGCTCTGCCTCTTCTGGGATGGCCCCAGGACCCAAACTTGGACAGCCTTGTTACAGCCTCCTGACATTCTCGACTCAAAATCCAAACCTTACTGTGCTTTGGATCTCACACAGACAGCCCCTAATGCAGTGCTGTTCCAACTCACTTGGCTTGGCCTGCACTAGAGGAACAAATTCAACTCCTGCCAGCTGATTATTAAATTCTTCACAAGCTGGATCTGATGTGCTGGATGAACGCGCTAAACTATGTGCATCTCCTGCCAGCCTGAGAATGAGAAACACTGCCCTAAATCATTACATCTGCATTAACACCTGCTACAGCTCAACAATTCTCTAGCAGCTGTTGAATTATCACCACTGGTTATTAAATAATTTTAAGATTTCGTGTCTTTCATTGTGCTCTAACTGATCTGCATTTGATCAGAACCAGAGGAGGATGAATGTCCTCCTTTCAGGGTTGGTGATTCTAGAAGATTCATCGTTATCATATAGTGTCCTGTAGCCACGCCCCTGGCTGTATGTCCTATGGCCACGCCCCTGGCTGTATGTCCTATGGCCATGCCCTTGGCTGTATGTCCTATGGCTACACTCCTGGTTGCCTCTCCTGTGGCCACACCCCTAGCTACATGTCCTGCTGCATTATTTCTCTTTAGACTGTGGCACTGAAATCCTACTCACTCTTTACTGATTTGGGAGCTCTCTTTCCCAAAAGCATTGCACTAAGATTAAACGAGAGAGAGGCAGTGTTTAGTGTGATGCTCTCTCTACCATGTAACAGCGAAATTGGTGTTATGGTGCTTGTGGGCAGCACAGCACACAGACTTCATGGTAGACCTGATCAGTACGAAACTCAAGAATGATTTCTCATTTGAGCTTCGTCGTCCTGACACACTAATGCAACATTCAGCACCTTGAACAGTGTGATCACTACACCACACCATAAGATCCAGTGTTTTGCCATTACAGCTATACAACTATTACTCTAACTATCTAGTAACACAAAAGTTAGCATCAATGTTAAAATCAATTTAGTAATTAGTGCAAAACAGGCAATATCTTAAATCATGGAAGACCAGAGCTTTTTTAAGCTACCATGACTTACATTTACAGCATTTGGCTGACGCATTTATCCAAAGCAACTTACAATCATGACTGAACACATCTTGAGCAGTTGAGGGTTAAGGGCTTTCACTCATGGGCCCAACAGTGGCAACTTGGCAGAGGTGGGGTTTGAACCAGAAACCTTCTGATTACTAGTCAAGTGCCTTAACCTGTGAACTTCCACCATCCGCTTGTTATACTTGGAACACTAATGGTAATGTTTCAGCCTTTAAAAATAAAATCAACACTGTTGCCTATGCTGTACCTGTCTACTGCAATTATGAAAAAAACAAGGAAGCATGGAACAAGATAAGTGACTGATTAAGGATCTTAAAATCTAGAATCTAGAAGTCAGGGGGTTGGTTATACACACAGGGCCCAGCTCTCCAGATAAATAACTATTTGTTTTATAAACACATACTGCACATTTTGCAGCCTAGTGATATACAGCCTGGTAGTAGATAATGGAGAAATGTATTAACTTTGTCTTTGTTATTGTAAAATCTTTGTCTGTGACACACAGACACAAAGAGTGGAATATCTAAATATTGCTTAGTAATAATTCCTGGATGGAACAAACCTATAGGTTTGGGTCTGTATCTCTTCCAAAGAGATCATTTGTAGTTTATACTGCATTCCAAACCGCTCCCTAACTCCTGGCTTCATTGGCAGCGAAGTTTAACTTGTCTGACGTTTTGGCCTTTAGGGAAAGAGAGAATAGCAGGGGTGGGCGTGGGGTTTGGCGACTTGGCAGGTAACCAGGTGGTGATACAACACCGGAACAATCATATTCTGTATTAATACAAAACCACCCACTGCACTCACAAATTTGGTCAGAAAGTTCCTAGGACTCGAGCTAATAATTACGCTCGTGACGACACACATAATATACACAAACAAGTTTATACACATAAAAAACTTTTCCAACAGGCAACATTCAGTTATCCAACACAGCAAACATTCATCGCTTGTCCATTATAAACACCATTACTGTTTTGGTCCGCATTTACATTCACATTTACATTTACGGCATTTGGCTGGTCTCTCTTCATCCCAGCATCACGTCAACCACAGCTCACGTTGTTTTAGCTGGAAATGCCTGTAGACCAATAATACTTGTATGGCTACTTACGTATAATTCCAGAAGACGAACGCATTCCTGATGAAGAAGCCTGGCCAACGCGGCGGCTTTCTCGGTTTGGACACCCGACCACTGTCTTCCGTTAGTACTTGCGCCAGCCATTTATTTTTACAGTGTCTCGAGTAATTAAAATAGCTCCCCAATCTACTGGAGTGACTATTATTGTTGTACATACATTGTTAACTATCTCCCCTACAGTGTTATCCTGTGGTAAACGAAAACCCTGGATACCGGTGGACTTTGCTTTAAACACTCGTAGGTAATTAATTACCGTGCGGTTAATCCCTTTCGCCGGACATTCACGACGATGTTCCCCAGTGAACGCATTGCTGCCTTGACCACTCCGCCCCTTTCTGAAAACGGAGGCTTGGAAAATTAAAGAGACGCGTGCTGGAGGGCGGAGACTAACCAAGAAGTACTGAAGCAACTTTCGTCGAGTGTGAACTTGGTTCACGCAAACTCCAGTAAGTGAGTAAACGCACAACCCTGTCATTTAAAACGGACCAGCTCCGGTAAAAGGGTAACAGACTACATGGTTCTTTGTCACTAAGGTGGGTTGTATTGCGCATTTTGGGGGTAATTCATTGAGCTTGATTAAATGTTTTTTTCTAATAAAATAAAACTCAATCAAAATGAGAAACCCTTGTTATCAACGGGGCTTAATTGCATTTAAATCCTTCACAGCCTAGCTGGAATCTGAATGTAACCACTTCATGATTTAAATATGCGGTCTTGTTGTTGCATTTCCAAATTAATATTCCACGACGTTACAAAGTCACACGAGCACACCCACTTAACGGCACGAGCAGGACCGGTGGAGTACCGTTCCGAGTCGCGCGGGGGCACACTCTCTTCTTTCTACACTGCTGAGAAGTAGAAGAGATGCGCGCACTTCCTGATAAACGTACAAACAACTCGACGTCAGTGCATCAAACAGCGCAAATCCACAACCCCGCCGTGCCTTTTCGCACTAGTAGTAGCGCAAAGCAAGCTATTTTGCGTTAGTTTAAGGGGCCTGGGACGCTGTTTTGATGCAAACCGGAGAAGCCCTGTACTGTTCAAACGAGTTAACGATAGCTTAGGCTAGCAAATTGAACTGGTAGACATGAACTCGCTCGTTGGCTACGGAGTCTCGTCCGACTCGGAGGCTGAAGAAGACGGAATAGGCAGAGCAGAACAGTGAGTACTCTAGATCTAACCAAACAGTTACATTTCCCTGTACTGGCATACATCGCCCTTAATTACTATGTAATAACATAACTACGCGAAATTGGTCAAGGTCGGCCTTTTGTAGTAATGAAGTGTCTATCCAGACAACAACAATGCATCATAAACTAGACGAACCCCGAAAGTGACAAATCCGCTAAAAAGCAAAACGCTTTATTTAGGATTCCAGTTTTTAAGTGTTCCTGCAGTGTGTAACTATATGACTATATGACTACATATGACTGTCTCTGCACAGGGCAGAGGAGAAGGATGTAAAAGTTGAAGGTGAGAAGAAAATCCGAAACTTTCTGCTGGAATCAGGGTCGGCTTCCAGCTCCGAATCTGAGGTAGAAGAAGATGAGGATGAAGAGGAGGACGAACCTGCCGTTCAGGGTGCCTCAAACACCTGCTCGTCTACAGAGGTTCTGCTTCATCCGTCTCTCAACACTGCCTGTCACAGACTACCCCCTCCTCCCCTGGGGCCGCGGGGCTCAGGAGTGCTGCCAGCAGGGGGCAGCGTGTTTGCAAACCCCTTTAAGCAGAAAGCAGAGGAGAGTTTGAATGTGCTGTGCAAGCACGTCCCACTCACTCTACAGCCTCGCCCAGCTCAGATAGGTGGGAAGAGGATGTGCGTGGCGTACAGAAAAGATGGCCGCTGCCGTTTTGGTAGCCGCTGCAAGTTTGCCCACGACAGTGATCTACAGGGTGGCACAGGCCTGCCGCCGGAGCCGGCCCTCGAGAAGGGTCACGCGGACCAAGCTGCTTCCCGGGACTCACACTCGTTTCCAGAGCGAGGCGGGGAGGAAGAAGACGAGAATCACAGGAGGAAGAAGCAGAGGGTTGGACTCAACGATGGCCTTGTACCCCCAAAACGAGCACTAAAGCTGTATGCCTCGCAGAGAGACAGAACCTCACACTCCTAGATCTTGAAGACTGGCGTTTATGACCTGAATGTTGAATTTTCAGTCTGATTCTAGAATATGAGAATATTCTAGAATCATCACAAACCGTGTCATAGCTGTACAGTGACCATTATGTCTATAATCTAAAGAACGTGCACCTATTCATTAAAGAGAAACCAGAAATGTTATCCATCATCCTTACACAGACGGAGACTGAAAAAGAGAGTGTAGTAATGTTTATTGAATTGGTTTAGCACGACTGAAAGACTTACCAAATGTCTAAATTGTTAAAATATGTCACAGGCAGTGTTTTGTTAAGACATTTCTCTAGCTCAGGTTTAGTCTGGTGAATGCCAGTAGAGGAGATGTGATCTCTAGGTAGAGTTGTAGTGAGGGCTTTCGTTCCTAATGCACTTGCACTATCTGCAGATGTTGTGTTTCTACTTTCTGTGCGTTATCAGGTTAGAAGCAGCAACTCCATCTCCTTGTTGTGGTCGTTGTGGGAGTGTCTCACTAAACCTCCATGGCAGGATTCAGTGCTTAACGTTTCTCATGAGGTAAACATAAGCCTCGGTACTGACGGCCTTGCGTTCGTTCTGACAAAAAAAATTCTGGGATTTTCTCAGTACGTTTTACGTACCGAGTCACTTTTTGTAATTCAGGACCATTATTTAACTCCAGGTTCTGAATGCTGCTGTTCCTGTACAAGAGACTCTCACAGGGAACCAAGTTAAATGCCAAGACGGATCCTCACATTTTATCGTATGGGACAGTCCAGGATTTCACTGTGTATTGTGTAGAGAGAGAAGTCTTGTTTCAATAAATACCCCCCCATGGTTAACTATAAAAGAGGAAAACTATGCTTCTATTAGAGGTTTGTTGATAATACACGGATGCAGGTGTTTACATATAAAAAAAGAAAGAAACTGTCAAACAGGTTACAAAAGCCTTTGGAACACAAAACACATTGACACATGAAAATCAAAAAAGTAATATTTGGAGAGGACTAAAACTGTTTATGTACAAAACATAACAACAACTTAAAACAAGCTTTCCCTGATACATACACTTCTATAAACCTACCAAAAGGTAATATGAATACATGTAATATAATTATGATCCTATATATTTAACTTTGTAGGAGGTATACTGAGGAGGTTGTAATATACTAGGCTATCTCCTCACCTTCCTTTGTAATTATAAGGTGAATTTCATGATTGCTACATCAGTCCATGCTGGATCTGCCCTTGTGTGCTGTCCGTCATAACCTGCCCCTCGCTGCTTCCACTTGGTGGCCAAACCCCTCCCACATTTCCATTCTCGGCAGGGCCGCCTCCCTCCCAGATGGCCCCACCCTCTCCCGTCTCCTGAGGAGCAGTGGAAGGTGGCTGGGAGGGGGGAGATGATGATGAAGGCGGAGCCTCAGCAGCAAAACCCAGAGGTCCCCTGCAGTCAGAAGAGGCATCAGGTATGGTGTGGGCGAGGAGGGGGCCCGTGGGGGCGGAGCTGGGGTTTGGGGGCCGGGCTAAGGCCTGGCTCTGCTGAGGCTGGGTGGTCTGAAGGGGTAACTGCTGGGTGACAGAGAGCAGAGGCAGCTGCTGGATGTGCTGCTGTTGCTGGGTAACCGGCGTGAAGGTCATGTGGAGGATGTGAGGCTGCGATGTGTACGACTGCACGGGTAAGGGCTGCACCAGGGCTGCCTGCTGGGCCACCGTAGCCGAGGGCTGGAGGGACAGCGGCTGAGCCTGGGCCTGTTGCTGATGGGACACGGGAGCAGAAACGAACTGCAGCGGCAGGGCCTGCAGGGCGTGGGCGGAGGTCGAGTGCGACGAAGCCCCACCTTCCTCCACCTCTGCAGTGGGTAGGGCCAGGGTGACGGGCACCCGCATGCCATGGAGGGAGTGGTCCTGGTCGACCACCATTACAGGTCTTACGTGGGTGACTGCACCCGGGCCCACAGGAGCCAGAGAGCCCACCTGACCCACTGCCACCTGGACAGAGCCCACCTGCACGTCGGCAGGCACCTGGTCAGTCTGCACTGGTGCGGGTGGCGGCTCCAGCAAGGCACCCGGTGTGGTGATGAGGGCGCCAGCGTTTGCTGCCAGGGCTTCTGCAATCAGGACCTCCGGGTGGCTCTTGGCTTTGTGGGCCACCACACTGTCTTTCTTCTCAAACTTCTTGCCGCAGATGCTGCAGGAGAACTGGTAGGAGGCATCTGCATCGTGCTTCTTCATGTGCCAGTTAAGAGACGCTTTTTGGCGGCAGGTGAAGCCGCAGATCTCACACCTGCACCAGAGAGAGATGGAGAGACAGAGAGAGAGAGGGAGAGAGAGAGAGTTGGAGCAGGGAGGATTTTTTTCATTTATTTGGGTAAAAATACCACATTAAGTTTTGTGTGAGCATGTCCGTGTTCTTTTAGCAGGAATTTCACTTACTGCAGTGGTTTCTCTCCCGTGTGGATCATTCGATGCACAGCCAAGTTGTGTGAGCTTTTGAAGGCTCGTGCGCAGAACTCACAGATGTAATCCCTCTGATCTGCAGCACACAAAGAGCACAGAGCCACGCCCACCGTGAGCACAGAGCCACGCCCACCGTGAGCACAGAGCCACGCCCACCGTGAGCACAGAGCCACAGAGCAGCTCCTCTCACAAGGTTAACATAAATGTGCCCACCATTCAAGTACACAGCCTTGAAAGCTCAAAGAGCTCTTTGAGTGTGTGCGCATGCGCACGCGCGCACACACACACACACACACACACACACACACACCCTTCTGCTCCTTTCTGACACCAGAATCAGAGTTTCTTCAGGACTGGATCTGACTGTTAGTGTGTGTGTGTGTGTGTGTGTGTGTGTTTCATACCTGTATGGTGCTTAGCATGACGTAGCAACTGTTTCTGCAGCCTGAAGAGTCTCCCACAGGACGGGTGAGGACACACATACTTCTTTTTCATTAAGTGCTGGTATTTAATGTGATGCTGTGTGTGAGAGAAAGAAAATTAAGAGAAGAGAAGAACCTTCAGGAAAGGTACTGTGTACAAAATGAGAGACTTTCAATTTCTTATATGCAGATTTAAGGAAATGTTTGGTATTACTGAACTAAATATGCATTTTATATTTTGTTGATAATACTAGTCCCACACTAATTCTGATGACATATATCTATAGCATATCTGTAAAACACCTGCTCTCCCCTGAACAGAAATGGAGTAAAAATGCCACAGTATGTGTGTCCTCGACATCCCATCAAAACGACCCACGACTGCAGTGCGAGTCTGTATTCACCACAAACTGTTTCTAACGACCCACGACTGCAGTGCGAGTCTGTATTCACCACGAACTGTTTCAAACGACCCACGACTGCAGTGTGAGTCTGTATTCACCACAAACTGTTTCTAACGACCCACGACTGCAGTGCGAGTCTGTATTCACCACAAACTGTTTCTAACGACCCACGACTGCAGTGCGAGTCTG
>JAOYMR010000008.1:20839074-20855063 GCA_025802075.1 Tenebrosternarchus preto | reverse complement strand
TCTCTTTCTCTATCTCTTTCTCTCTCTCTTTTTCTATCTCTCTCTCTAGTTTTCTCTCTCTCTCTCTCTTTTTCTCTCTCTCTCTCTCTCTCTCTCTCTCTCTCTCTCTGTCGTTCTTGTGCCCCCCCCCCCTGTCCTCTGTTTCTTCTCAAGACCTCTTTGCTGATGTACCTCAGGCCTTATCAGAGTTTCAGTATGAATAACACACACACACACACACACACCCGCCCTTGTCTCTCTGATGATACACAATAAGGATCAGAGATGCTGAGACAGTGATTGAAAAGTGGTGGTATCAGATTGCTTGATATAGACTTGGTAGAAACAACGTGTGTGTGTGTGTGTGTGTGTGTGTGTGTGTGTGTGTGTGTGGTGTTCATACTAGAGAGAGAGAGAGTGTGTGTGACATTTTTGTTTGGAGAAGAGTTTACTGGGAATAACGGCACTGGTGGAGAAGCGTTTACTGGGAATAACGGCACTGGTGGAGAAGCGTTTACTGGGAATAACAGCTCGTAGGGGTTCGACTGTCTGTTGTCCTGCTGTAGCACACGTGTACACACACACACACACACACACACACTGCATAGCGCTGTGAGAACAGTAAACATAACCTGGCTTTTTTAAAAACTTTTTTTTAGCCCTCTCTGCTGTTCCACAGATTGCTGATGAGACATTTCTAAGAGCTTGGCTGGCCTGGGCCAACGTGTGAGTTAAGCTCTGAGCATCTGTGTGCACACATGGTGTGTTTCCTCCATCCTACAGCCAAGGTTATTAAAGCACTGTTCTTCCCTATGCTCAGACTTCAGCCTTTAAGTCGGCCATTGCAAATCCACAGGTATAATGTTCCTGATTTTATGAGAAGCAGGTCTTTTCTAGGCACCTTCCCCAGCCCCTGGGTGTTGGAGCTGACTGCTGTGCTGGGGTTTACCTCCCCAAGAAGCAGTCGAGATCGCAGGTCCGTGTTAAAGCTAAAAAATGGAATTCTGATATCAGTTAATTAGCACCTCAGGGGGGGCTATTAAACTGCTGTCTCTTCTGTTGGCCCCCTCCCCTGAATCGTTCGTGTTCTGCCACACTGGGCCCCATTGTGTTGGCCCAGTTCCTCTGTTTTGACTGATGCTGCCTACTGGAATGGCTAAGGGGTGTACGATATCGGTGCTGTATTGGCATTGCAGATAATTAAAAAAAAAAAAAAAAAAACTACTTTTTCCATACTTTGATTTAAAAAAAAAAAAAAAAAAAAAAAAAAAAAAATTCTAAACATGAATCCTACTCCCATGTTTTAGAACTTGTATCATCGTTCATGATCTAATTTGTGTTCTGTACTATATTTTGTTATTTATTCTTTAACCACTGGCTACATTAATGTTGCTATTATTGTTCATATTTACTTCATGCAGATGTCTCAGCTAGATTGAGATGATAATAAATAAAAAGAAATTATATATTTAATCTTTTCATTTCTATCTGTTCTTATTTTTAGTTTATGCATTCATTTGCATTTGAATTATTTTATTAATATAATTTTGTGGTTTTTATCATGGCTTTTTTTTTTTTTTTTATCTTCAGTGCGGTCCTTGATCTCGAGGGTTTTTTACTTTTTACTCTGCTAGATTGTAAATGAGGTCCCTGCGTCAATGTATGTCCAAGTTTAAATAAAGGTTGAATGGATGTATTTTTACACCCTCTGTCCCTTTCGGAGGAGTTGTCGTTTGCCGCACGGCTGATGCAGTTTTCAGGTATGCTGGAGGGGATCTTCCGTCCTTCAGGAGTCGCTGTGTTTGCGTTTCCCACCGGCAGCCGTCATCTCGTCACCTCCACTGGCCGTCATCCGCGGGACTGACTGGGTCGGTCATGGCTGCGTCTCCGGGGAACGCTCTCCGGAGGAGAAAGTGTCGTTTCCAGTGTTTTGTTCCTCGCTCCCTCGTGGTCTGTACGGGGAGACGGCTGCTCCTCACGTTTGCGTGGTCTCAGAACTGCTTCCTGTGGTAGCCACACCCACAGATGCATGGATTAGAAGAGATCAGAAGTTGTTTTGATTTTGAAATGCAGATCAAGATGGTCGGACCATTTAATGATGCTTTCACAAATGCTTCCCATCGTCTTGTTTATCAGTGAATTCACTTCATTTGTAATATTTTTCACAGACGTGTGCAGAATTTGTACCATAAGCTTGGAAGCCTCTTGGTAAGATGAAGTATAGTCATGGAGTTCCTTATGAATTCCAGCTGGAGAGTTTAAGACGGGTGTTCATGTGCAGATCAGAAGTGCCTGACCTTTCCTAGATGGCTCTGGTGCTCAGGAGCTACTGGCTGAACTGTGTGTGTGCGCGCGTGTGTGTGTGTGTGTGTGCGTGCGCGTGTGTGTGCGTGCGCGTGTGTGTGTGCGTGCGCGCGTGTGTGCGTGCGTGCGTGCGTGCGTGTGTGCGTGCGCGTGTGTATTACCCCTCCTGTGGTCCAGAGCAGGACAGAAGAACTAATGAACAGCACCTGCTGTTTGAAATGATCCAGCAGGTGTCACTTCTTCTCCACCTTGTGTTATTGACGCTACCCAAGTCTTACACTCTTACCAAACAGTACACACACTTTAAAACCCTGCTTTTCCTTTTTCTGTGTGTGTGTGTGTGTGTGTGTGTCTACTTTTCTACATCCCTAACCTCCAGTACACCTCTCCTTGCAGGTATTAAGGATGTAATTTACTTGTCAGACAAGTACCACGACGCTCCAGAGATGACGGCCTCCAGAAGGCTGTTGGACATGGCTGGTGTCAGTTACAGGTGGGTCTCCTGAGCCCTGAGCAACTGGGGCTGGAGAAACTTTAATTTACATCCTTTAGATGACTTTGACAGCACTATAACAGGGCCTCTCTGCTGCGAGCGTGTGTGTGTGTGTGTGTGTGTGTGTGTGTGTGTGTGTGTGTGTGTGTGTGTGTGTGTAGGTTGGCTGTAGTAATGACCTCTTCAGGGAGTCATGTACGGTCAGTAACAGGAGACCCTCTATAGCCTCAAACAACCTGAATAAACCAGAGAGGGAGGGGGAGGAGTGTTGGAGAAAGAAAGGCAATCATGATCACTTTTTTAATTTATTAATTTATCTTGCCAGGGGAAAAGACATATTAATTTTACCTGTCTTCCCTGGGCAGATGGAGAGAGGCAGTGACATCCAGATAAATTACACTATACGTTGTTAGTCAGGCATGAAACTTGCAAGCTTCGACCTAGATGTTGGACGAAAAAACGTGGCACGTCTTGGCTGGTGCGGTTAACAGTGCCACGCAGGGCTGGAATATTGGATTTGTTTTACGCCAAGAATTTCACATGTCTGGCAGTCGTACTGTTCTCAGAATTTTTTTTTTCCTGTGGGCAAAATTTTTCCTGTCCAAATGGGCCTTTTTTGCGGGCTGAACATTGTCACCGTTTAATTTTTTCGGCCTTCTTTTTTTTTTTTTTTTTTTTTTTTTTTTTTTTTCCTTTTTCTGTTCTGTTTTTCTCTCTATCTGACTCGATGCCGACGGTACCAAGGACCACTCGTCTTGTTCAGGATATGCCTAAAGGTCTCTTTATCTGCATTGCAGCTGATGGTACTGGTTTAACCATCAGTGATGCTCTCGCGTTCGGGTGTGATCTGTGTGTGGAGTTGAACTCTTACATTAGGATGTGATCTTCGTTTTGAGATGAACATGGATCTTGCGTCACCTTTCATTTTGCACCGAATGTTTCTGAGCGGATGGAAGCTTCCTCTCCTTTCCCTCCTTTCTTTTACTGTATTGAGAGACGGGGAGAGGAACTGAGAGTTTGGGTGGCTCCGTTTGGATTCTAGCTGGTTTCAGTATTTGTATCTCAAAAAAAAAAAAAAAAAAAAAAGTAAAATATGGCAGGTATAATTAGAAAATCACTGAACATGAAGTGTAAATCACAACTCCTATTTGTCAAGTGCTGTAACATCAATAACAGAACCCAGTGTAAGTAAAGAATAACCAAATCCAGTAAATGTTCAAATGGTCATGGAAACGATCACATTTAAAACGCTTGTGTCCATTACACTGGGAAGCCAAAACCCACTGGAACCTCCCTGTCCAATCTGATCTTCATGGCCGCTTCTACATAAAAATCTTGACCTTTAACCTTTAAGTTCTTCTATTTGGAAGTAGTAAGAGTTGGTAATGGCTAACTGGAAGCAGTTGGATTTTTGTTTGCTTCTGAAATGTTACGAGGGCACATTGATTAGATTTTGTCCTTTTTTCCCTCTGTTGGCTGAGCTAGTTTTTTTTTTGTGTGTGTGGCTGTTTTACAGTGTTTAGTTTTTTCATTAAATGGACATTTATTTGAAAAAATAACTATGTAGACTAAGTGTTAAATGTTAATTTATGCAGTTTTGTGTTTCATTTGTTAATATTGTTGATGGAGAAGAGTCAAAGTGAGTCGAATAAGAGTAAATCCACAGTTATCCGAGTCAAAGCAAACTGAATCAGTCGTAGCTGTTTATATATATAAATCCTCTCTGAGTCAAATCTAATTGAATGAGAGTCGTGTCTGTTTAAATCTGCATCTATCCAGAGTCAAAGGGAGTTGAATCAGCGTTGTACCTCTTTATATCCACATTTCTGTGCAGGATATAAACTCTACAGTTATCGGTACTTGAGTGGGCAAACAAAGCCACAAATCTCTAAGTCATTTTCATTTAGATATTTGCACTGAAGCATGGATCTCCGTCAGGCTGGGAACCAAATTAATCAGGCTGTTGTAAACCTGTCATTTTACTAGAATTTCAGCATTTGCTTGTGGCATCAAGACAAGGTTGGTGTTTTGTTGTCATTTTAAAGAGCCTGAATACTCGTTCCTACTTTTGCTTAGTTTCTTTCTGTGTAATCAAGTACAGCAGCTCCAGGAATGAAATTTTGACCATTACTCTAAAGTGCAAAGCTGTCTACCCACGAGGCCTTGGGGTTTAATTTTGTGTATTTCCGTTTTGGATAATTCATCTGCCACTCACATGTGATGAAACACATCATCGTCTCTAATCTAATTTAGACGTCTTTTGTGATCTTCTTAACAACCCGTGGGACTAAAACATATCAATGTTTCAGGAGCCCACCTTTTTAATTACTTCTGTTTTAATATTTAATACTTTAATGACACACATTTTAATATATATCCACAGGGTGGCATATTCTTTCCTTTTATCTCTTGCCTATGTCCTTCACGATTCTGTAATGAGGCCCAGGAGGAAGTGTGTGTTGGCGTGCAGAGCCCTGGCTGAGTGCTAGGGGCCTGGTTGTGGGAGAAACCCTCTGTGGTGTGTTATGTACCTGCCGTTTAAAGTCCTGCAGTACATGTACTCCTAAGACTTTCCTCAGCGCTGGATCAAGCCTGAAGATGCGAAAGAACCCCTCGTGCCCACCCAGGGCAGGGGTCTCTCCACGGAGGTGTTCCTGGTGGCTTTCTCCAAGAGCAGGGCGGGTTGCTTCACCTTTCTGCCTCTTGAAGGTCGTCCTTTGCCTGTGGAAAACACTTCCTGCATGACTGCAATTACTGCAGTCTCTGTGGCCTACGTCTCCCCCGCCCCCTTCCGGTTGCCGTGGCTGCAATTCCGATGTCCAGCGCTGTAATTCACACGCCGAATGGATCGTGTGCCCCACTCAAGATTGGAACGACCTCCTTGACTCGGAGACGAGAAGCCAAGCGTTTGCTTGCCTGCTGGAGGGCAGGAGATGCTGGAATGTTTGTGCTGCGTCCACAGCCACGATGAAGACAGAGAAACTGATGAGCTGAGACGTGCATGAGACAGTGGCGGTCAGAAGAGCCTTTCCCTGCTGAGAGAAGAGCGCTGGCCAGCCGTTTCCTCCGGCAACACCTTCCTGCGGTACGGCCAGGAGTGACACACGCGTTGTAGGATTTCTCCAAAATACAAATTTTTATTATTTTTTGTTGTTTATTTATTTTTACTTTTTTTTTTTTTAAATAGTGTGGTGGTGTCTGGGAGCTTAAACACACCTGGAATGTGTTCTGGCAAACAGGAGAAATTGAGGTTCTGAGAGCAATTACCTAGAGAACCAGAGCAGAACAACAAGCAAATAAAAGCATCAGCACTGATGGCTGTGTGAGAGATGAAATCAAACGCTGAGATGTCTGAGACGACAAAAGAAAACCGGTTGCGTCAGGAAATGAGAACAAAGCAGTTGGATTTGAAGTGCGACACTGCTGGTGTCCTGTGCAGTGAAGGCCTCACTTGGCAGGGGGTTCGGTGATGAAGCTCTCAGGCTCGGCACTGGTACCTGCACTGAAGGTCTGAACTCCACTTTCCCCTAGAGAAAGATGCTGGGAAATTGCCTCCTCCAATACTCCTGCATGCTGGAGTGGACTGAGGTGATGATGTGGTGTGAACATGGAAGTCGACTCGATCTCATTTTCCCTTTTGTGCACTTTCTCTCTTTCTGCTTTTACTCTGTTCCTTTCATACTTCAGACATGACTTTGTTAAACATTTAGTGAAATGAATAATTTCCACTCATTTCATTTGTTATTAGTTGGATTTGTTTGTTTATCTTTCCAGGCAGTTTAAGCCAAAGCGTGAGAGGATCATCATCGACTTTAACGCCATCAGTCACTCCGGAGTGAACAGCATGTGTACGGAGGAGAAGTTACAATCGCCGTGAAGCTCAGACAGTCCTGAAGTTCTGCTGATACGCAAGCACTGATCATTCAGTTACTGTACTAAACAGCTTAAAGACCAAATGTTACAGAAATAGTCAATTACTAAAATAAGATCAATGAAATACTCAAATGCTGGCAGTTCCAGGAGTGCAAACTGATTTTTACTCTGAAATGCTGAATGTTAACATCATAAGGAAATACTGAAATATTGATACAACTAAAATGCTTATTACTGAAAAATGAGAAGCTGTGATTGAAAGCTCAAAGGAAATTTTGTAATTTGACGTTCATTGTTCATACCCACAAGCATGCACATATTTCATAAAAGCTAGTAATTTAAACAATTAAACCTACTAATTAAAAAAATTAAACCTAATTTAATCAATTACCTTGCATACGTGCTAGAATTTTCTAACCATGAGAAGCAAATGTCTGAGTTTCATGGATTAAAATTTTTTTTTCCCCAAGTGCATAAGTTATCCTGAAACTGTTGTATATCAGCTGAAAAATTGGAGTGAATTAGGTTAAGTTTGAGAGTAAATGGATTAGTGTGTGTTGGATTCTTTTGTTCCTGTGGAAAGCAATTTAAAATATCACCAAGCCGGTGACGCTGAATTGAATAACTTGCCTTCTCGATCAATACAGCCTAGATTTTCTGATAACATATATTTTTAGGTGGCTCCAATTAATAAAAATATGTGTAATAAAAATATATTTAAAGCTTGTTTATTACCTGTTTTCTTGGTTTTTCGGGCCAGGCGATTTTGCCTCCACAGTTGTTGCAGAGCTTGGCCTGGTGTGTGTGTGACCTTGGGTAGAAATCCAGCTGGAAGCAGATTCTAATCTTCAGTCACTATGGCCGTGTTGCTATGTGAAACTACTGCAGCTCTTGCCGGTCAGTACAAAATGAGCCTGGTAAAGGATAACTCCCTTTATACCAGTTCACTTTCCTGCCTCGCTGAAGAACTGGCACCATTGTAAGATACATGAAAACTGTTCAGGAGAATCAAGTTTTTTCCCTTTAAAAAACACAACACACACACACACACAGAAGCGTTGAAGCAGATATTGCTTTGCGTGTATTTTCCTTTGCTGATGTTACGGTGAGTGAGCACTAGGTGGCAGCATTGCTTTAAGAGGAGCTTTTAACCCCTTTGTGGGTTGGATTTTGGGTGGGAAGGACAACCAACTCTTCAGAATGGAATCTACGTTGTGCTGAACATCTTGAAAGAAGCGCTTGGCACGCCAAACAGAATGAGATGAAATATGTATTGCCTGCAGACGACTCGTGGCAGCCTGTGCACCAATCACCTTTAACGCCCAATAATAAATAGTATGAGCAAGGCATAAATATTCAGATATGCAAAGTATATGCCAGTGCGTCTCTATATTTACCGAGCTTTAATACTCTGCGTGAGTCTGCGCATGTGTTTGCTTTTATATTTAAAGTATTTGGCAGACGTTCTTATCCAGTGCGACTTACAGAAGAGCTTTTCTGTCTGCTTGGATATTTAACCATAATGTTGGGTATAGTTTTTTTTTTTCTTTTAAAAAAAATATATAATACGTGCACACGTGTGTGTGCGTGCGCTGTATTCTAGCGGAAGATGAAACGTGCTTTAAGCTTTTTTGACGTGGTTTCAAATCACAAGCACCCCTCCTGACAACATTAGGCCATTAAGAGTGGCGCTTGGTTTCGAAGTCAAAAAACAAACAAACAAACAAAAAGAGTTTCCCAGTCAATAACGGACCGATGAGGCCTCGTATTGACACACGCACGACCAGCTCTAGTGTGCCTGAATCTTAAAAGAACATTTTTTTTATCGTCAGTGTCCGAACTAAAGGGTCTCGCAGCAGTTGGTCGTTGACTTTGGCTACGCATCAGCTCTCACGAGAGACACACCGCAAAGTCAACACAGTTTCCGTGAGTAATGATTATGTCTGGCACGCGACAACCTCGCTCCTAGATGTTCGATGGCCGACGGCCAGAATAACTAAAGGAATTTTGAAGAACGATACTAAACACCGATAAGGTAAAAAGAAGAATTTGGGCGGTAGCCAATGTAATTAGCCTCCTTAACCGCAGACTTCTGGGATATAGAGATGAGGATCTGCTCTGGTAAATATAACGATAATTACAGTGCTGTAAAGAGCACAGCTAGGAAACACGAGTTTCATTGCTATTGGTTTACCCACTACAAGAGTACAGTCGTGCATTGTGTGATGTTTTATTTTAATTATGTCATATTTTAATTTAATTGATGCTTTAATCTGAGGAAGGTGCTTAATTGATTATACAATCACTTAGAATTATACAGTCACTTACAATTGGTGATATATTCAGTAAAGTTTCAGCAGATGTTTTGAAAAATAAATATATTTGGGTTATTTTCAGTAATAAAAATGTACTAGCCTAATACACCTATGGGAAGGATTTGTTAGTTCCAAGAGAAACGTGGCAGCTTGAGTGTGTCGGAGGAAATGAATAAGTGAATCGGGTCGTGGTTAAATTTAAGGATTGTTATTGAATTGGTTCCTAAAGAATCGTAATTGAATCCGTGATTTACCCCAGTGTATTAGGAACATTTACTTAGAAACACCTTGGAGGTATATGGTTAGAGACTAGCCCATCTGGAGAAGTGCACAGCTTGGGTTGGCCGTCCTCCAACCGCTCACCAATGGGCAGCTTCTGGCTCCGTTCCTGCTGTTAACTGGCATTTGAGACAGGCCGTGAGGGAACACAATTATTTCTGACAGAGAGGGGGATGTGGGAACAGTGTCACTGACGGAGGGCAACAAGAGGGGGAATTTATCAGTGGAGACCGGGGCAGTTTTAAGCGTTCCTCCTCACGGCAGTGCACAACGCCCACGTGTCAGGCTGCCACCGTGTGTTCCGGCGTTAATGCAGCGGAGCGCACGAGCCGACGCCTCGAGAACCGCAGCTCAGCGCTGGTACTCTGGTAACTGAGGAGAGAGGTAGTGCGTAAAAAACAAACAATAAAAAAAAAAAAAAAACCACGGACACACACAGGCTGCAGTCTGATTGCGCACCAATGAAGTGCACTTATAAAACCTGATACGGTGTGTGAGTGTAGGTTTACGGTAGTGTTTGAAACGTGTCCCGTGTGTGTTTGTAGGGAAATTCAGTGTGTCTGTAGTTGACCTACATTGCACTGAGACTCGAGGCTGCCAGGTCCTGTTTCTTGACAACGGCAGCCTTTCAGAATTTTTAGTGCCAACCCAAATCGAAAATACATGGCCCTGATATGAGGCGGCGCGCTCCTACACAGCTCGTGTGGCGTGACCCACCGTTACGTTAGAACTGAATCGACTCCCTGCCTGGGAATAACGCGACATTTAGATTCAGGAAAACCTGAATTCTATATAATATAGTTACTGCTCGCTGAAGAAATAAATATAACAGTTTTCACCAGTACGCAGATGATTGGTAGCTCTGTTTTTCCTTAGCAGCTGACATTTCCTGATGTTTTGGTTCCCTCATAGATTCAGATAAACGACATTAACTTGTCTGAGTTTCTTTAGTTGAATCATGTCTTTGGAGGAAAAGCACAGGCTATATCGTTCTGTTTAGACTCCGAGTGGCGGCAACCACATCGTCAGGAATTTAGGGGTGACATTTTAAATATTGATGTTATCTTTAAAAGCCATACTGTAAGGGTTGTAAATCTGCTTCCCGTCAGATTCGTGTCATCTCGGGCTTCTCGGCTTGCTTTCCACATTTGATTGTGATACACTGGTTCACGCCTTTGTGTCAACAAGATTTTACTGCAGTGCGTTGATCCGGTTTACTCAAAAGCCCTTTTACACCCGAATGCGACTGCCAGCGTGTTGACGAGCACGGGAACGAGAGCGCGCGCACCTGTTCTACGCACACCTGTAATCCACTGGCTGCCTGCGTCTTCTAGGATCGAGTGCAAAATTCTCTTATCCGTTTTTAAATGCCTGCACGGTTTTACGTCAGTGACATGGCGGTCAGATATTTTGCTGCTCAAGTCTGCAAATCAGCGAACCGAGTTGACCGGTACACAAGCTGTGTTCAGATATTACGGTTTTAAATCCTGCAAACCCCTTAGAGATGATTTAAGATCTGTTAATATAATCAGCACTTTCAAAAAGAGAATCGTCTGTCACTGCTTAAGTTAGATTCTGTTTATGTTCCTATGTGTACAAATGTATTCATTGTAGAGCACTTTGTAACAAAGATTTGTTGTATTATTACTGTAGTAAAAGACGTTTTACTGTAGTGAAAGTAAAAACTTCAGTGTAGTATCCAAGGCTAACAAAAAAACTGGTTTGGAGGAAGTCCGTTGTGGGCTGTGCAAGCAAAGGAGATGTGCTCCATCTGAAGAAGGAGGAGGACATCAGTTTAGGATTACCTTCACTTGAAGGTCTGACATTTAGTTTGGTGCTACAACGACCATGTGAAATAACTATGGGTCATTTTATAGAAATAACTATGGGTAATTTTATATATATATATAAACTAAAATGTCATGGCCTTGCTGAAGCCTAACCCTAACCTTTAAGATACGTTAACCAAAGTCTAAACTAAATGCTTAACATTTTTTGACTTTTACATTAAGAACATAAAAATGTATTATTAAGCTGCTTTGTGTTCACTATTTTTAAGGTAGAAGGTTTAATTGACTTGCAATTTCTCGCTTCTCACAAGGACAGTAAGACAAGTAACACAAGAAGAGACACCGACATGAGTTTAACGAATCTGTTACAAGCCTGTATGATTTGTGCTTTTGCGTGTCTGTGGTCATGGTTACTGGCAGGCTGCTCAGTGATGTAATGGCACCCTGGAGGAGAAGGTTTGAGAGCAGGTGTGGGAAAGTCTCTGGAACACAGGCTGAAGTTCACTATCGTTACCCAAGTCACCTGATCCGAGTGCAGTGTGATTCGAGCTTTATCGTTCTGCTCTCCGAATTTACACACGGGCCTTCTCCTTCTCCTTCTACTTCTACTTTTACTTCTCCTTCTCCTTCTCCTTCTCCTTCTGCTTCTCCTTCTCCTTCTGCTTCTCCTTCTCCTTCTGCTTCTACTTCTCCTTCTGCTTCTGCTTCTCCTTCTCCTTCTGCTTCTCCTTCTCCTTCTGCTTCTCCTTCTCCTTCTCCTTCTACTTCTCCTTCTCCTCCTTCTCCTTCTGCTTCTCCTTCTCCTTCTACTTCTCCTTCTCCTCCTTCTCCTTCTCCTTCTGCTTCTGCTTCTACTTCTCCTTCTACTTCTCCTTCTACTTCTCCTTCTCCTTCTCCTTCTGCTTCTCCTTCTCCTTCTGCTTCTACTTCTGCTTCTGCTTCTCCCATGCCAGGTTTTTTTTTTTTTGGGGGGGGGGGGGAGTGGTGGTGGGAATGGAATCTTCTGGAAAACCATTCATAGTGGCCTCGCTGTTTTCATAGGTCTCCCCCCCCCTAACCCTTTGCTCTAGTCGTGGGGTCTGGTCTCTCCAGTCTTGGGGTCTGGTCTCTCCAGGCAAATCCAGACGTACACTAACGTGTGCTAGCCAGATTGTCAACGTCGGAGAAAACGCTCAGAGGGATACGTGTTACAGAGATGGAGCCAGCGTGTCCTCTGACCTCGTGGTAAAAGGTCATTTCTTTACAGGGGTGACCTGTGCTGAAGCCTCAGGCTGATGGATGGCTCTTAGGAGCAAGTGGGAGGGGCCGAGGGACTTGACATGGGGGCGGGGGGAACTGGTACACTTTGGCTAGCCACGTATTTATTATTGGTCACATGATTGGGGGACGTGTTTTTTTTTAGTTTAATGCTCAGACTGTAGCAGGATCTTAAAGGAACGATCAGCGGCAGGAACGGCGTTGAACGCGCTGCTGTGTCCTTGTCTTTCGTTCGATACCTGGGCAACATCACTCACGTCTGTGCTGTGATGAATGGAAGCTTTTAGTACTTGGACAGATGAATCATCAGCTGTGTGACTTTGTCATGAAGTTTGAGCTTCATAGAACTTGGAAGGGAACACAAACGACAAAACCGTCCTGTCATGGGATTAATGAACACGCCACTCAGTTGTGAGGACTGAAACCTTTTTGAATATTACGTTTTTATTTTAATGATTGACATCTGTGGTGCATTAACATGTTAAATTAAAATGTAATGGGTCCAGCATTGATCTAGATCAGATTTACTTTAAACTTATACGTAAAGACCTGGATACACAAAACTGTTTTGAATTTGAGAAAAACTTCTTCACTGAGACTTCAGTGAAACATTGGGTGTGTTGTAAGAAGTTTTGCTTCTTTCAGTAGTTTAGTACATCAGATGAAGAATCCGATGTTTCCACTGTTGTTTAAGTCCATAATCCCATTATCAGATTGAGTTTAGATTGGAATCACGCGGATTATTGCCTTAACTGTACATCACCATTGATTTCATTTTGCATTTTTGTTTCGAAGTCTTAACATGACTCGTAATAACATCTAGTGTCTCCTCTGTGTATCCAGGCTCTTAACTTATACTCCCCACATTTGCGTCTTTATCAAACACACAAAATAATAATAATAATAATAATAATAATAATAATAATAAAAAAGGAGGCTTTAGAAATGAACTGAGACATCACTGAAGTTGCTTGTGTTCTAAGTCATTTCACAAAAGAGACTGTGACATCAACAGTTAATAATTACAACAACTGCAGCATTGTCTGCGAACCAGGAGGACAAAAATGAACATTTTTTGCTAAAAACAAAACATTTGTTTAAAAAAAAAAAATCTTTCCATAAAAAAACCCCTAAAATCCATATAAACAAAGCATACTGCACATAACGCCTTTTTAAAATGTCTCTGGCGTTTGCTTCATACTTTTCACGTGACAGGGTTGACCAGCATGAGGGAACACAGTTTTACTGACGGACAGCAACGAGAAGAAGGGGATTGCAGACAAGAAAAACAAACAAACAAATAAAAATGCCAAAAAGTTTGAAGACAGGAAATTTTACAGACGTCTGAGGCAACTCCTTTTAAACTGGAGATGCAAAATACAGTAAAATAACCCATCAAAGCAGTGTGTTTTCAAATCCCCTGATTCCTGCCAATAGCCTGTACAGAAGCATCTCTGAAGTGTCGACCGTGTTCATCCAACACAAGCAAACAACGGCAGGTTCTGCAACCTGCTCCAACTCAACACCTGGGACTTAACGCTGTGCTGGAAATGAGCAGAGTGTTCATTGCCAGTGAAGGTTCTGGCGTGCTGCGTTACGTCTGCTCCTACAGCACACACCGTTTCTGTTGTGTTTGTAGCCGAGGGAGCTGGGGCCCTGGGGCCCTGGGGCCCTGGTGGCGGTCGCTACAGGCTAAGCTTGTGAAGGGAGGTGGATTATCACAATATGAGGAAATGTTGTGCAGGCAGAAGGTTTTCCACTGACCAGCCAAACGCAGAGCAGTCCGAGACGACACACCACACGTCACGCAGCACACAGTCCCCGAAAGAAAACGTCACCCATTCCACAGAGAGCACAATAGAAAAATAAGTTCCACCATACAGTAAAATGATTAAGAAAACAAAACAAAAAAAGGTCGTTTTTCACATTGAACCAAACATTTTGTCTTAAAAAGACCTGTACACACAAAAAAAATAAAAAACAAAAATAACAGAATCGGGTAATGGGGCAGTGCAGTTAGGTCTAGAAACAGAGAGGTGAACATTGGTCTGAGAGGCTGCATCTCCACTGCTAAGTGGGTGACGCTGATAACAAAACGGCAAACATCTCGGCCCCCAGACACACGTCACTGCTCTTCAGTGTCCAGCTGTGTTTACACTTGTTCCATAATATGTGGCTTCTGGGGGCGTGGGTTCTCAGCAGGTGAACCTGCCTGGTGACTCTCGCACCTGCCAGCAGCGTCTGGCTTTAGCACTAGGGAGGCAACTCCCTCTAAACTAAACGAGAGGACGCAAAGCTGTCCGAGCAGAACTGGCAGCGTTCCCTTCGCAAGGCTTGGGTTCGAGTTCAGAATCTAATAACCAGAAACAACTATGACACCACTCAAACTATGTAACTGTCATAAGGAATCTTGTCCTTGATTTATTTCGTCTTATTTCTAACTAATGCCTATAGCCTGCGAGCATCTCCATCACCTTAAACATGGAACTATGGGTTACAAAGGAGAGGCAGACAAAATGAAACCAAACAAGAGGTTGTGGCTCCATGGAAAAAAAAGTGCAAAGCAAAACATTGCAGTGAATGGAAAGATTTGGGGAAAAATATCCTATTTAATGCAGAGGTTAATGAGATTGTACAGCTGATTTTGTTTTGATTAGCATTACCATAAATTCTGATAAGCTCAAATATTAAAATTCATGAAGTATAAACAGTAATGCATGACAAGACGAAAAAAGTCTCTATTTTTAAGATTTTATTTTTTATGTATAAACACTGTACATAAATTACTTTCTCTGAGACTAATATTGATGTATGGATAAATGGAATTTTTTTTAGGTTTAAAAAAAATCCATAAAGATATTCTCACATCTGTCGTCTGGTCAGATATGATGTATATTTTTAGTTTTGTCTGTTTTGCTCGCTACTCTACAGTTTCCAACACTTGAGCAGGTCAGTAAAGACATTGAACACTCAGACTTCACTGTATACTTGAATCATAACTGTGTCCTTTAAGAAAGCGAAGCAGTAAAAAGTATCATAGTCTGTTCACTCTGTACATCCTCAGAGTCCTCGGAGCAGGCGGGACTTTCTGCTGACGGGGTCAGGAGCTTTCGGAGCGAGGAGTGCTCAGCTGGTGGTGCTGGGCCCGTCAGCGTTCTCCACCCGACCCGGCCCCCACCCACACGCCGACTCCAACCGTGTCCGGCTGAGTTTTTGCGCTTGTAAACATTTTTATTCCTTTTTTTTGTCCTCTATTTATTTTATTCATTAAGCGTTTCACCTTTAAGGTTTTCATACAAAGAAAAAGCACAAAAAAGATTAAGAATGAATAGTTTTTAATTTTTTTTTTTTCCTCAGTAAGAGTCCTCGCTCTTTTAGAAAGAGTTACCTCGTCCGTTCTGAGTTGTGGCGTGAAGAGAGGTGAGGGGCGTCTGGCACAGCCCGTGAGAAGCACCTGTCCATCAGGTCTTTTCTACATAGTAACTGAGAGGCATCTAAACACAGTCCCCAGACCTACCCCACACTGGGTGTGGGTTGGGGTGGGTGCTGGTAGCGAGAGTAGCGGGGCAGGTAGCGGGGCAGTGGGGGGGGGGGGGGGGGGGGCATGGGAGGGGAAAAAGGAGGTAAAACAAACCCGAGAGCACTAGACCACAGGACAGGGATTTTGATTGCAAGGGCGGCACAAGAGGGGAAAGGGAA
>JAOYMR010000008.1:20826844-20838974 GCA_025802075.1 Tenebrosternarchus preto | reverse complement strand
CGCGCGGGGCGGGGGGGGGCGGCGCCCCCGCCCCCCCCCCCCGCCCCCCCCCCCCCCCCCCCCCCGCCCCCCCCCCCCCCCCCCCCCCAGACGAGGGGATACAGTCTGTTACCTCTTCCCGATCTCGCTCTGCCTCAGGAACTGGATGTTGTTGGCACTGTCGGCCAGTTCGGGATACTGCTCGACCGAGAGCACGTAGTAGCCGTCGTAGCCCAGTACCTTCCCAGAGCTCAGGAGCTGCCGCTTCTCCCCCTCGGTCCAGAGCCTCACGCCCTCCTCCCCGTCCCGCACACGCTGCTGCTCCCTGGCCCAGGCGCTCGCTAGCGCCCTCTGCCGCGCCTGCTCCAGCACGCGGGCCTTCTCCTCGTCCAGCGTCATGCCGTAGCGCACGTGCAGCGCCAGGGAGCCGTACTGCAGCTCCACGTCGGCGAAGCGGCGCGTGCGCCCATTCACCACCGTGGTCGACTGAGACACGGTCACGTTCACGCCGTTCTCCAGGCTCTTGCGCCCGCTGGTGAGCCTCAGGGCTGCCAGGTCGCTCTCGGGGAGGCTCGTCTTGATGAAGTAGTGCGTGTCACGACCCTCGACGGTGAAGTGCAGGTCCTCCAGGTAGAAGGCGTTGTTGAGCACGGCTGCCACCTTGATGCAGTCCTCGTTGGCGATGTTCAGGGCGTTGGTCGCCACCTGGCCCTTGCTGGTGATGGCGAGCATCACACCTTTGCCGATCAGGGACTTGACGGTGGCGAACCACAGCCAGGGTTTGTCCCGCGAGGGCCTCCGGCGGCTCAGCTGGACCTCGGGCATCCTCTCGAAGGAGAGGAAGGCCTTGGTCTGCCGCATCACTTCCTGCTGGACGCCCGAGATGGACTGCAGGGGAAAGGAGGACGGCAGATTTACAGATTTCGAGGAAAACGACACAGAAGCAACAACTGCAGGCTGTTTGTTTTCTTGTTTCTTCTGTAGAACAGCGATGTCCTATTTGTGAAGTGAATTATTTAAACGTACAAACAGTGGCTCAGACAAAGCCACTTTTGATCTTACATTTATAAAAAAAAAAAAAAAGTATCACTGGAACCCATAATCATAAGAATCTCACAAAACAAAACGAGGTGTTAGATAAAAGCGTATTTACACATAGGCTGTTTGAAACTCCTAGCTGGTTAATTTCACAGAGAGACGCGACCGCTGTGGTTGCATAATTAACTCCAAAAAGGGATTTCATGTGCACATCAAACACTCATGGAGGGCAGAGCCTTATTTCAACGAACAGGGGCATGATTAAAGCTCAACATAGCTGTCTTGTGCCTGGTTCTACCATAAAAGCTCTCAAAGTGTTTTTTTGTGTAAGACATGCAAATTACACTTTCTGGCTTTGCAGGAGTAAGGAAGAAGCATTATAACAAATAGATGTCAAAGCAAGGACCTTGAGGGTCTCAGCTCCATGGAGTATAGAGTTTTCTCTGCTCTAGCACAAGTAACACAACGCTTGAACAGCATGGTAACTAGCTGGTGAGTGAATCAAGTGTATGCAGTTAGGGAATGTTAGAATTCAGCACATTAAGGAATGTGCTGAATTCTGCTTTTGCCTGGAGTTGGACGTCAGGTTGATGCCTACCGGAAGGTCATCCCACAGCTGGCTCTTTCTCATCTCCAGTGAGGGTTGTGTCAGGTCGAATTTAGGAATCGGGAATCCTGGGATAGCGTTGTGAAGGTGGAATCCAAACGTTACCAGCCAGATGTTGACATCTACAGACAGACATTTGGGAATTAGATTAAGTACTGTGCTCTGTGTTTAAAATTACTTAACAGTTTTTTTTTATTTGTAATACATATGTAATCCTAGCCATACGTGTATTACAAATATGCATTCACTATGGTTGTGAGGTCATAAAAGACCAATAGATGTCATTTTCAAAAAAGCAGGCGTGCGTATCTTCAGTTCCTGTTTGTCCTCACCTGTGACATACTCCTTGACGTCATGCACTTTGCTAACAGGGTTGTTATTGCGAAACATGTACAGGTTGAAGGGAGCTGGGTCTTTGCCCACCCTGGTCCAGGTGCTGATGTCTGGGGTGGTCCAGCGACCGGCCGGGATGTCATAGTCTCTCTCTCCAAAGTGCAGTAACCTAGTCATCGGGTCGTACAGCCCCCCGTGGAAACCGATCACCAGCTGGAAGTCAGGATTGGAGTCGAAGTAGATCTCTCCGTAGGCAGTGTACTGCACCTGCTTCAGGAGAAGCCCGTTGTTGCTGAAGACGGCCAGCGGAGTTCCGGTGTTGTCGCAGGCGATGTAGAACTCCTCTCCGCTGCTGATCTCCATGGCGAACAGGTGGCCCTGCAGGTCGTAGTAGAGGGAGGTGATCTCGGAGCTGGAGTGGTTGTAAACGTGGGTGATGCGCGTGGGGTAGTTCAGATCGGCGAAGAAGAACTGAAGATGCAGGCCCAGGGTGCTGCGCGAAGCCAGGCGTCGACCCAGGCCGTCGTAGCGGTACTGGATGGTCCAGCCGCCCGCTTTGCTGTGGACCCTCACCAGCAGACCCTTGGAGTTGTACTCAAACACCTCCGTGCCCCTCTGCCGCAGGAAGCCGTCCTCATCCATGCGGTACTGAACGTCGCCCAGCCGTGTGATCCGGTCCCGCAGGTCGTAACGGAGCGGCGTGAGACGGGCGCTGTTGCCGGGGTTCAACAGGTGCAGGTTGCCGTTCAGGTCGTAGCTGTAGCGCCACATCATCTTCTCGTTCAGGTAGACGGTTTGGAGCTGGCCGTCCACGTCGTACTCGTAGCTGTATTTGGTGGTGTTGGCGAAAGGCCCGATCTTGATCTCCCGCTTGGTCACGCGGCCCATGTTGTCGTACTGGATGGTGATCCAGTACATGAGGGATCGGAAAATCTCGTACTGGATCTCCTTGATGCGCCCATGGACGTCAAAGTGCTTGGTGTAGGTCATGACCGCTGTCGAGATGATCTGGTTGATGTCGTAGTAGATGACTCCAAACTTGCCGAACTGTTCCACCTTGCCCGAGATGTCATCGAACTGGTAGAGGTCAATGGGCAGCGGTGTTTCGTTGATGACCCCCTGCATGCTGGTGACCCGGAAACTGTTGTCGTAGGAATAATCGAAGCGGGCGTTCACCATGCCGTCCTCGCTGAAGCGGAAGATCTGCCTGTCTACCAGGGGCCCGATCTGTCTGTAGCGGATGGAACATATAAAACCTTCGCTCTGCAGGTTCACCGTCTTCAGGACGCCCGCGGTCTCGTCGTACGTGAAGCTGACGCGTGTGCTGTCGTACAGGATCTCCGATAGCTTGTTCTGCCTTCGGTACTTGTAGAGGACGCGCCGGCCCGTGCCCAGGTATGCCACGCGCAGGAGCTGCCCGTCTTCACTGTAGTCCACCGTCACAGAGGCATTGCTCTCCGGCGGGTGGTAGATGTTGCGGTAGTAACCGATAGAACGGATCGTCTCCATGGTGTGCCGTGCCACGCTGGGCATAGTAATAGCTGACAACCGATCCTGCAGGTCATAGTCGAAAATGTACTGCCGCTGGCTGTGGAGCAGAAGCACCATTGCCTGGGAACCAGAAGAAAAAAAACAACAATGAATTCATGTCACGAGTGATTAAAATACAAGTGCTGTGCTACTAGCATTCAGTTTAAGTTTAACTGTTTAAGTGCCGACGTAATTGAGTTTCCCCTTGATCCCCCCTTCTAAACACAGACCTGTTTAAAATGCTTTAAAACTGGCCTTTGCCTCATGAAGAACCTAAATTTATCTCTCAAGCTCGTCTGCACAGAAAGTCCTGATCACGTAGCAGGATGTAACGCTCTGGACATTCCGTACATGATCAACCCAAAGCTCTGGAAGAAGTGAGTAAATAGTTAAATAAACCTGCACTTTGCTGTTTCATCACTAACACTACAAAATCTTAAATGCTTATCTAATATATGCCAAAGTACAGTGGGAAACCACCTACTCAGCAAGTCGTGCAAGACCTTCATTTTTTTTTTTTAACAGGCAGCATAAACAGGACCGATACGTGAGCGAGACTTGCTGTAAAACCCGAGCGCAAACAAAACCGGTGGCCCACGAGCTCAGCGACCGAGTCACGCAAATCCCAGAGAAAACCTCACCCCCGAGAAACCCTCACCACCACCTTTCCATCTCTGTCTGTTTTGTGTGCTCAGCTCTCTCTCTCTCGCCCCACACACCCGCTGGGACTCCGAGCGGAGGCGGTGGGACTCTTTCACGGGTGGAGTCGTGTGTTGGAGCTGCTACGACAGGGCGGCTGCCTCTGGAAGGAGCTTTCACCTTGTCTTTTGTACTTGGGCAGTCGTTATTCTGTCTCCCCAGGCTCTCTGTGTACTGATATATTCCCATGGCGATATCACCTTCTCTGGACACACTACCCTGGGGTATGGTGGCCGATGGAAACGCAGACGTGCAATGTATATGTTAATCCACACACACACACACACGCCATGCAGCTGCCACCAGAACTTTTCACTGCAGAGTAAATACATACTGGGGATCTCTCAATGATGTGGTGTGTGTGTGTTGTTGGGGGGGGGGTCTTTTTTCTCTTTTCAGGAAAATTAAATCCTGACTTGTTCTGTTTGTGTTTCTAAAGCCAAATTTGTTGTTCCAGGTTCTGAACCACTTTTGTAAAACAAACATGCAAAACCCCATGTGACACCAGTTTACAGTTTAAACAATTACATTTGATTAATAGGAACAATGACATTTTGATGATGATGGAAAAATCTGATGAGCCACATTTCTTTGTTTTACAATTATAGTGTACAAAAGTTCAGTTACTGTCATGGACCTGATCAAACGGGCCCAGCACTCTCTCTTTGGTTTGGTATAGTTAAAGAATGAGGGTTGAAAAGTTTGAACTCGTACCTCCCTGCCACAAACATAACCACCATCTCTCTCTCTCTCTCTCTCCTCACTCTCTCCCCTCCTGCTCTCCTGTCCTTTGGACTCTCCTCAGAGTGTTTTTTAATTTTCCTGTACTCCTCTAAGCATCGCCCACACACTCTGCTATCCTCTCAGATAAACACAACACCCTTGTTCCACCCTGCTGTGTCTCCCACTCTCAACATTCTTACTTTGGGAGAACAAAGTGTTGGTGACACAGTAATATTGTCATGTCCTCTGAATCTGCTCCAAAGTCACCACCTCGTCATCAGCTAGAGAAAAGTGCAGTGCACACTGGACACCTGCTGATTGAACTGGAGGCTTAGCTGAGATCAACTGACTACAAATGACTGTGGTCCTGACCTCTCATGACCTGGACAGAAACTTCACAGAACGTTTTTAACAGCTGTAAAATCGAGTCACTGTTCTTCCTTGCGCTCAGTGCACAAACAGTACGTTTTCAATAATACTACAATGTAAATCACATGAAGTTGAACCTTAATTCTGCTTATTCACATACTGAGCACATATTCACATATGCGCTCACCATCAGAAGAGGCATGTAATCAGTCTATCAACACCCTACTTTATCCAAGCCTGGTGCGCTGAGAGTAATTCATGGGCTCCTCACCTTGTCCAGATAGGTGTAGCTCCAGGTCTTGCCATCTGCGAACGTTCTGGAGATGATGCGGCCTTGGCTGTCATATTCCACCCTCTCCACGGTGCCACCTCGCTGGAGACTGGTCACCTGACCCGTGCTGGAGTAGGTGAGGTTCACGGACATCAGCTTGCTGCTGGGCACCCAGAGGGTGGGGTGTCCCGACGCGTCATACACAATCTTCAGCAGGAACTTACGGTGGTCATCATAGATCTTCTCTGTGCGCAGAGTACGGTCATAATCAACCGACAGAAGGTTCCTCCCGTTGACCTGTTACAGAGAAGGAGGAAAAAAAACAACAAAACAATGCAGAAACGTGTATAAATTGGAGATGGGTTCAGATTAAAGTTAAGATTATACATGAAATGTTCTTCCAGGATTGTGTATCACTCTGTTGATTTCACTAATTAATTCTACCTGCTGGCTTGAGCCAATTAGATGATTGAAGGAGATTCTGGGGAGGACTGTTTACTCTGATTCTGTGATATTCTTCTGTGCAGGATACTGATTAAACATGAGCGATACATTTTATAATCACTGACAACACTTTTGCACTATGGCACACAGAGAAAACCTTTTAAAAATGTAAAATTTAAATCAACTGACATTTTAAGTTACAAGTTCAAATAAAACTTGTTTGAACAAAATCTGCTTTATAAGAAATGGCATGAACTATTGTTGATGTCTGAATATCAAGTTGTAAGATTGATGTTCTTGTCGGAGCAGAGTTAAGAGGGGAAGGAGAGGTGATATTTTTTAAAACGTAAATGCAGTGGGAACAACAGCCGACCACACAGACGTCCTCTGTCCCCTGTCCCACGTCCCCTGTCCTCTGTCTCCTGTCCCACGTCCCCTGTCCCATGTCCCCTGTCCCCTGTCTCTGGCTCGTCCCCCATCTCTCACCCTCAGCTTCCGGCCGAACACGATCACTTTGCCCCTGGTTTGTTCCTTTCTGAAGCGCCACTCCACCAGGTTCTGGCCGTTCTCGCCAGGCAGGCTCATGTTCCTCCGGGCCACCGTAGGGTTGGCTGCCCCCGCCAGAATGTGAGGTTCTGTCTGGTAGTGGGAGTCCATTCCGTTGGCATAGATGACTCTCAGAGAATTATCGTAGCCCACCTGGTAACTGTTCCTCAGCTGGTCTGTGGTGAAGCACAAAACGCGTGAGATATCCAGAGATCTGGATGTGTGCGTGTGTGTGCTATTCGTGTATGGATTTTCCTATCATTACATTGAAAAGAGATTTATTAAGGGTCTTTTGAATAGCAGATTTAGCAATGTAAATATTTCATTAAATATAAATAAATCAAATTAACTACACTATAAGTAACAAAAAATACTCCTAATATACTCATGTCATATATTTTAATAATCTCTTATATAATTTACCACTAGCATAAACATTTTTGAAAATTCATTTCCCTATACATAATAACATCAGATTATCTGTCATCTTGGACGTAAACACAGCACATTCACATCTCCAGGGCCCTGGTTCCTCTCCTCTCCCACTGCACAACTCTCCTCTTTAAAACAGTCCTATGCAAATAGATTTTCCTTCACTCTCCTTCTCTACAGCACTATAATTACTGCCAAGGAATGAATTACCAGCTGACAGCTGTAGGCCTAATGAATGAGTAATGACTGCTTGGTCATTAATATTGATTTGATATTTGAGTTATGGCTTGATTAGGACTGTGGTTGATCCTCGGGGTAACAGATCAACAGGAGTGTGCACAGTTCTCACATGGTTCAGAACATCACTGTCTCACCACTGTTTCTCCTGGAGAAAACACTGAACACTGTAACATTCTCTCATATGTACGCACGCACGCACACACGCACACACACACACACACACACACACACACACACACACCCTTACCTTGCACAAGTGTGTAGAAAGAGTCAATCGAGGACAGGTTAGTGGTAATGCTGACATCGTCGTCTCGGCCCGAGGTTTCGATATCTACAGTCAGAGCTCTGTCCATCTCTTCGATCAGGCTGGTGATCACCCCCGTGGGGAAGGTGACGTTGGTCAACCTGCCCTCGCTGTCGTAGCTGTGGAAACGAGAAGAAGAGATAAGCCACGTTGTTCCTACGGCTCCTGCTCACAACACGCTCAGCCCAACCCTCTCCAGCCAGGCCTTTAAAGCTGATATCTGAACTTCCAATTACATTTTATCGCTGTCATTGTGTACATTATAACGGACCTGTGAAGAGGCTTTGTAACTACATCACCTAATGGTAAAACTAAGTAGTTTGTAGAACAGGGCAGTCTGAGGCTTTAATGGTTGAGGGTAATGGAGGTTACCTTTATCTTCTGACTCCCAGACATATACTATATCAGACAAAACTATATCAGACATACACTATATCGACATATACTTTATCAGACATACACTATATCGACATATACTTTATCAGACATATACTATACAAGACATATATGACAAAACTATATCAGACATACACTATATCAGACATATATAAGACAAAACTATATCAGACATATATAAGACAAAACTATATCAGACATATACTATATCCCCAACGAAGGAGACAATGCCAAAAGAACAGGAGCAACTGACACTGCAAATGAGACACTAGAAAGTGCTTATAAAATCAGAAATGAATTCTGCCCCAGGGAATTCATTCATGTGTATGTATGTGTGTGTAGCACAGAGGAATCTTCTCTCAGCACTGTAAGTTTGCAGGTTTAAAGAAGAAAATGTAAACTTTTAATATATCCAGTAAAGTATGAAAAAAACCCACAACAACAAAACGACTTGTTTGTGGAGTCGTTCGAATAAACTCAAGTGTGTCGGATTGATCGTAAGTACAAACTTGTTACTCAATGAGGAAGCACCATTAAAAAGAAGATCAAATTATAACACAGACAACCAGCTAGGAAGGCCATGTCTAACACACTGAGTCTATTGCTGGGCTCGAGTGGGGGATGAACATGCAGATAGGGTGACTCATGTTAGAGCCCTGGGTGGTCTGTTGCCATGTGTCCTGTCTTACTGAAGGAACAGCAGGATATGGCCGTGCACACACACACACACACACACACATCATGTTCGCATTAGACAGGACAAACACACTTCAAATGTTCTTGGCATCGCAGCACGTTCTCTGTTTGCTGGCAGTTTTCTTCCTTCTGTTGCGGTAAAGCTCTGAGATCAAATGGCAGTTTGGAGAAGCACAGGGTACTTTTCTTCTGCTGAGTGGAGGGTTTAAGACGAGAGCAGAGTCCTCACGCTGAAATGTACATGCAGCTCTCTGATTGGCTCAGTCAGAGACGGTAGCCCCTTTAATGGGAATCAGATGCATTTATACATCAGAAATACCCGAGACGCTCCACTGATAGGAATTCTGCTCCGGCTCCAACCGAGCCCGAGACGAACCAGTCAGATGCAGGATGATAACGGACACAAGTTCAGGTCCAAATTTAAATCCAGATCATGCTGAAGCAATTTTCCAGGAAAAAAGTATTTTACAAAGTTCCCTGTACATATAAACAGCACATGTACACATATATATCAAGTTAAAGGTGATCGAGTGAACAGAAACTTGGATACAGACTGGAACTGCTTTTACAAACTGGTTTGGGGTAAGAAATACAACAACAACCCCAAACAATGTTCCTATGACTTCCATATTCTACAATAAATAATGAAGGAGTTCGAAACCAAAAGTGTTTTATTTTATGGAATAAATGATGGCACTGGAGTCTCTGTGGTGCCCCCTACAGTACTGTAATGTTACTGCACAGCTGTAACTTGCAGAGTCTTTCTGCAAATGCTGCTGTCACTTTTGGATGAGATACTTGGCAGACTGAACAGTGCCAGTAGGTGGCGCTATCTGCCCTGTTTAGCCATTTTTTATTTGACTGAGCTGAGTGGTTCTATGTTAACAGGACAGGAAATGTGTCCTACCCACATGTACACACACACACACACACACACACACACACACACACACACACCAAAGTTGGAGTGGCACTCACTCATAAAAGGTGGTCCAGCCGATCTGGATGCTCTTGGTGGCGAGCAGCCCGCTGTTGCCGTGATACGTGAAGAGCACGAGTTCCTGCCCCTGGGCCGTCAGCGACTTCAGCCCGCCGTTAGTCCCAATGGTCAGCCAGATCACCTGGTTGTCGGGGGCGACGATGCGCACGGGCATGCGATTGGGGTCGCGGCGCACACGCAGCGTGTTCCCGTTGCTATCGGTGACAGCGGTGACATCATCCTCATTGCTGTAGCTGAAGTTGTACTTGTAGTCGCCGGTGACGAGGCTCATGGTGAACTGGTGAGTCCCGTTGGCGTCAAACACGTAGAGCTCCTGCGAGGCTGGCGATGCCACTTCATACAGCCCCGACGAGCCCTGCGGCGGGCGGTTCCGCGAGATGGCGCGTATGCGAATGTTTCCGAGGTCGGCCACGTACAGCGTCCCGTCGGGAGACACCACCAGCGAGGACGGGGCGTTCAGCCGGGCGTCCTTGGCGTAGCCGTCGCCCGTCAGGTAACAGTCGCAGTTGGCGTCGTTCTTGCAGTCACAGTCGGGCGGAGCCCCCGCCAGGTGCGAGATTTCGCCGTCCGTGCTCACCTGTCGGATCCGGTTGATCTTCTTCTCATCGGTCTCGGCGATGTACAGCACGCCACTGAAGGACAGAGCGATGGCGGTGGCGCCCTCTAGCGTGGTCTGGATGGCGCGCTTGCCCAGCGCGTACTCGATGCCCGGAACCTGGCAGTGCATGGGTCGCCCGGCAACGATGCGCACCTGCCGGTTCTCTGTGATCTGCAACACCACGTTGTTGTCCAGCACGTAGATGGAGTTGTCCATGGGGTTAATGGCCAGGTCGGTCGGCCACTCCAGACGCACCTGTGGAGATGAGGTGGGTGATGCGGGAGTGTCAGTGATACATACAGACCAAACACACTTGTGCACACACACACATGCACGCACATACACACACACACACACACACACTCCATCATCAAGTATATACCCTTCATTCCACCCCTCCGTATCATTCTGCCTCTCCGTCTTTCAACCACTCTCTCTCTCTCTCTCTCTTTCACAGAGGGTGCAGCCTCAGTCTGACACTGATGAAGAAGAATTCCTTTCCTTCTGAGCTTTAATACATGGTGAGATTCTGCTTTATTTCATTTGCTCCTCACTGGGTCATTTATTTTCCAGCGGAATGCAATTCCTCTGCGCCAGAGGAGAGATCCTGTCCTGAACAAGACATCCTGTCTGAGCAGGACATCCTGTCTGAGCAGGACAACCAGATCAACAACAGCAGCAGCAGCACCAGAGTCCAAGCGTGGACCACAGGCTCAGGTCCATTTGAACACGTTTGTAAAGTAACATGCAAGGATGGTTGATGGGTTGTAATCAAAACCGTAGGAGACAGTATGATAGAAACTGCTTTTTCTACACTGGGTTTTCTACTTCATTTTGCTAACATCTCTCAAATGTTTATTTATGTATATGACTTTATTGTTAATGTAACATCTCAATGTTTATTCATGTATATGACTTCATTGTTAATGTAACATCTCAGTGTTTATTCATGTATATGACTTCATTATTAATGTATCAATTTTCCTATCGTTTCACTCCACTGCTCATATTCCAAACCACTTACTGTTTACACACTAAATGCTTTTGCTGAAAGGATTTGCTACCTATCTGTGTATGCAGATGTTTTTAGTGGACAGCAAACCCTAAACAAACACTACACTAACACTACACAAACCCTAAACAAACACTACACTAACACTACACAAATACTACAATAACACTACACAAACCCTAAACAAACACTACACCAACACTACACAAACCCTAAACAAACACTACAATAACACTACACAAACACTACCGAAACACTACACTAACACTACACAACCCCTACACTAACACTACACAACCCCTAAACAAACACTACACAAACCCTACACACACCCTACCGAAACACTACACAACCCCTACACTAACACTGCATGGCGTGGCGAAAGGAGAACAGAAATCTGACTCGCATCACTGCATATCATGATGGGATCTTGTGAAATTTGTTTTTGGATAGAATCGTACATTCAGAGCATCGTACATTCAACGTTTCTCTGGCTGCTTCTGGAGTCTTTCTTCTGCAGGCCGAAACATCGAACATAATTTTTTGTAATTTCTGACGTGTGCTCATTGTTAGTCACATTTTGCAGGTCAATAATTTAAAGTGCTTTGTTGTGACTTGACCTTACTTTAAAAACATAAACTTGAAACATTGTGTTTAAACAGTATAAAAAGGAAGTAAAGCTATAACCATGTTCTAAACAAGGTACATGACTAACAGAACTGGAATGTGTTCTCATCACTGTCGAGTGCGTTAAAGCCTGTACACTGTGTGAGACACGTGCTCAAACCATGCCCACTCTACAACTCAAACCATGCTCACTCAACAACTCAAACTGCGCCCACTCTACAACTCAAACCATGCTCACTCAACAACTCAAACTGCGCCCACTCTACAACTCAAACCATGCTCACTC
>JAOYMR010000008.1:20760399-20770399 GCA_025802075.1 Tenebrosternarchus preto | reverse complement strand
ATACAGCTAATAACTAACATTTCCTTTCCTTAATTTTTGTTTGTCTTTTATTATTACATGGATATATTTCACCATTGTTTATAATTATTGTTTTACATGTATGTGTGTTAGGTGCATTGCTCTGACAATACAAACGGAAATAATAATTTGCTTCTGAATTCGAACCTGAGTGTGTAAATGTGGGTTAATAAATCATATCAATAAATATGATTTACATAAAACATTTTACAGGATAATTAAGATGGATTAAACTACAGCCAATAAAAGAAAAGTCAATTAACAACACATTAGGGCCGAGAGCAAACGAAGTGGTTTTACAGCGTACATTTACTCAGGCTCTCCATAATGGAAGCACACACTGTACCTGTGGAATATCATCACTGATATGACAGCTCAGAAGACGTGTGTGCGCACATGGGCATATGTGTGTGTGCATGCACGTGTGCGCGCATGTGTAACGAGATCCAATCATTGATGACCCAGTACTGTCACAGTGTACCATATGTACTTAGCAAACTCCCCACTGTTGAATTAACACGTACAGTGTTTATCCAAGACCAGCTGGACAGAAATGAGCACAGTAAGAGTTAATTCAACACCGCAGGGGTTAATCTAACACTGCCAACACTCAATGTCCTCTCTCTCCTTCTCTCTATCTGATCTCTCTCCCTAACTGATCTCTCTCTCTGCTCTCTCTCCCTACCTGATCTCTCTCTCTCTCTCTCTACCTGATCTCTCTCCTTCTCTCTCTCCCTACCTGATCCCTTCCTTTCTCTCTCTTTAAGCTGTCTCTGTATCTCCTTCTCTCTCTCCTATCTCTCCCTGTCTGTCTCTCTCTCTCTCACTACACGTCTCTCTTCACATGGGAAGTACTGGCTATGGCACTACCATTAGAATAAGCCTTATTCACACTCTAAGACTGAGAGTGTACTTTACTCAGAAATGGACCATGCACTGTGTGTGTGTACGTGTGTGATTACTGTGTGTGTGTGTGTGTGTGTGTGTGTATTTACATATGGGATTACACTGTGTGTGTGTGTGTATGTACATATGGGATTACACTGTGTGTGTGTGTGTGTACGTGTGTGATTACTCTGTGTGTGTGTATGTACATATGGGATTACACTGTGCGTGTGTGTGTACATATGGGATTACACTGTGTGTGTGTGTGTGTGTACATATGGGATTACACTGTGTGTGTGTGTGTGTGTGTGTGTACACATGCGTGATTACACTGTGTGTGTACGTGTGATTACACTGTGTGTGTGTGTGTGAGTGTACATGTGTGATTACACTGTATAGTGTGTGTGAGTCTAGGCTGTATTGCGTATCTGTACTGTGGTTGAGAGTGTATGAATATGTTAGTAGTGGATTTGTGTATGCTATCTGTATTGTGTGTGTGTGTGTGTGTGTGTGTAGTATACCACTGAGTAAGATGTAATTCCGGTGACTGTGATGATATGAGGCTTAATCAGACCACTGACCGCCTGCCATTTCATCAGGGCTGGTCATGGTAGGAAAATACACTCCACTCACACTTAATTATATTAGCCTCTCTTCTGTCTCAGCCTGTGTGTGTGTGTATGTGTGTGTGTGTGTGTGTGAGTATGTCTGTGTACATGTGTGTGCATTTGTACTTCTTGAGACAAATCAATGCCCTTGTGCAGTGGGAATGATATTTTTCAGGTCAAAAACAAAACCCACTTGCAACCCTGTAAGGGACATGATCCATACGTCAGCCCCCTCACGAGAGAGCTCCGCCCTCTCCTGTCCCCGAGCGTGAGGGAGGCTGTTGCTAGAGGGAGAGGGAGCCCTCTATCAGTGGGAACATCTACGCAATTATACGCTCTGTGAAGTGGAGAACAGCGACTGGTTCTGCAACACTGAACTATTAACACCAGATAATGATTATTACAGGGATGCGGAGAGATCAAAGCTGTACAGAGAAGGAGAGAAAGAGCTTTTTATGACTATTCATGCAACTTAAGATTCCCTCATTAGGCAGAGACAGAAAGATCCTGATCTCTCTCCTCTCTCCACCTCCCTCCACTCTCTCCTTCACTCTCCTCCCTCTCTCCTATCTTCTTGTTTTCTCTCTTTCAGAGTGATTATCTGAAGACAGGCTAGACCATCCTCCTCAGAGATAGGGCAGGCTTTCAAAGAAAGCTTCTTTGAGAATAATCAATGCCTTTTGACCTGATGAAAATCAGCTAGTGTGTTTATGACACACAATGAAACAGGCTTTAATGGAGGAGCTGTTGTAGAAAAAGGCTATCCACTACACCTTTCACACTTCATCTCGACCCAAGTGGCCTCCGTCAGACCCACCTATAGGAGCCCCTTCTTAGAGGGGATACAACTTCCAATCACCAAACTGCTTCCGAAATCAGGATGCCAAAGTGTTCTCGTTTTCTGGCACAGACACTTCCAGTGTTAAGCCAGTGTTAGCTCCTGACAAGACTGTCCTGGGTGTTCTGGAACACAGGGTGAGTTCTGAATGGTGTAGGGTGGTGGGTCTCTGAGATGGTGATCCCCATAACTGCTCCTGGAGCTCCGCTATGTTTCACGCTGCATCTCGATGAGCTGGATCAGAAGCTTTAGCCTGGGGTGTGACAGCTCTCCAGGAGCAGGTGTGATTCCTACCGATACCAACTGCTGCTCATCCCATCCCAGTTCTAACACATCTGAGTCGCCAATAAAAGATCTGATATGAAACCTGAGGACTCAATTAGGTAAATCAGAGCAGGTGCACCATCAACATGTAACAGCAAACATGTCATATGTGCAGCAAACATATCACACCTTTGGGTTCTAAGAACTTCCTGACAGTTTGCTGAGTTCTAAGAGCCTCCTTACTCTCCTCATACTTCTGGGTTTCAATAGGACTCTACTGAAAATGAGGAGGGCTTGTAAATTATTTGTTGGAGAGTTCTGAAAGCTCTCCTACAGTTTTGGGGGTTCTAAGAACGTGGTTAGAGTTTTTGGGCTTCTAAGAATGTGGTTAGAATTGTGAAGGTTCTAAGAGTGTGGTTAGAATTGTGAAGGTTCTAAGAGTGTAGTTAGAATTCTGAAGGTTCTAAGAGTGTAGTTAGAATTCTGAAGGTTCTAAGAGTGTAGTTAGAATTCTGAAGGTTCTAAGAGTGTGGTTAGAGTTTTGAGGGTTCTAAGAGTGTGGTTAGAGTTTTGAGGGTTCTAAGAGTGTTCTGATAGCTTGCTTACCCTCCTCACAGTTCTCTCCTTTGTAGCCTGTGTTGCATGCACACATGCCCATAATGCATATGCCATGCCCACTGCAGTGGATGTCGATGCACTGGTTGCTGGGAACGTCACACTCTGTCCCCTTCCAGCCACTGTAGCACAGACAGCGCCCCCTGGAGTATTGACCGTTGCCACTGCACAACACTGGACAAGCAGCTGCAAGGACACACAGCACCATGACTTGTAAGAGCTGAAGGTATATAAACGTCATTATGATGTTTACAGAGAAATTTTCATTTTATTTATAGAATTGTCTTTGATTTTAACTGTACTGTTATTATTATGAGGCAAACAGTGTTACAAAAATTCCATATTTCACAGAGATCATAGTACAGGACAAAAAAGAATAAAATGTGCTAATTGTTTCTTCCTGTTGGTAATAAGAACTAATCAGGAATGGGAAAGAAGGCAAATCCATGGTCTGGTAGACAGCTGTACTCCACTGAATAACAATCTGAAAGCAATTAAAGAATGTAACAGTGGATGTGCTTCCCACAGATGCGCATGTGAGCGTGTGTGTGAGTGCCTACATGTACATGTGTGTGTTCCTACCCCGTGTGTGTGTGTGTGTGTGTTCTTTACCCCGTGAACAATCAGGCCCAAGAAACCCTGGAAAACAATGACACGTTCCTGAACGACAGTCTCCGTTGCCATGACAATTGTGTGGACACTCTGTGAGGGACTCTGGTGGAAAGAGGCACAGTGAGAGAGAGAGAGAGAGAGAGAGAGAGAGAGAGAGAGAGAGAGAGAGAGAGAGAGAGAGAGATACAGAGGAAGAAAACAATAATTGAGAAGTCAGTGTGGAGAAATTAGTAGTATTCAGACTTCGTGAGGTATGCTTTAGTCCATGTTTAATTAAAGAGGTCCAGCTGTTTGATGAAGCCTAGAAAACATCCCAACACTCTCTGCTTTAATGAACCAATCAGAGAGAGATTACTACCAATTACCAACCAACCACAGTCCAAGACTGCCTGTGGACAGCTGGATGACCAATAGAAGACCCCCACCCCCCGGAACACACACACACACACACACACACACACACACACACACACACACACACACACAAGGGAAGGGCAGCTACAACTGACAAAAGGAGATTCCAATCAAGTGCAGTTTATTTTCATTCCCAGTGTACAGTACAGCAACCTAAACTGTACACACTAGTACTCAGGCTCACAATTCAGTCAATCTTTAAAAAAAAACAAGATCAGCCTGTATCTCGCAGGTAAAGTCCGACCTTAAGCGCCTCCACTGCTGCCTCCCAGTTCTCTCGTGACCCTTTTCGCAACTGGTTGGTAAGTAGTTTATAAACGACACACACAACCGGTATTTTAACATAAATAATACGCTGTTTTATCTGTTTAATTAACCGCGTATCCGTTAATTGTACAAGAGATTCTTCGGTTGTAGTTTCGTTTTCTTTTCCTGGGGTTTCTGTGTATGGAGGGACTGCCTCCCTCCTCTTAGAATGACGATGGCTTCTCCCTCCTCTTAAGAATGGAGACGCATGCGCTCGTGTTTGAACGCTCCGTCTGTCTCCGGGGACGTGGTAAGGTACGTTTATTTTATTTTCATATAATTTATATGATTTCATATAATTTCTCTTTTCTTTTTAGCTCGGTTCAGTGCTGACTGATTCCGCTCGCTCTCCGTAGTGAGCGTTTCTCTGTATGTGTATCTGTTTAGTACTGTTGTGAGCTGCAGGCGATGTTGACGTGAACAGGATTGACACACACACACACACAACCAATACCACCGATACAGTCGCACTACGTTTGTTTTAATTGTGTTTGGTTCAAGTTAAACATCGACTACTGTCTGGTTATAAATCTTATTCTGAACTGCGTGCGCACATAACCAGTGCTTTCACACCTAGATGGTGGTGTATAACGAATCCTGTGTAGAAAACACACGCCTGCTATATCCATATGGGACTAATCAATCACCCTCTGAATACATGCGTCAGTAAAGTGCAAACATTCAGCTGAGACCAACACTGTCATTACAAATCACAATCTCTGCTGATATCAGTACAGTAATGACAGCAACATGGTTCTGTAGTAAAACTGCCTGCAAAAGCAGTTGCCTGCAAAAGCTGTGGGTAAATCAGTGCATGTAGCCCTGTCAGAGCCTGTAACACAACCACTGCACTGAAGCAGCAACACGCAGTCAACATCATGAAAACCCAGTCTTAATGTTTTAGGAATTAGTAATGTGTAAAAATAATCCCCTCCTGTGCTGTAGGCTCAGATATCCAAGGACAACATCTTGGACTCCACTATCTCTCCCTCGCTGCATCGCCAAGGCGACGAGGGACTTTTTTTTATGACATCAGCTGTCGATACTTTCATTATGTCGGGGAGAAAGGTGTTTGTCCAGGAGCGATTCACAGGGAGAGCGACAGGGTAATGAAGTGACCTGCTCTTCTGTCTGCCTCGGTTATTACCACATCGCTGGGGTGGTGGGTAGCCCTCCTCCCCCAGTCTTCTCTCCACAATACACACACAATCAATTTTCGTTTTCTAAAGGTTAAGTTCAAGCACAGCGGCCGGTCGGCCCCTGAAAGCAGGAGTGGTACAGTCTCACGGCTAATTTCCACCCGTGTCAGGAGTGGTACAGTCTCACGGCTAATTTTCACCCGTGTCAGGAGTGGTCACTGAATCGAAGGAAATTACTCTGACTCAAAGCTGTTCTGATGACTTCACCCACCATGACGCAGAAGGAGAAGGGGGGTGGAGCTTTAAATGATCATGCCCAGCTTCTTTAAAGATCTGATCGATAGAGCTCTGATGGTCCTTAAACACTCACCTGTGCACATTCGTAGAGCTCTGATGAACACTCACATTCATAGGCATATGTAAGTACTAGTTGTACTAAGATATTCCCTTTACACACTGCATAACACAGACATGCATTCAATTAAAAAAAAAAGGTCACAGAGTTTTAATGGTTGATCGACCGTAAATACTAACAGTAAGAAACGACACATGAAAGTGAGCAGGCTAATGCTAATGCTAAGCTCTGGTTTCCTTTATGCTATCAGCATGTTTGATCAAACAATGCTTTTCATCATCCTGTACTGATTTGTTTAATTTACTGAGTAAAGAAGTAGTTCGTTGAGAGCTCACCTATAACGATGGTGCTGTAGGAGACTTGCTCTGTGTTCTTGCCATCGTTGTAGAAGGCTAGGTGCCACACGCCCGAGTCAAGGAAGCGGATGAACTCTGCCTCGTGGACGTTGATGGAGCGCGCTCTCCTCACAGAACCTTCCAGATCTGCCGCACCCCGCTTCTCCTTCGAGATCAGACGGCTGCCATCCAACAACTCCACAAAGTCGTACTGCGTGCATGCACACACACACACACATATAATATCATACTTGAATGAACACAGGCATAAAATGCCACAAACGCACACAAAGATGAAGACATCCACTGAGACACAGATAATAACCCACTTACAGTAACAATCATTTTCAATTACCTGACAAATCAAAACAGAGGCAATATCTGCTTCTACTCACTCACCGCTACACCTACCATACTACAACAAGCACGCTGGGTTTAGAGAACCTCTGTGATGCAAATCAGGCACATTAAGCTGGGTGTAATTAATCCACACCCTTAAATGTATAGCATTTATCTAAACCATTTAAAGCAGCTAATTTGTGCCTCCCATTTAGAGGCTGGTGGTGAATAACGACGAACCTCACGCTGGCTGAAGCGGTTATTGCCATTTCATCATGGCCTCCGAACGTTCCCTGTGGTCGTAATCATTGACCCAGGGTCTGATATGACAAGGAGACACGGGAACCCATTAACGCGAGATGAAGCGGGACGGCAGGTAGTGTGCGGTGGACGCTCTTGAGGTCAATGCTGCTCGCTGCATCGAGAGGCGGCTACATCTTACCAAACACGCTTTCACCAAACGTGGTTTGTTTGAAATGCCATCAGCTTTAAAGGCACACGCACACTAAAGCACACGGTGTCCACTTGATAAGAGGTTTTCAAACTTAAGAGGTGTTGTCTACATATTTTAATAAAGGATGTATTTGTGTGCGTGTGTGTGTGTGTGTGTGTGGTTGTTTGAGTCCCCTTGCAATCATGAGCAGGTTTCAACAGCGTTTTTGATCTCAGGAGTGATGTAAGGAGGGTTTTAAGAGGCTCTCCACGTCTCCAAGCCACTTCATGACAGGTTCTCTTCAGGCTGTTCATAAGCTGTTGATAAAGGGAGCGAGAAGCTCAACTGGAGACAAGGTGTCTGATGAATTTACCATTCCAGGGTGTCATTATATGCAACATTAGGAGCCCATTCTACTCTCACCGATGGAAGGGAAAAAAGCGAGGCTGCAGATTCAACTCCATCCTTCCTCTCGTTCCATATCCACTCATCTCTCCATCGATAAGCCTTCCCTCCAATCCTCTGTACAGTCGGAAACATGCACATTGATTCCATGCCACTTCCAGGCCCAGTGCAGCACCAGGGGATCTTCTATTGATGTCCACAGTGCAGCTTTTTACTACCAATTACCTGTATTTAGAGACGACTCATACCAGAACGACGTGTCTGGGAGCCGTGAAAGGCCACTGCGCTCCTACTGTCAGGGATATTGTTCCTATTGTGGGTCTCGGGTGGCAGAGGATTGAGTCCATTAGCAGGTGAAGTTCGTGTCTGTTGAAGTCTGAGCGACTTTGAAAGAGACAGGAATCACGTGGAAGAGTTCTGGCAGTGACATTACCTACGCTATTACAGGGAGCGTGATCGACAGTCCCAGAAGAAAGACAGGCACTGCTGAACTTCTGAAGACATTTTCCAGTCTCTTCTGTAAACCCTACAAGTTAGGAATTTTCACAGAAGGTTACAGCAAAACCCAGAAGGGTTGAAAACTTTGGCTGAAGGAGACAGGAGCAGATGATCCCTCATCCTGCCCTCAGGGGGTGCTCTGATTGTGTTGGGGGCTGGGATTGTGTTCGACACACCTGGAGCTTCAAGCACACCTGGATGATGGCTGTGTCTCCCAGGTGCATTGGGAGTGGACAGCAAACAAAAGTCATCAAACAAGTGAAGGGATCCAGGAGGAAAACGCTGGAAAACGCTGCCGGCCAAGTACAGTGAGAACCAATACTGCATCAGCTGGTGAACCACTAAGATATAAGAACACGGCACGCACAAACCATGACTAGGATTACTCACCGATGAATACATTTAATAGAAGGACCCAAATATGAACATATGCAGCGTATCTACAGGACTAGAGAGTGTGTGGGTGGGGCCAGAGTATGTGGGCGGGGCCAAAGTCCATGCATGGGTGCAGGTGTGTTTGGAAAGAGATGCTGCACCTGGGTATGCGATGGAGGAAGTCCTTTACGGCCATACACTCCGACGAGGGCGTCTCTCTGGAGTGAGATGTTGAATTTAAGAGACTGCGGCTGGTCGATGTAGAGCTGGGAACGCCAGAACATGCCGGGGGGAACATCCTGCATCGCCCGACGTCCCACATCCACCTCGCCAGTGTCTATAGTGTTATTCTCCTGTACATACACCCCCCCTTTACCTGCGGGGACAGAGGGAGAGGGAGGAAAGATGAAAAAAATAGGAATTTTGTTTTTGTTTTTTAAGAAAAGTCTTTTTCTTTTTACTCATTCAGCATAATGACATTTCAGTTCATTTAGTACGACACTTCAGATACTGTTTAACCTCAAGCAATGAGAGAGAGAGAGAGAGAGAGAGAGAGAGAGAGGAAAAGAAAGAATGAGATAAAATGACAAGTTCTGAAATTCCAATTAAAAACTGGCTAAAAATATTTAAGTCAGTAATTGAACCAGTTACCTTTTATGGTACTAAAACACTGGAGGCTTACAAATGCAGAATTTGGGACAAACACCCCACTGAACCTTTGCACGCGAGGGTTTGTAAGCATGTAAAGGCTCATAGGATAATGCATGGTGGCTTTAGGCTAATATGTATTAATTATTAGACATTAAAGAGCATTTGAAGAATAGCAGGGCCACATTACACCAGAACCTGTGAGACCTGAGCAACAACTCTCCACTCAAATACAGAACAAACCTACCACAACACACCTGGACCACACAGACTACCTGAACAGCACAACAGAGAACAGACACACCTGGACCACACAGACTACCTGAACAGCACAACAGAGAACAGACACACCTGGACCACACAGACTACCTGAACAGCACAACAGAGAACAGACACACCTGGACCACACAGACTACCGACTACCAGACTCAGGACTCACATATGCTACAAAACCCAGAATCATAAAAAGAAATTAAAATAAAAAAGTTTCAAAAAATTTTGAAACATGCCACTATAAGAGACCATGTCTCTCTCACACACATCCTTTTGAGGTATTTCCCCACTACCACAAACCTTACTAGATGGACATTTGCAGTCATAACACTGAAATGCTTGAAACCTTGAGACACTACAAAATTCTTCCATATTTGGCTCTTCTTTAATATTTGCCATAGCTCTGTAACTCTGGAAGCTAAGCTATATAGAAATGTAGAAATACTATATGTTTTAGCAGCATAAATGTACATTTAATAGTGATTACCAGAACTGAAATAAGAAAAAAAGGAGTAAGCTGTGTGTAAACACAGATACACTGTAGCAAGACTAAGAGGTAAAAGCATTAAACACAGATACACTGTAGCAGGACTAAGAGGTAAAAGCATTAAACACAGATACACTGTAGCAGGACTAAGAG
>JAOYMR010000008.1:20738532-20750784 GCA_025802075.1 Tenebrosternarchus preto | reverse complement strand
TTCATGAGGAGATATAAACATAATGTAGCTATGTAGACATGTGCTATTTAGATAGCAGCCCACCATATGCCTGCATGGAGGACGATGTTCAAACCGTCTGAGCTGAGAATGGCGTCTTAGAGTTTATCCCGAAGGTGCAGGTGCTGAAGACTGATAGGATGGCCTGGATACCTCTAAACAAAAAGCGGAAGAAATGTCTGGAAAATTTGCATTTTCCGCCTAGTGAAGCAGATTCCGACCATTTCTCGATATGCAGTGACAACTTTCACAAACTTTGTATGCTGCTTTAATTTGCCATGTGAGGTTATTTTATGAGCAGCACTACTTCTGCATTACTGGTGTTAGTGTTTACCTGGAACTAGACAACGCACTGAGCTGCTATGGTTTCTGTAGTGCTGGAATTAGGCAGTTGTTAGTTGTTCTTGGTCAAAGACATTTGCTACTTTACGCGTTCATGGGTGGAGCAGAGTTTAGTGGGAGGGGTTTATGGGTAGGAAGGGGCTTGCAGAGGTTGTGAGTTTAGTAGTTTTCAGTATGAGGAGCTTGGAGATGTGGGTGGAGGTGTGGTGAAGGACAGACACCCGCAGCCACTGTAGAGGAAAGGCTTTGAGAAAAGCTCTCATGTGGGTGGAGGTGTGGTGGAGGAGAGACACCCGCAGCCACTGTAGAGGAAAGGCTTTGAGAAAAGCTCGATGTTGCTATGCTACCAGAAAGAGCAGAGAGCCTTGAGATTTGGTTCCTCTTTTTCTCTCTCCATCTTTTCTTTTTATACCTCCTTAGCGCACTCTCTCTCTCTCTCTCTCCCTCCCTCTCTCTCTCCCTCCCTCTCCCTCTCTCTCTCAATCTCTCCATCTCTGTCCTATTTGTCTTTCTCTCCTATTTGTCTGGGCTTTTATAGAGATGTTTGTGTCTGCTACAGCGAATGGAGTATGGAGGAGAGACTGTGTGTGTGTGTCTGTGTGTGTGTGTGTGTGTGTGTACATGCGTGCATTTGTGTATGTGTGTATGCAGGCGTGAATCTGTGTGCACATGTTCCCTCCTCTTAAGCCGTTAAATGTGTGTGTACGGATGGTCAGAGCCTTTGTTTGTGGCATGTCACAGAGAGGACGATACACTCTTCATTCGTTCATTCCTACAGTGTCACACACACTTTCACGCAGTGAACATGATTCATTCTACTCCTCCTGGTTTGTGCTGCTCACACTAGAATCCTAAACCTATATCTCTCCAGCATTATCAGTTATCACTACAGACACACACACTCAGACAATCTCCCACAAGCTCAGTAGAGATTCTGGGTAGAAGCCATTCCTGCTGTGGATGGGAAACCCTTTCCACTGCATGTCCCTCCACTCTCTGAACGAACATCCACTGAACTCAGCCACACTGCTAAACAGCCAGTGAATCCATCTTATTTTTATCCCATTTTATCTGGAATTCACCCGATTCTCAGCCTTCAGGAAGGAAAACAACCAGTCTGTAGTGTGTTCATGGTCTTTAGTGCATTTGTGTTCTTTATCGTACTTTACTGTATGCTTGTAACATTGTCTACTTTCAGTGAGTGTTCACACTGTTGCTGATTTTAAAAACTAGATAAAAAAACCCCCAACAAATTAACTGAATAATAATAAATAAAAATAATAATAAAAAAAACCCAGAAGCACCAGTGAGAAATGCTCCAAATGAAAGCTCACGCTTTACAGCACGTTTTGACTCTGGGCTCGTTGTGTGATACTTGGAGGGGATGAAGGACCCCTCACTGTCCAGGCACAATGTGCTGCGTTCTAATGAGATCTGATGAAGACAACAAACATGAGGCTCCAAGAGGAGCTTTGCAGGAAAGAAAAAAACTATGGGCTTTGAGGAGTGGAGGGGTGGAGGGTGGAGGATGTGTGGCTGGATCGTGTTTGCCCCCCTTCAGGGTGTTGGGATGATTAGTTGTCCATATATTTCCATAATTTTGTGTCTGTTCCTATGATCCCCGCAGTGGGAATCTTCACTCCTCATAACGCTCAGTAATGATGGGAGAAACTCCAACACGACCAACATTTGACCCTGATAAAGTGTGGGTAAAGACGGAGCAGATAACACACCAACATGGTCTGATCAAAGGAGAAGGGAGAAGAGAGGAGGAGAGGAGGAGTGAGGAGAGGAGTAGTGAGGAGAGGAGTGAGGAGAGAAGGAGAGGAGGAGAGGAATGAGGAGAGGAGTGAGGAGAGGAGGAGTGAGGAGAGGAGGAGTGAGGAGAGGAGTGAGGAGAGGAGTGAGGAGAGGAGTGAGGAGAGGAGGAGTGAGGAGAGGAGGAGAGGAGGAGTGAGGAGAGGAGGAGAGGGAATGTATCTCTTCTAAAATGCTCATTTCATTACTGTTCTTCTTTTCAGGCAGAGTAAAATAACTCCTCCACTACCACTCTAAAACTGAAACTACCTGCTAATGGGCCAGCAGATGCCTCTAAGTTTTAAGATGAACCAGTGACTTTTTGACTATCATTTTAGATTATTGGAGTGCTTCTTCCTTGTGGTTAAATTGGATAGAGCCATTAGGCAGACAAACGTCTTCCTGTTGAGCTGTAACGAGCGCTGACTGGTCACCCCTCTCTAGTTTTATCAGGAGGATGGAGGCAGACTCACAGCTGGACATGAAGCAGCACCAAGAGACAAAGAGACTTGCTTCATTTCCTCTTACGGACTCTGGATCAGTGCTGATGTTTATAAAGAGCATGTCTAAATAGTACTGAGGGGGACTGCAGTTATTAAAATATCTATTCATACTAAATCATAAGTGGTCTGTAGGTGAGTGGGGTGTTTATGTGTGTGTTTATTTTGTCAGGGCTCCTGCTGTGAGCATCTTCACTGGTCTTAATCCACTGATCAGAGTGAATGACCCAGTTCCCTGGTTCTTTCAGGCTCTTTCGTGACACAGATGAAGAACACCATTACCCACAGGGCTTTAATCTACGCTTTCAATCAAACTGGGTGAAGCATTTTCAAAATGTTTTTTTTTTTTTTTTTTTTTTTTTTTTAATGAATCTAAAAAATAAAATTTTTTTTATTTTTTTTTTTTTTTTTAATAAAAATTTTTTTATATTTTTATTGTAAAAATATTTAAAATAATTGAAAAGATACATAAGCATGTAAGAGATCATGTTGGCTTGGTTAGAAATGCTTTTTTGGATTCAACAAAACTGAATTAGTTTTACTGTTTCCATTAAAAAAGGGGAAGAGCCTTTAGTGCTTTCACTGTAAATGTGACTGAAGGTCATTGTGATCATCCCAGAGATACACAACCGAATAAATATCCTTTAAACTTGCAAATAGAAAAATTACAAACAGTGAACTGAAAAAAATAGCCTAGCACTGTCCTGTTTGTTTAACACCTCTGAAACTCTTCACAGGGCAAAGGGCAGCTTTCTCCTGTTCATCAGCCCCTGTAATTTATGTCACTGGGACACTGATATATATCTTAAGGGATTCATGAGATGAATTAAAAAGCAAAAAAAAAAAAAAACTTTTTAAATACTTTCTTAAATGTCTTAAATGACAAATGAGTGTAAAAGCAAAAATCTCAAAAACAATGTTTTATTTAAAGAAATATCATGGTATATCCTATTGCAGTGATGCATAGTTTTTCAAGGACAGTAAACCTGAACTGTATATAATATATATTTCAAAATGAAAAATGAAATGTGTTTTAGTTACTTTAGACAAAGAAAACAAATTCGTCAAGCTGTTGTCATGAGCTTTTGTTTCAAACTGTTTCTTGTCATGTTGAAGTGAACGCAGCACCAGGGCGCAGAATGGAACTTGAGCTGGATGATCATAATGAAGGCTGGGTTTTTACGCACGTCTGTGCATCTGCATGCAGGAGTGTGTATTTGCGCGTGAGAGTGCGGTGTGTGTGTGAGAGCGTGGAGTGTGTGCGCGAGAGTGAAGTTAATCTCATTTTCTTTCATTTTCTCCCCCTTGTGTTCTCTCTGCCTGTTCTTCTCTCCACCAGAGTGAGGTCATTACCCACAAGACCATGGGGAGATGTCTCCCTTGCAGAGGGGCTCCACCGCACTCGTGTGAACTGAATATCAATACGGCTCCAGCAGACTCTCCAGCACCAGGTGCTCACATCTCTGTGACTGAGCGTCTGGGCCCCGCCCCCTGCCTAGACCCCCCCCTCCCCCCCAGCCTGTACCTGACATTCCACAGCCAAGCAGTTCGCCCCAGCCCATGTATCTCACACGCGTGTCTCACACACGTCTCACGTGCCTCTCATGACGTGGCCAGTGGAGGTCAGCTGAGGTAGAGTCGACCGATTTCAGAGAAACGACACGTGAGGAAGCAGCTCCAAAACAGATTAAACATAAGTAATGGAACTGAAGAATATGTATTAACCAATCAAACCAATAAGAGAGTGCAATCAAGGCCATGTTCAAAGCCACAGACAGAGTCATGCCATGTATCCCTCCGCAGACTCGACTAATCAAACCCCGCTAAAATCAGCACTCCAAGCAAGACGGCAAACGACAGTTTGGATGAGGTTGCCAAGGCGACCGGCCAGAAGCCTGCGCGCGGTTACCGTGGCAACCCCCCCTGCTAAAATAAGACGTGTTACATGAGATGCAAAACTGAGACATGAAGTCAAGGGGAGACGTGCCCTCATCTCAGAGCACTTGGACGACAACTATTACACACCAACTGCTACTCCGGCTGCTCTGTTGGCTTGGACAGTGTGTTTCTGTGTGTACTGTAGTGTGTGTGAGTAGTGTGTGTGTGTGTGTGTGTGAGTGTTTAGAGTACCACAGTATATGTGTATTTAGAGTAGCTTTGTGTGTGTGTGCGTGTGTATTTAGAGTAGTGTTGTGTGTGTGTGTATTTAGAGTAGCGTTGTGTGTATGTGTATTTAGAGTAGCGTTTTGTGTGTGTGTATTTAGAGTAGCATTGTTGTGTGTGTGTGTGTGTTGGTGTGTGTATTTAGAGTAGCGTTATATGTGTGTGTGTGTGTGTGTGTGTGTGTGTGTGTGTGTGAAGCAGTATGCTCCACAGCTGTGTTGAAAGGGCAGTGATGCTGAACTACAGCACAGAGCAGCTTATATCAGCCGTCAAACCCACACTGTGAACTCAGAAAACAGTTCCAGAAACTACAGACGGTTCTGCAAGGAGGAGGAGATGCTGTACACCGAAATGGAGGTGAGAGTATATGTTTGTGCTTTGAGAGGTTTGAGGGTGGTGGTGGGCGTGGTTTGGTGAGTGGTTGGTGTCAATGAATGTTAGTGTGGGTGTCGCAATGTTGCAATGAGGTGTGTTTGGTCCATGTAGTTTGCTATTAGGTTGATTTGATAGGAGTTGGAGGTGCTGCTGTTAGGGTGGGTGTGGCTACTGTTAGGGTGGGTGTGGCTGCTGTTAGGGTGAGCGTGGTTAGGTGTTGAACTTACCGACGCAGTAGCAGAGAATGATGGCGAGAAGAACAGACACGGTGACGGCACTGAGGGCGGTGCATCTCCAGGAGCAGTACTTCGATGACTTCTTAAACTTGAACGCGCTGCGTGAGAGTGTGTTGCGGGGGAGAGGGCGTGTGGGCGGAGAATAGACCGCACCTGTCGCCATGGTGTAGCCCGGAGTCGCCGTGCTGAACAGAGGAGTTGTTCCTGTGCCTGTCTTAAAGAGGAAGTGCCTGTGTGAGACAGAGAGAGAGGAAGAGAAAGAGAGGGAGAGAAAGAGGGGGAGGGGGGAGAGAGAGAGGGGGGGCAGATAAAGGAGAATTAAAATGGAAAGAAAACAACAGAGGAAAGAAAAATATAGAGATCAAAGTAAAAGAGGGATGAAGAAAAAGAGGAGGAAAAAATGGTATTAGGAATTGAACCCCAAATAAAAGTTTAAAATCACAGAACAGAATACATAATGTAACATACAATGTAATATCATCCAATTGAATGAAAGTGACTTTATTAACATGCACAGTTATAAATTCATGGAGGATTTTAATTCTGTGTATACCCCCAACACACAGTTCACAGCACTGTGCACGACCACATTCTCTCGTGAACAGAGCTAAATGGCCTGGCCACAGGCAGCTGAAAGAGCAGTTCTACCAATCACGTGAACACAGCTAACAAAGAGTTCCACCATTCACGTGAACACAGCTAACAAAGAGTTCCACCAATCACGTGAACACAGCTAATAAAGAGTTCCACCAATCACGTGAACACAGCTAATAAAGAGTTCCACCAATCACGTGAACACAGCTAACAGAGTTCCACCAATCACGTGAACATAGCTAACAAAGAGTTCCACCAATCACATGAACACAGCTAACAAGGAGTTCCACCAATCACGTTAACACAGCTAACAAAGAGTTCCACCAATCACGTGAACACAGCTAATAAAGAGTTCCACCAATCACGTGAACACAGCTAATAAAGAGTTCCACCAATCACGTGAACACAGCTAACAGAGTTCCACCAATCACGTGAACATAGCTAACAAAGAGTTCCACCAATCACATGAACACAGCTAACAAGGAGTTCCACCAATCACGTTAACACAGCTAACAAAGAGTTCCACCAATCACGTGAACACAGCTAACAAAGAGTTCCACCAATCACGTGAACACAGCTAATGAATAACGGAGCCTGGTGGGCACCAATTCGCATATTTGTAATTGTATAATATTAATGATGGCTATTTACTTTAAGTTAAAGTTACTTTGGACATTTTCATTTTGGTCATTCAGCATTTGAACAACTAAACTGATTGTGAGTAACATCCCACTTTTCATGGGCAATGGGAAACAGTCCTGTTCAGAGTGAGGCATTTCCCAGCATGCTCTGCTCTCTTCCCCAGCCGTCAGTGGTTAAGTACACCCTTCTAACCAACCGAGGCTCCCGCACAGGGAGGGAACCAGGTCAGGAATGGTAATCAGGTTCACTGCATCACTCAGGTCAGCCTCTTGTCACCGTGTCCACTCTCACACAGAAGCTTCCAGAAGGCCTGCTGTGTGGCTGTGGGCCTCAACACTGTGGGGAACCTTCTGGGTTGAGAATTCTTTTATTATTTAAACCATTGTGCCAATTATGCAGCAGTTTACAAGAAAATCTTGTAAAACTTTGTTTTAAAGTTACTTCTGCTGGTATATTTGGGATATATGGTACACTACAACTAACAATCTAATAGTCACTTAAAATTGTCGTGTACAAATGGATAATATTATGTAATATACATATGTTTAAATAATTCAAATCAAATAATACCATAATATGGTACATAAACCAAGTATCTAGAATCTCCAAAACAGCGTTTGTGAGTTTGTGAATGAAGAAGAGAAAGTATCCACTCTACATGTACATTTTATTACATATTATAGATTAATATGGCACTAATTACAAACTGATGCAGTAATAAAACCTGGCTTGCTAGCTGCAGTGTGGTAGTTTTATTGTCTGTGCGTATATGTGTGTGTGTGTGTGTGTGTATATATATATATACACATTTAAAAATTTGTTTTTTTTTTTTTACTGTAGTTCTAATGTTTATACTTGAGGTAACAAGTGTGCCAGGCTTCCTAAATTTCCTTGCCCGAATGCTTTCAACTCGTTCTCTCGGAACCTCCACACTTTCAGCTCGTTCTCTCAGAACCTCCTCACTTTCAGCTCGTTCTCTCATTACCTCCTCACTTTCAGAGACCAGCTAGCGATGCATTTCAGAGCAGTGTGATTCTCAACAGCTCTTGTGATTGGCTGAGGGCCCAGTCTCTGTGGGGCTGCAAACACTGTGCACTGATACAACATACTGCTATTTGCATGATGTGTGAACACGTGATCTGGTCAGTTCATTCCCCGCACACCTTGCATTGTTCAACAGAGGGACGTTTGGCACAACAAAGTAAAGAGTTCAGATGAATTAGCTGCCACAGTAAGAACCAAGAGGACTATGTTTAACCTCAGCCAATCATATAAACCCATAAAATAATCTACAACCACCACATAATCCAGACACAGCATCACATAATCTACATCCAGGAACTGCTGCTTATCTACAGCCAGAACAAAATCTAAACCTAACACTAAATCATATAATCTAAAACACACTAACCCCAGCACATCTAACCCCAGCACATCTAACCCCAGCACATCTAACCCCAGCACATCTAACCCCAGTGCAAGCACTTAAAAATTAATCATTCTAATGGAATCCAAATGCATGCAGAAAATGTGCAGAACTCATAGCAAGTCATGGAATAATGTTCTGAATAATCACTAGTACAGTGCTGAATAATCACTAGTACAGTGCTGAATAATCATTAGTACAGTGCTGAATAATTACTAGTACAGTGCTGAATAATTACTAGTACAGTGCTGAATAATCATTAGTACAGTGCTGAATAATTACTAGTACAGTGCTGAATAATCATTAGTACAGTGCTGAATAATCATTAGTACAGTGCTGAATGACAATAAATAGATGTAAATCTCCAACAGCTACAGATCCAGCACTGACACAACTATGGGTCCAGCACTGACACAGCTACAGATCCAGCACTGACACAACTACAGATCCAGCACCGACACAACTATGGGTCCAGCACTAACACAGCTACAGATCCAGCACTGACACAACTCAAAAACATTACGTCTAACAGCTACATGTACTGAGTCATAGCTAACAGCTACATGTACTGAGTCATAGCTAACAGTTACATGTACTGAGTCATAACCAAGAGCTACATATACTGAGTCAGCTCCAGCTGTAACTGAAGCAGGTAAAGTGACACAGGAGTAAATCCTCATATCCCACAGTGTTTACAATAATGCAGCACATGGTTGAGTGATAGTGTCATAATCCTTCTTTAAGCTTATTGCAGCTGTTTAATGGTACAAGATGAATAATGTGATTGGCTGAGACGATAATAATTATTCAACATTCCACTTCAGCAGGCTCTTTTGCATACAGCATGCAACTGTGCTTATGTAGGATTTCTGCAAGCATCTTTTGGCCACACCCCCACACTGCCATGTTACATAGCAGTACATGCACAGTGCTTTGTACAGATAAGGCACCACATGGCTGTGTAGAACATGTCTTAATGCTGACACAAGAAAGCATGAAGTTACACAACAAAAGGAACAAAGGAATGATTCAAGCTGCAATATCAACTAACACTGAGCATCAAATCCAATTAGTGAGCCCCGTTCCACAAGCTTCCAGCACTGTAATAAACAGAGTGAGAAACAGGGAGAGAAAGAGAGAGAGAGAGAGAGAGAGAGAGAGAGAGAGAGAGAGAGAGACAGGAGAGAGAGAAGAGAGACAAAGGGAGAGGAGTGAGGGAAGGAGAGAGAGAGGGAGTGAAGGATACAGAGGGAAAGAAAAAACAGGAAAAAGGTAAAGAGGGAGGGAAGGACAGAGAGAGAGAAAGATGGAGAGAGAAGGAGGGAGAGACAGAGAGAAGGAGTGTGGGAGGGAGGGATAGAGAGGGAAGGATGGAGGGAGAGAGAGGGAGGGAGGGAGAGAGAGAGGTAGAGAAGGAGGGAGGGACAGAGAGAGAAGGAGTGTGGGAGGGAGGGAGAGAGGGAAGGATGGAGGGAGAGAGAGGGAGGGACAGAGAGAGAGAGAGGTAGAGAAGGAGGGAGGGACAGAGAGAGAGAGAGAGAGAGAGTAGTGCTCTGGATGAAGATAATGGTTGTTGCTGCCTCTGTTCTGCACTAAGATTATCAATCTAGCCAATCAAATCAATGAAGCTGTGACTTGGGTTTTCTCCTTGTCTGAGTTATACGAGTCTGAAAATGCAATCCAGCAACACTGGAATATCAATTAAAGTGGGTGTCAAATGAAAGAATTAAAGACTGTTTAATGTTCCCTAAACTGATTTATGGAGGCAGAGGATCAATTTGCGAATAGGTGGATTTTCCCCACCACCTGTAATAATTCATAACCATATCTCACCTTGCTGGCCGCACTCGTCAATCAAACATCTCACACAGTGATTTAAATTCATCAGCTAAGCTAATAGCAGGCGAGGAGGTGTGCGTGCACGTGTGCGTGCGTGCGAGGGGTGTTGATCAGGCGGCCGTTTGAGACGCGGAAGTGAGGCTGTACAGGTGTGGCGTCTGGGTTAAGGCAGAATTGGGTGAGTTTTGGGCTCAGTATTGTGTTTGGCATTGGCAGCTGGCATCAGGGGGGCACTGGGAAGAACGTACCCATCTCCATAGCTACTCTCCAGGCCCTCAGGAGGAAACACATCCATCTCTATTACGCTGTCATGCCCGCTTTGAAGAACTGCTTGCTTTGTTAATTTTCTACATGAGGGAGATGGAAGATATGAGAGACAAACAATTAACAGAAGGTGCAGGAGGTGGTCAGAGCTTCGCTTTAGATGAGATAGTCACGGTTCTTCTAATTATGACTCTGGCAGTGGGATTCGGGAATAAGAGATTCAGGAATAAAAGATTCCAGATATTAGTCCGTCACGGAAGACTGGGCACACACTCAAAGAGAAATGCACGCATGCATAATATGAGACCCCCTCACACACACACACACACACACACACACACACACACAAATATGAGACCCCCTCACACACACACACACAATTGTGTATTTTCTGTGCTTAAGAAACTGTACACTGAAAGGTATATTTCAGAGGTATGTTTTTCAAATTAAATTAGTCAGTTGTGCATATTTACCTTTGCACAGGGCACGTTAAAATGTGTGTGTGTGTGTGTGCACACGTTTGTGTGTGCTTGTAAACATGGTTTTAATTATAGTGTGTAACCTCGGAAGAGAGCCCTCAGAGAGCTCCACACAGCCACAGACGTGGTGATACAGGGCCCCTCTCTCACTCTCTCCTTCCCCTCCTAGATTTGTTGTTTTTTTTTCCCTCTGATGTGCTTCCAAGAACAATGCAAGATAACACCATTCTTCCTGGGACAAGCCATTCTGAGGCTTCACCTGACCTTGTGACCAACATCACTGCAACCTCGGGTCTGGTGAACTTACCCCTCAGACCCCAGTGAGTTCAGATGGAGACATCTAATTCCTTCTCCTGAACCAGTCTCTGCATTTCCCTCAACACACTGATGGGATACTTTTACTCACATTTTAAATTAGCATTCAGATTTATGTTAATATTCAGATTTACGTTAGTATTCAGATTTACATTAGCATTCAGATTTACATTAGTATTCAGATTTACATTAGTATTCAGATTTATATTAGCATTCAGATTTGTATCTGAAGTCTGATGAAGTACTAAAAGTCATACTGTAATTGATTGTTTGATAATTGCATAGCGCTTTTAAGAGCCATTTTATGCACTTAATCGAAAAGACAATGATTAATGCTAATTAAATTTCAGTCACTCTCTCTGATACATTTAATAGACTTTCCCTACCTTCCCAGTTCAAAAGGGTTTGTTCCTCCCCTTAAACGATTAGCTTTTATCACATATTTTAATAAGAGAGCATATGGAAATGTATTTAGCATTTGAAAATAGTTTGAACCATTAATTAAATATTGTCATTAAACTTCTGAAGAAAGACAACTGGCACAAACTTGTTTAATATCTCAGTGGTTCCACACCTCAGTGAACTTAACCAGCTTGGGTGTCGCAGAGAACAGTGATCAAATCCACAGGCAAAGGGTGTGTAGGTGCATTTATATGTGTGTGTGTGTGTGTGTGTGTGAGAGTGAGGTGCATAACATCCGTTACACACAGAGGACAGACAGAGGTGTGTACTGAAGGAAAGAGACAGTAAATCCACTGTGAACTAAGAAGATGTGGTACTGTCCTGCTAACGTTACCATGTCCTGTCATGAATCCAGGAACCTGGTGGGACGCAGGACAGGGGAGATATGACAGAAGCAGCCTTCACCCCAACAAACGTATTACTGATTAGAAGTAAAAGGATGTCAGGGAACGAATATGAACAACATTGGAGAGATAACAAGTGCTAGGGTGTGGAATATACTGGCCACGTTGAGATAGATGAGCAGGAGAGATCAGGGGTTTATCGCCCCAACGCAGCACCACCCACCACACCTACTGCTCCATTTCTCATTTCATTCCCTTTCACAGATCAAATGAAGCTTCACATGATATCCTACTTAACACTGGGCAGAACGGGAGGGTTCAGCCTTCTGAGCGAGATAAAAGTCTCAATATAAATAAATCTTAATTTATGGAAGACAGTAGTCATTCCTGAGCTATAAATAACAGCTCTAAGAGATATCAAAAATTCATCTCGGAATTTGCCTTCACACTGCAGAG
>JAOYMR010000008.1:20687726-20697726 GCA_025802075.1 Tenebrosternarchus preto | reverse complement strand
CTGAATGATTGCCATGTGACAGTATCTCACGTTTTGACCTAACTCTCATAGTGTGACTGTGTCTCATGGTGGTTTGTCAAGATGCTCATCTTTTATCTCCCTCATAACATTTCTGCACTGTTGGCTAATTAGGCCAATTTGTGTATCTGTGTGTGTGTGTGTGTGTGTGCATATTTGTGTTTGTGAATGTGTAAGTGTGAGAACACGTATGCATTTGTATTTGTGTATGTGCGTGTTCTAGTGTGTGATAATCTTCAGTGTGATTTGTGTATGTGTGTGTGATAACCTTCAGTGTGATGTTCATGTGTATGTGTGTGTGATAACCTTCAGTGTGATGTTCATGTGTCTTTGTGTGTATGTATGTGTGTGTGATAACCTTCAGTGTGATGTTTATGTGAATTTGTGTATATGTGTGTATGAGAGATAACCTTCAGTGTGATGTTCATGTGTATTTGTGTATATGTGTGTGTGTGTGTGTGTGTGTGTTAGAGTGTGTGATAACCTTCAGTGTGATTATTTCTGAAGTGGGGGCCTTTAAACAAATAATGTGAGCAAAACAAGTGGTGCTTCAATAAGTGGATCATTTCAATGTATTAGCATTTTAATGGAAAGATAAGAACCCCCCCATCTGTCTCTCTCAACTTCTCTCTCTCCCCCTTCGTCTCTCTCTCTCTCTCTCTCTCTCTCTCTCTCTCTCTCTCTCTCTCTATCTATATGTATATCTTTCTTTGTGCTGCAGCATGTGTCTTTTTAAACTTCTGAGTTTGGATTAAAGGACACTCTGTATGTAACCCCAACACCCCCCAACCCCACCCCTGACCTCCATGTTTGGAAATGTAAACAGACTCTAGTTACTGCATCTGCTCTTGTCTTGTGTGCCAACGTCCCTCACTCTTCCATCCCTCGATGGAAACTTCAAGAGGAGTGTTTATGGGGACCAGAGTGTAGGTGCTCACACAGAGGTTACAGTGTAAAGCCTTTTCCAATATCACACCAATGTAGCCAGTCACTACAGTGTTGAACTCAGCAGACATGGGGATTTCAATCCCACAAGTACAAGCTCAAACACAGAGCTCCAGGACAGTCTTTCTGGAATGCTGTTCTCCAGGACGATGTCTCTGGAACTCTGAGCTCCTGGACGGTGTCTCTGGAACTCTGAGCTCATGGACGGTGTTTCTGGAACTCTGAGCTCATGGACAGTGTTTCTGGAATGCTGTTCTCCAGGACGGTGTCTCTGGAACGCTGAGCTCCTGGACGGTGTCTCTGGAACTCTGAGCTCCTGGACGGTGTCTTGTGGAGTGAGAAGGACTGAGGGCTTTTTCTACAGCAACCATCTGAGATTATTTAGAAAAACTGGAAGCTGCTTTATATGGATTTTGCACAGCCTTGCACAGCATCTGACAAAAAACACATATCAATACAAACAGAGAGAGAGAGAGAGAGAGAGAGAGAGAGAGAGAGAGAGAGAGAGAGAGAGAGAGAGTCTATCCAACATAGCAAAGTCTTTCACCATTGCAGTCCAATCAGAGAAAAATAGAGCTCTGGACAGAATGGCCCATACAGGGCAGAAATAAAGTGTTTTTTTCTCACTGGGATTCAGACACATGGACAAACTCAGGACTGAAAAAGGGAGGTCAGTGTGGTCCACTGGCTAGGTGCTATTACTTTCACACACACTACACACACACACCAAAACACAAACCGAAACACACAATATGCACACACACACACACACACACACACACACAAGTCTGCTTGCACTAGAGGGATTTTGTATTTTGCCGTTTTTGTGTTTTAATCTACACTATTCTAAGGTAAAGTGTTTCACAATCTGCTCCCAGGGACTTTTTAAACGTGATCACAAAAAGGATAACAGAACTTTTCAAACTTAAAGTCTTTGTTGTTAGGGAATCCACTTTTATTTCATTTGCATCTAATAAAAAGACTAATCAAATAGTAAATGGCATCACTGCGTTTAAAAAAACTCAATTAAAACCTAAATTGTAAAATGTTATCTTCATTCCCTCATAATCAGGCATAGACTTTAAGAGACAAAACTATAACATTTTATAGTAAGTATATATTATTTGTTCATAAATTGTGTTATTACACTTAAAGTATGTACAAACATACCTCTAAATAAAGGTAAAAATAATGAATACATATAAATAAGTGATTTTTGCCTGCTCCCTCTTCAGTGTGTAGCAAAAAAGAGAAATTCTGAAAAAAATATCTGGATTCAGCAAAGCAAAATATATAAGAAACTATTTTTTAAATTATTTTTTGCATGGTACAGTATCTTTACTGAGGACTGTAATCTAAGCAAAATGACAGCCTGACTCAGGCAGTCCAAAGAAGCACCAAATCAATACGTCAAAAACATAATTTCTCTTCGATTTCACTGACAAATTAATGAAACTCCCTGCCACCTTCAAATGACGTAGCATTAATTTAAAACATCCTTGTAATTCGTGTCGCGCCACATAAATAAGGTTTCGGACGTGGTTATGGCGCAACGCTGTTTAAATCTGCACGCGGCTCTGTTGCCGCTACCGTCCTGTGCTCAAGATCAATGAGGTTGTTGATATTATCTAAATATTATGCATAGACGGGTAACAAACATCACGGTGGGTTCTGCGATCAGTTTGTGTTGAACATAATTTGTGGGAATATTTTGGCTGGCTAGCCAAATACAGAGTTTAGCTATACTACTGAGTCTGTCGGTGCTCGAAAGAAATGTCAATATATAAAATCAATAACAAACCTTAATCTTTATAACAGCGGAACGTGGTCTCCTCTTGAAATAATGCTTCCCCACGGAGCGGACGCCGAGACTGAACTCGGGGGTCGTATCTGTTCATTTTTTCCCGTTGCTTGTATTCCGGTTAATTTATACGCAGTTAGTCATTGTTTTTTTCTGTCATATTAATAATGCACATTAGGAGAGAGCACGGATTTCACCGATGCAGAGACGTGAACCTCAAAGAAAAGCATATAGGTACTTTTCAAAAGCGCTATGTTGCGCCGTAGGGGAGGACTCCCCTTTCACCCCACGTGGGAAAACCTGCCCGTTCTCTGCTCGTTGTGTCGGTCCGTTTCCTGTTGGAGAGCCGGCTCCATCCCGGCAGCCAAGCGGTGCTCCTCCATCGTCTTTAGGGCTTACGGTGGCCCTCCCTCACTGGCCAGAGCAGCTCGCCACAACTCCGGGAGTTGAACAAAACCCACGTTATGTATGTGCGATGACCGAAAATGATTTTACACGTGTAACGGGAGGAACGCAGATAAATATAATGTTAGAAAATTATATCTGTGAATTCGCGAATGTACTTGAGTAGGAGTATGGAGTATCTTTTTTAAAAAAACAACTCTTAAAAGTACAGTTTGTTCAAAAACAACTTAAACATAACTGAATAAATGTAGCGCGTTACTTCCTGCCTCTGAGAGCGCTATAGTTGTGCTTGTAGGCTACACTAGATGAGACTCGAACAGGCTAATCTGGGAAAGGAGTTGCGGTAGAGATATCTGTTACACTAATTGTAGGATTAAAAATAACCTGATCCTGCAATTCAACGCGCTCTCTTTCTCTCGTTCTCACTTTCTCTTTCTTTCTGTCATCCTCTTTTTCTCCTGTTCCTTCGTTTTCAGTCTTCCTCTATCAGCCCATACACTCTGAGCCTTCATTTCCCTGCCTTTGTGCTCCTATATCCCCCCCCCCAGTCTCTCCCTCTCCCCCCATTTCTCCCTGCTTCTCTTTTCCTCCATCTACACGTTTTCTCTTCCTTAGTTTTTCTTTCCCACCATTTTCTGTCATCAGACAGTGAGTCAAAGTCATGATGTTTCATCAGACAGTGAGTCAAAGTCATGATGTTTCATCAGAATTTCTGCTGTTCTGTTTCTCTCTCACACACACACACACACAACTTTTCCACTCGTAAGCCTAAAATGTTTCATTGCTTCGTAAGGGGCTAGAAGCCAAGTAATGTGGGAATGGTTCTATAGGAACTGCTCCAAACATCAAACAGCGCAGAAGCGTTTGGGGGGGGGGACACTATAGGAGAGCCTCCCCCCCCCCCATGCTTTCCACCTCATAGACGAGCATTTGTCATTCCGTCACGCCTCCTGGCCGTGCGGCTGTGCTGCGGTCGCGGTAGCCAGGCTCCTGAGGGACCAGCTCACAGCTATTGTTCCCTCACAGTTATTTGGACTTGGCAGTCGGCTGCCGTCACCCTCACCACGCTGCATAATTCTCTCCTGCCTTACCGCACCCCTCACCCCGAGGGAGGCGCCGTGGAAACGGGGATTGGGGTGCGTGAGTGCGTGTTTGCGCTCACGTGTGTGTGTGTGTGTGTGTGTGTGTGTGTGTGTGTGGAGATAGGGGTGCAAGGAGAACGGCACCTTCGGAATAATACAGAATACTACGCAAGTGTGTGTGTGTGTGTGTCCATGTGATTGAGTAGAAATAAAGGTGAAAGAACACTTCGGAATAATACAGAATTCCGATGCAGGACAGTTTGAGGTTGGAAGGATGAGGGAGGAGCCCAGATCACAAACATGGCCGACGGGAATGACTGCATGATCATAAGGCCTCTTCACTGACAGTTCAGCGAGCAGGAGAGCTGACCTACCCTGTCAATCCTGATCAAATCAAATACTAAATAAATAAAGGATATTCACGGACACATCTGGAGATAGCATATGAAGCCAAGGAATACAAGCATCCAGATGTTGGTGCACCAGGTTAACCTGAACTAGCCAAATATCTCAGCACTGCTTGTGTGTGTGTGTGTGTGTGTGGCCAAACTTCTCAGCTTTGCATCCCACAAGAGAGCAAGCACCTGAGCTTCATGAGGTGAACCTGCTTCCCAGTGCTGTGACGAGGTCAGGTGAACTGTATCGCCAGAGAAGCCGAGGCCACGGCTCCCTGGTGGGAAACCCAGCAAAGTAGGACTTACAGCCAGTAGGTTATTCCCTTTTACAGAGTGTGATGTTTTTCTACAGTATACAAACACAACACAAACCCTACAGCATATACTGCATCCCAAACAGAGTTTCATGTCAGAATGCTGAACTCTAAATTCTGAACTCTGAATGCTGAACTATGGCTGTACTGAAAAAGAAAATGTTATAGGCAGGAAAAAGTTAGAGAAAAAAAACTGCTGTTTGCTTAAAAAAATGTGGAATTCAATGAATAACTGAAATGCACCATATAAATACTATTTTACTGTGGTAGAGCTTCTGTTCCATCTTTTTATTTTAATACGTAATTTTTAATTTGGGGATTTTATGTTTTAAAAAAATGTTTTAATAATCTTTTGTTTTTTAGTTGTTTATTTAGCAATTATAAAATTTGTTGTTTGTTGTTTTAGTTGTTTATTTAGCAATTATTTAACCCTATTAATTAGTTAAAAAAATCCCCACAATTACTATTTTTTATTTCCTATTAATTTAATTAAAATGATGTCTTTTACTTCATATTATTCTTTAAGCATAAATATTTGTACTTTTTAATTATGTTGGTATTTTGTTTGTTTTATATTTCTGCAAATATTTTAAACTGAATTTTACATGTAGTTAAAGTGCAATATGAAATTATATAACAACAATAATAACAAAGCAGCACTTATACAGGGTGTTGTACTGCCTGACTAACCCACACCATCAGACCCCACCCTCAGTATCAGTACTGTCTAAACACCATCAGACCCCACCCTCAGTATCAGTACTGTCTAAACACTTCAGACCTGTAAACATGTACAGATGCACTTAGACTGTATTTAAGGGTCTAAAGTACAACTAAAGTAAAGCTTAACCCTAAAACTGAACTGTTTTTCTCTTCATGCACAGAAAGCTTTAAATATGCACAAACTCTCCAAAAGAACGTGTGAGATAAACCATGCAATGGGCCACGGGGAACATCTCCTTTAACGTCTGTGCAGCAAACAACAACTCTGCTCCTAAACCCGGTGTGGAGCTGCGGGTGGAGAAAGGGGGTGGAGAGAAGCCACTGAGCTGGAGGTGGGGTGTGCGCCGCCCATGTGCACACGGAACCCTACGGTGGGTTTTTACTGGCTGTTACACTGGTATTAGCGCTGAAGCCCAGCTCCACCAGTCAGCACGCGCTCCTGCTGCTGTTAACGGCAGGACCGGTTGCCGTGACTGTAAGGGGCATTGTGTTGACCGTGTGAAACAGATTAGTGTGCTATATCACGGTAAGAGATCTACGTGTGGGGGTGGTAATATGCCGACAATCAGGGTAAGCAGGTTTAAGACGAATAACCTTGAGAGTGAGAGTCGTTGGGAAATGAAACCCTGTATACATGAACTTATGCACAGTGCCCCTCCGTGAGAATAACAGAGAGTTTCACATACACAGTGCTCGAGAGATAGTGTGTATGTGTGTGTGTATACTCCTATACACACACGCATGACTACACATGCACACCATCACTGGCATGATTACACACACACACACACACGGGGCATGAGAGGACCAGCCGACCTACATTTCCCCTTGACAGGTGCAAATCCATTTTCACTCGTATGCACACCAAACAGCACACCAAACAGTTACACCAAACAGTTACACCAAACAGTTACACCAAACAGTTACACCAAACAGCACACCAAACAGTTACACCAAACAGCACACCAAACAGTTACACCAAACAGCACACCGAACAGTTACACCAAACAGCACACCAAACAGTTACACCAAACAGCACACCAAACAGTTACACCAAACAGTTACACCAAACAGCACACCAAACAGTTACACCAAACAGCACACCAAACAGTACACCAAACAGTTACACCAAACAGCACACCAAACAGCACACCAAACAGTTACACCAAACAGTTACACCAAACAGCACACCAAACAGTTACACCAAACAGTTACACCAAACAGCACACCAAACAGCACACCAAACAGTTACACCAAACAGCACACCAAACAGTTACACCAAAGCTGTAAGCTGGTGTTCATTCATTCATTCAGTCATACAGGAGTTTGCTGCAATTATTAAACTCGGCTCACTGGAAAACGTTATACCCCCCATATGCACACAGGCAGAACTGTGAGTGTGTGTGTGCGTGTGTGTGTGTGTGTGTGTGTGTGCGTGTGTGTGTGTGTGCACGCACAATGGTCTAAGTGTGATTGGCCTGTTTTTCTAAAAAGAGAACAACTGTTTAGGAGCTGGTTATGTGTGGTAATGGTCAGGTGTGTGGTTTTAACTAGGGATATGTATGTGTGTGTGTGGTTTGAGCTAGGGATATGTATGTGTGTGTGTGGTTTTAGCTAGGGATATGTATGTGTGTGTGAGTTTCATTTGTTTAATGTAGGTGTGTGATTTTAGCTAGGAGTGTGTGTGTTTGTGCATGCATGCATGCGTACACACACACACACACAAAATAACATACACACAGATCCATATATGAACGCATACACACACTTACATACACACAAACTCCTTGTTAGTGAATTCCTTTTCCATGCTGAGTGTTGTGAATACACACAGTTCATTCAAATGTTTGCATTAGTGGATTTGGAAAGTGAGTGCAGAACCAAACAGCTCAGCGCCCCCCAGGGGATGGGAATTAAACAACCAACTTCAAAGATTTATAAACGAATCTTTCTCCTTCTATAATCATAATCTCTTACAGAAAATAAAGGAAAAAATCATTGAATTGCTACAGTGGGCCTATGACATCACCTCGCTGAAGTCAGAACTACAGGGAGCAGGTGATAATAGTCAGTCAGCCCCTTTCCTCTGCTACAAAAGCACTTACTCACATGACATTTAATTTCTCTCCTCAGGCACTTCCAGCTTCCAGAGAGTAAGATCAACCTGCACCCCCTGGAGGATTGGAGTGGCTGATCCAGGACCTGATCAGGGAGGCTGAGAGACACCATCACGCAGTGCCTGCTGTAGATTACACGCTGATCCAAGAACAGCGGATACAGCAGTAGATTAGAATCTCAGTCATAACCTAGGCTTCACATATAACGACTGTCTTCATCTTTTCCTGTGAACGCAGTCGGCAGCTAAACCTGGAACAACAGATTCACAATCACAAACTCTTTCTGCTGAACTGCACCAAAGGAACACAGCTGCTCTCCTCCTCTCTCTCCGCTTCTCTCCTTGGTTCTGTCTCTCTTTCTCTCTCCCTCTTCCCGCTCTCTCCGTTTCCTTATCCCTTTCTCTCTTTCCTTTGTTTATCTATCTTTTAATCTCTCTGTTTTTATGTACTACACAAGGCCATGTGTGTGTGTGCGTGTGCGCGCGTGCTCGATAGATGGATGCTGATTTTGTCAGCTGGGGGAGATATATTTGAGAGCCCTTATCCTGTCCCTCTGTTAAGCTCTTCTCTCTGAGTCAGATCCAGTAGGACAAATCCTGCAGAATTCAAATACTGGCTGGAGAGAAAGCAAGAAAAAGGAGGGGTGTGTGTGTGTGTGTGTGTGTGTGTGTCGGGTGGGGAGTATGCATAAGTACATGTGTGCATCTGTGTGTGTGTGTGTGTGTTTGTGTTTATACGCATATGTCTGTGCGTGTGTGTGTGTATGGATATTTTTGGTATTTTTACTGATATCGATATGTTCAGTTACAATACTATAATAACACGTAAGGTAATCATTAAAAGAGACCCTGTGTGTGCATCTGACGAGCTGCATACGTTCGCCTGAACACAGTCATTCTGAAACATTCGGTTGGTCATTCTGAAACATTAGCTATAATACCAGCTAGTCCTTGGCAACAACATGTTCACACTGAAGTTGCACCTAATGGGGATAATTGGAGAGAGAAACACTACCATGTGTCTGTTTCAAACGGAGCTGCTCCCCCCCCCCTCCACAGCTTTAATTACACACTGACATTTTCTTGGCTTTAAGAGGAGAGGGAGAGATATTCCTAATGAGAGGATGAAACAAGAGAAACAGAACAAACAAAGCAAATAAACAATAACAGAACAAGAAATCAAACAATGTACTAAAAAAGATATATATATATATATATATATATCTGACATGATAATTGATTTGTCTGTTATTGCCTATTTGTTGCCTATTTAAATTGAAATTTTAAAAAAATGTTACATTTCAAAGAGATGGAGAAAATGACAGAGAACGAGAAAGGAATAAAATTTGAGGACTTTGCCTAATTAATACATGCAGCAATGGTGAAATAAAAATAAATTAGTTTTGTTTGTGTGTGTAGTGTGTGACTTTGGGCATTTAGTTTGTGTTTGTGTGTGTGTGTGAGAGAGTTTTGTTTATATACATGTGTGTGAGTTTTGTTTTTATACTCGTATATGTTTGTGAGAATTTTGTTTGTATATGTGTGTGACAGTTTTGTTTGTATGTGTGTGTGTGTGTGTTTTGTTTATATATGTATGAGTTTTGTTTGTATATGTGTGTGAGTTTTGTTTGTATATGTGTGTGTGTGTTTTGTTTATATATGTATGAGTTTTGTTTGTATATGTGTGTGAGAGTTTTGTTAGTATATGTGTGCGAGAGTTTTGTTTGTATATGTGTGTGTGTTTTGTTTGTATACGTGTGTGAGAGTTTTGTTTGTATGTGTTTGTGAGTTTTGTTTATATATGCGTGTGTTTGTGTTTTGTTTGTATATTTGTGTGTGAGTTTTGTTTGTATATGTGTGTGTGTGTTTTGTTTGTGTATGTGTGTGTGTGTTTTATTTGTATATGTGTGTGCGTGAGATTGTATATAACAGCACTAAAGAAGTAATGACTGAAAATAACTAAGTTATGGTCACTCATAAAACAGCATAATGACCTATTTAACCCTTTTACAAGTACACACACACACGACACAGGTGGAGAAGGGTGTGTGTGTGTGTGTGTGTGAAGGTGTTGGAGCTTTTGACCTTCTGCTCCCCTCTTCTTCCTGTAAAGTGATCTGGGTCCCCGAGGTCGCGTCCCCTGGCCCCCCGCCCGGGGGGGGGGGGGGGGGGGGGGGGGGGGGGGGGGGGGGGGGGGGGGG
>JAOYMR010000008.1:20609867-20622069 GCA_025802075.1 Tenebrosternarchus preto | reverse complement strand
AGTGTTGTCACAAAGCTGTGCTCGCTGATGTTGTGACCTATAAGCATTTCTTATGTGTTTACTGGCACATGTGAGTATATCAGGGTGGCTGTGTGTGTGTGAGTTGTGAGGGGATGGGGTGTGTAGGTCTGGGTATGTGTGTATGTGTGTGTGTGTAGGTCTGGGTATGTGTGTGCATGTGTGTGTATGTGTAGGTCTGGGTATGTGTGTGTGTGTGTGTTTGTGTATGTGTGTGTGCGTGTGTAGGTCTGGGTATGTGTGTGTGTGTGTGTGTGTGTGTGTGTGTGTGTGTGTTGTGTGTATGTGTGTGTGTTGTGTGTATGTGTGTGTTTGTGTGTATGTGTGTAGTGTATATTTGACTGATTTGATTGTGTGTTTCTATGTTTGTGCATTTACTCTCCAGGTTTGGTTGTAAATGCCTTTTTAAATCTTTATTTCTCATTTCACAGTTATTCCAAATGTCAGACCTGTATGTCTGAATACAGAAGCAACAGCCAGTTGCTGAAAGGCCCTCTCCCTCTCTCCCTCTCTCTCTCTCTCTCTCTCTCTCTCCCTCTCTCTCCCTCCCTCCCTCCCTCCCTCTCTCCCTCTCTCTCTCCCTCTGCACTTTTCCACTTTTGTCAGGCATGTTCACACTGCCATCCTCTGAGCTCTCTGGCTAATACCACAAAACCCTCTCTCTCCACACACACACACACACACACACTCACCTATACAGGCTTTCAGGTTCTTTCTCATGAGGTCCCTTCCAAATGGCTTCTTCAACACAAAGCACAGAGGCTTCTGGTGTGAAATGGACACTTACCAAACACGTGGGAGAAAAAATAAACACACTAAACTGAGCACATGACTACATGCTACAGGTCCTCACACTTCATAGATAAACCATTAAAACCTGGAAAGAAAAGAAAATAAACAACAAAACAAACAAACAATCAATAAACAAACAAATGGCACATCAGTGCGGTCACAAAGAAGGCCCGTCAGCGCGTCTACCACCTCAGACGTCTGAGGGACTTCAGACTGCCCTCCAAGGTGCTGCAGAACTTTTACTCCTGCACCATTGGAAGCATCCTCACGGAGAACATCACACCACTGGAAGCATCCTCACGGAGAACATCACAGCCTGGTTCAGGAACAGGACCAAGCAGGACAGACAGGCCCTACGGAGAGTGGTACGATCAGCTGAACGTATCACCCGGGCCGAGCTTCCTGACCTGCAGACTATCTACAGGAAGCGATACTGGATCAGAGCCAGGAAGATGGTGAAGGACCCCAGTCACCCCAACAATGGACTCTTCTCTCTATTACGCTCTGGGAAACACTTTCGCACCCTGAAGGCAAAAACAGAGAGGATGAGGAGGAGCTTCTTCCCTCAAGCTGTCCGAGTCCTGAATGAGAACAGTGACTAGTCCATCACCACACTCAACTCCCCAACGAGGGCTCCCACACCACCTCACCCACAACCAACCGAACTGCATCCTTGGACACTCACACACAACCAAACTGCATTTTGCACTTTACACACCACCACATTCTCATTCACACAACGGAAACTTCGTTTTTTGCACTATACGCATCCAAGCTGCTAACTTTGTGTATATATAAATACATACTATATTATATATAGTATTTAATTGTATTGTAACTTTGTGTATATATACATACATACTACTGAATATTATATATAGTATTAACTGTATTGTAACTTTGTGTATATATACATACATACTATATTATATATAGTATTTAACTGTATTGTAAATTTGTGTATATATACATACATACATACTATATTATATGTAGTATTTAATTGTATTGTAACTTTGTGTATATATACATACATACTATATTATATATAGTATTTAATTGTATTGTAAATTTGTGTATATATACATACATACATACTATATTATATATAGTATTTAATTGTATTGTAATTTTGTGTATATATACATACATACTATATTATATATAGTATTTAATTTAATAAATTTTTAACTTCTGCATAAACCACTGGCTACATAACAGGGTTTTATGTATGTTGGTGCCTTTTAGGTGTCCAGGAGAATAAGGAGAAACTAGGGCGGAGCCATGAGTGGGAAGAGCTTTTATTCAGTTATATACAAGAATTATATTAAATTGCTGCACGTCGGTCTGACTGTTGCATCACAAAGCCTTTTTCCAACACAAACTCAAACATTCACAACCCACTGTCCTCCCCGTCTGGGTCTCATTCCAACCTAACTACAGTGTGCACAGCACACACTTCCTATTGGACCTGAAAATTACTTTGGTGTTGCAACACACACACACACACACATATACACACACACACACACAGCTCACAAGTTCTGCAACATCTGGAACTGACACTTTCAATTCCACCTCAAAGCTTAGCAGAACAGGTGTCCCTGGTTCAGATCACCAGGGGTGAGATTACAGAGATTCAATCCCAACATCTCAGCATCTCAACATCTCAACATCTCAGCTCTGACCCACTGGAGAGAAATGAGCAAGGCAGCCTGGCTGCACATCCCACTGCAGCGTGAGCGCAAATCCAGCTACGCATCTCCAAGTCAGGGAGAAACCTTCTAGGAGGCTCAGTATCTCCCCACTCTCATGGCATCAAATAACCTCCTGAGAGATAAGCTATGTTTCTGTGTGCATTTTAAATTTCTTCATCCTATCTGGATGCCACAGTTCCTCATAAATATGATCATCTGAGTACTAGCTTCAGCTAGTGCACGCGATGCTTTTGAAGCTTTTTTAGTACTGCTTTTGAAGCCTTTTCACTTCTGCTTTTGGAGCATTTTTAGTACTGCATTTGAAGCTTTTTCAATACTGCTTTTGAAGCCTTTTTAGTACTGCGTTTGAAGCATTTTAAGAACTGCTTTGAGGCACATATAATACTGCCTCTGGTTAGCCTCAACATTTACACAGCACATAACTCAGAACTCAATGGTGCGAAAGTCCACAAAAGAGAATAAAGACTGGAACCAGTATCAGAACCAGTATCATCAGAGCCAGTATCCGAACCAGTATCAGAACCCTGATGACTCTGTATAAATGTGTACTCTGTTGAAAACCTGTTTAATCTTTAAAATCCACAAGCGTCCCATCTGCTGGAAAGGTTTTTTTTAAATCCACTGAATTTTCTCTTAAGTGTGAAATAAGCAAAGTGCTTAATTTCTAAAAGAACATGTACTGAATTTCTAAAAGGACATGTATTGAATTTAGACAGTCTCTGAATGTCACCGAAACTCAGGAAAACGGGATAATTATGAAAATTATCTGTGATTTTATCTATAGCTTCAAATATAGATAGTTACTATGACAAATAAAGCTTATGCTAGACTAATGCTAGTGTTGGTCCTATTAAAGAAAAAACACAGCCAATGTCTATCTATCTGTCGATCTATCTATGAATGTGTAGAAAACAGAGTACATATAGGTGTGTGTGAGGGTGCGTGTGCGTGCGTGTATGTGTGTGTGTGTATGTTTGTGAGTGTGTGTGTGTGAGGGTGTGTGTGCGTGCGTGTATGTGTGTGTGTGTATGTTTGTGAGTGTGTGTGTGTGAGGGTGTGTGTGTGTGTGTATGTGTGAGTGTGTGTGTGTGTGTGTGTGTGTGTATGTGTGAGGGTGTGTGTGTGTGTGTCTGAGGGTGTGTGTATGTGTGTGTATGTGTGAGGGTGTGTGTGTGTGTGTGTGTGTGTATGTGTGTGTGTGTAGCAGCTTTGTTGATAATTATTCTGACAACAGGAAGAGAGCAGAAATGAGACAGGGACCAAGTGAACAGGAGAGGGACATAACAACTAAATACACACAAAATAAAGATATGAGGGAAAAGAAAAGGGAAAAGTTGTTTCTCTGCATTACTGTACATATCACACACACACACACACACACACACACACACACACACACTGCGTAGTCTCAGATTCAACTGCAGTCCATTTTTTATATAGGTCCTGTCAAGATTGTGTGTGTCAGTGTGTTTAATGAAGCGATAACTCACAATCCATCCTCGGGTCCAGGGAGAAGTGTGTCTGCTCTAGACTGAAACGAACAGCATTCACAAACCACCCTGAGGACACATCAGATGTGTGTGTGTGTGTGTGTGTGTGACCTCATCCCCCGCATGATCAAACACACTACCATGTGGAGATTACAGGACGGGTCTATCATGAAGAGGCTTCGCCGCTAAATCAATATGTGTAAAATGAAATAAAAAAGCTGTGTGTGAACAGTGAGTGTGTACCTACTGTCCAGGGAAATGAGTTATCGGTTCAGGCAGCTCAGATTCCTGCAGTGGGTTTTTAGCCCCCTGTGTTCCTCAAACGTGCCCCGAGAAACAGCCTGGGAAGCCGAGAAAGCTCGGCCCAACCGGCCGGTCCACGGCGGAGAGAGGAAGAAACTGCCTGCAGTAGATGAAAGAACCACAGCAGCTCTGGAGCTGGAAGCTGTAGTTTCTACTCCAGCATTTCGCATTGGTCACCACCGACACACCGTATAATTAATAACACAGGATGATGAGAATGTGAGAGAGACAGAGGGAAAGAGAGAGGGTTAAAAAAGAGAGAAGGAGAGAGAAAGAGGGAGAGAAGGAGAAAGTCAGAGAGCGTGAGAGACAAATGGAGGGGTTATGTGAGAGAGGTAGACATAGAAACAGAGACAGAGACAAACAGAGACAGTTATATGAGAGAGGGAGAGAGAGCGAGAGGTAAGCTTTTGAACAAGGGATGAAAATGAAAAACAGGCTGTTGGTTTTGGGGGAGGTGTGTGTGGGGGGTGTCATGTGGAGCTGATCAGGAAAAGATCGCAGCCGTTACACCGAAATCTGATCAGGAGCAGAGGCCACGTCGGGCACCCTGAACACCAGTGTCTTCGGGCCGGGCGTCCCAACGTCCGAGGCCCTCCCACCCCCCGTCTGGTCCTCCGGGGCACAGACACGTGCACCTCACGGCGAGCCGACAGAGTCACCTTACCAGCCCTGCTGCTGTGGTTTGGGTCAGGTTTAGATCCAGCCAAAACCAAATCAAACAGCAGGACTGGGAAACTTTAGCTTGGCTCCCAGTGTTTAAACAAGAGATACCCAGATCCCAGGATGCAGGTCAACACAGAGCGACTGTTTCGATTAAGAATGTTTAGACTGCCGAGCTTGTTTTCTAGATATGTTTAAGGTACAGTTTAAAGTGAGCTGGTTTCTAGATATTTTTAAGGTTTGTATGGAAACAGATTTTGGACTTGTAATAAAAAAGGAAAGCAAATTTAAACTACGTTTCTGAACTCTACAGCAATTAACAAGAACATGACAACTGAAGACAGGACAGCTCTGAAATTGTATAGCCTGCATCATCTAACCCAGTGTGAGCATGTGATTGTGTGTGTGTGTGTGTGTGTGTGCGTGCGTGCGCGCGCATGTCGGTCTGTCTGTCTGCCTGTCTGTCTGTCTCAGTATCTGTTTGCCCAAACAAGGTGAAACTGAATCTACAGTGAACACAAGGCCGAGACAGGCTGTGTGAGAGTGACGGATGGAACTAACCAGAGTAAGACTCCACCTACACAAACTCGACCTCCACCACCTTCACCACCACCTACACTTCACCAGCTCCACCTACACCACCATAAACCACAACCACCTACCACACTTCCACTTAAACCATCTACACCACCACCATTTCCACAAAAAGGCAGTCAGTCCACCAGGAGTCTTTCCCTGGCAAACCAGCAGCTGGGAGAAGCCTGGCTGTCAGGAGTCAGTAAACATTCTTAAAGTGAGAAGAACCATTGTGTGATAGACAGCTACCGTGTCTCAGCCAGTAATGTGTGCTATTACCACATGTGAGATGGTATCTAGGCCAAGTTACATTAGGCTAAAACAACAAAAAGAGACAGAGAGGAAAAGAGAGCGAAAGTGAGAGAGAGAGAGAGATAAACAGAGAAAGAATGAAAGGGACATAGAGAGAGGGGGAGAGAAAGAGAGATGTCCAGTATTATTACTAGAACATTGCACTCTGGGGGATCATTACGGGATTCAATTGTGTTAGTGCCGTTAACCATGGCGTTAACTCAGGCCCTCGGAGATGTAATGTGTAATCTGTCAACTGACATCCAAAGGGAGGAAGGAGAGAGGCAGTGACTCTAAAAACAGCCTAAGACCAATTATGCTGTTCTATCATATTACACACAGGGTTTAGGGAACCAGGCTGCCTGTGTGAGTGCATTATGACATTAATTATGTTCTGCGATGAGGTAATCGCCTCTTAGACAGAAACTGCTTTCTGAGCAGCTGGAAAACAAATGTATCTGTGGAGAAGCGCGGGGTAAAAGATAGCAAGACTTGGAGCGCGGGATACAGAACGGTCCCGTCTGAGAACACAACGCTGAAATATGAAGAGCTACGCACGGTAGCAAGACTTGGAGCGCGGGATACGGAACGGTCCCGTCTGAGAACACAGCGCTGAAATATGAAGAGCTACGCATGGTAGCAAGACTTGGAGCACGGGATACGGAACGGTCCCGTCTGAGAACACAGCGCTGAAATATGAAGAGCTACGCACGGTAGCAAACTCGTTTCCAAAAGGAAAACAGACAAAGAGGGGAAAAAGATTGATCAAACACATCTTAAAGGTGCAGGTCTTTCACCTTTAACATTCCCATTCAGACATTTGTAATGTGTACGGAGAGACGGAGAGACCAAGACAGTGAGAGAGACGGAGAGACCATGACAGTGAGAGAGACAGAGAGACCAAGACAGTGAGAGAGACAGAGAGACCAAGACAGTGAGAGACGGAGAGACCAAGACAGTGAGAGAGACGGAGAGACCAAGACAGTGAGAGAGACAGAGAGACCAAGAGAGTAAGAGAGACAGAGAGACCAAGATAATGAGAGAGACCGAGAGACCAAGACAGTGAGAGAGACGGAGAGACCAAGACAGTGAGAGAGATGGAGAGACCAAGATAGTGAGAGAGACAGAGAGACCAAGACAGTGAGAGAGACAGAGAGACCAAGACAGTGAGTGAGATGGAGAGACCAAGATAGTGAGAGAGACAGAGAGACCAAGACAGTGAGACAGACGGAGAGACCAAGACAGTGAGAAAGAGAGACAGTGAACAAGACATAAACATAGCCAGAGAGACACTGAGAGAGACAGGCAGAAAGACTGAGATGGTGAGTGAGACAACTAGAGAGACCAAGACAGTGAGAGAGAAATAAGGAAGAGAAGGGTACAGAAAGAAAATGAGAAAGATAGACAGATAGAAGAGAGTAAAACTGAGAGAGCGAGAGAGAGATGGAACATGAAGGAAGAGGAAGGAACATGGGGTGGGGGGAAACAAACGAAGCCAAGAGGAAAATGTGATTAATGGTGTAAAAAAAAAAAAACCCACACCACAGCCAGGCCAGGAGCGAGGAGGTGGAGGAGTGAGGAGGTGGAGGAGTGAGGAGGTGGAGGAGTCCTTGGCAGTGCAGAACCACATATGCCATCAGGTGGCCAGCAGTCGTATGTCATGTTCCATCTCGCACCCAGAACAAGTGACAACTGCTCCCACAGTCTGTGCCCCAGAGCCACCTGTCCTTCCCCCACACAGCCGCCCCGCCTCCGGCCCCGCCCCCGGTCACGCCCCCAGAGCCTCCCACCACGGGGACATGCCGGACTAATCGCTGCACAGTAACCGCTGCCGTAGAAACACAGAGGAGGCCGTCACAGCCTCTGCCACACGCTCATCCATTACCCCAGGAACCGTGGAGATGCACAGGAACCACACACTGCAAATGACACAACACAGTGATTGTGCTTCACACAGAAGAAAAGGAGAGAGAGAGAGAGAGAGAGAGAGAGAGAGGGAGAGGGAACACAAATGAGGATGGAAGATAATAAGAAGAATAGAGAGATGGAGAGAACGAGAGAGGGAGAGAGAGAGAGAGAGAGAGAGAGAGAGAGAGAGAGAGAGAAGGATGGAAAGACAGAGCCAAAGTGAGGGCAGTTGCTCGAGTCGATCTGATACGTTTCTAGTGGGTGGTGTGAAAGTATCCCTCACTCCCAGCAGCAGGACACGCCCAGAACACACTCTCACTCCCAGCTGCAGGACACGCTCAGAACACGCTCTCACTCCCAGCAGCAGGACACTCCCAGAACACGCTGTCACTCCCGGTGGCATCGCAGGGAACAGTGAAGGAGGAGAAGACCAATTTCAATAGGCTGCACAACATAATGGAGGCCATTGATAGAGACCAGGAAAAAAGAAACAACTCTCAAACAAAACAAGTTAGCCAGCATGCTTCATGACGGACTTTGAGTGCACCACTCAGGGTGAGCCAGGGGCGAGGGGGGGGGTGGGACCAGGGCGGGGGCGGGGCCGGACAGGCCGGATGGACTTTTGTCATTCATAATGAAGACCCGGGGTCACACGCAGTTTCATGAGAAAGAAAATAAATAAAGAAGAACAAAATAGTCAACAATTGTAAATGTAATGTACATTAGACGACAGAAGCCATTAGAGTCTAATTAATTCTGCTGGATGTATGTTTCAGAGTGAGGGTTCAAATCGAGGGGTGTGTTCCTGCACAACATGGGGCATTTACTGACACACACTCATTCCAAAACACGCCACAGTGGATAGTGGCTTCCACTCCGAGCATCATCCATTTCAATAAACACACACTGATTGATATGTAAGCAATAACTGCCTCCATTAGGACTTGGTAATTTGGCTGTTTGCCCGTTGTGTCTCTCGTAAATGATGTCAAACATCAGCACTGGCATGAGCAGACAGCACAAACACAGAGGGGCGGGGCTTCTGTCCTCGTACTGATCCCACTGCTGACTACTGACCCTCTCTCTCACGCTCACATGAAGTGTCTTTCTACAGTACCATTAACCTGTGTGTGTGTGAGTTTTGGGTGAGTTTTTCTGTGCAGCCACAGATCGTTCTCTGGCGGCTGTAACGAGGCAGCCTTTATGGGAGCGGGTGGGGGTGGTTGCGGGTGGGGCTTAGCGACGCTGGGTGGGGTGCACTCCGCCTGGCCTGGGGAGCTTGTTAACCAGCCACTGCACAGCCCTAGAGCCCTGGAGACAGAGACAGACACCTGGCTTCCCAAGGACCACCAGAGAAAGGCTTGCATGTGGGTGGTGGTGGTGGTGGTGTGGGGGTGGGACTTTACTCAGAAAAAAAAAATCCTTGAAGCACAGCCACTTACCAACAACAATCTGGTCTCACGGTTCCAGTGGGAGAAAACGGAAGAACCTGGAGCCCCTGAAGTGCCCCAGTGAAGGGCTTTAAGGGGATGTGGAGGGAGGGGTGGAGTTTGGGCCCTGCCCTGTCCTCCAGGCTGCCACTCCTCACCACACTCCTCACCGATCCACACTGCTGCCCCAGTGCTCCCCATCCCTCCACACCATTCCCCATCCCCATTACTCCACTCCACACACTCCTAACTTTACACACTGCTCCACACTGAGCCTCTTGTCTCTCTTCACTCTCATAGGAGTATCTCAGATGGAGCTGAGCCACCACCCTGCTCCACTACATACCAGAGAGGTGAAGCCAAATGGACGTCTTTCAGCAAGTGGGTGGGGTTATTATGAAGAGGAGAACTTCACACTGAACATGCTCTCCTAACCCTCCTTCTGGACCTTGTTAAGAAGCACCACCTCCCTCACTATGGAGCACATACTGCTTAATAATGATCTTTTTTGCCTTTTTCTACAGTATAAAAGTTGCAGACACTATTTAAAACAAACAAACAAAAAAAAACCCAAAAAATAAACTTATATGATTTAAAAATAAAGATGAAACAAAATCTAATTCTTTAGAAACCGTCACAGCAGAGCCTGGAGCCAGATAGTTTACATGTGGGTGTCGAGTTGAAAAGTGGCCATTTTATGCAGGACTCGCCGTCTCCAGTGGGAAGAGGCGTATCGTGTTGCTCTGGATTCTGGACACAGGTAAACAGCAGTGTGCCGACTCATTGACCTCTAATACATCTGAAGCCCCCTCACCACAGATACTAGCCCATCCATATGATATGAAAATCAATAGGCCTGCGAGGGGCTAGGAAAAGGAATCTTAACCTGACGCTGCTCAGGCGGTGTTCAGATGGGTGTACCTGCGTTTCTACAGCTGGGGAGGGAACACACACACACGTACAGACACACACATACACGGTACCTGCGTTCACACAGCAGGGGTGGATACAGTTTCCAGCGGTTCAGGACTTTGCTGGTGGGAGTCGGGAGGACGTGTGCTGTCCAGTGTTCAGCAGGACATGTTTGGAACTGCAAAGGAAACGGGTCGGAACAGAATAAAGTTCCGCCGTCTGTCACCCAGGCAACAACGCTACAGAAATCTGGAGTTATGTAGTGGTGCACGCAAGTCAAACAAAAGTTTCCAAACACACACACACACACAAACACACACACAAAATCATCTCATCTCTCATTCCAAATCTTACAATTATCATGACAAAGCAGGTAATAAATGAACCTGAGTCATTAGTCACTTTTATTCATTCATTGTAGGATCATCAAGGGCTTCGTGCTTCTGTGCCGTGGGCCATACCAACACTCCTCCAGCACGGCCTCTCTCTCCCCATCTCTCTCTCTCTCTCTCCATCTCTCTCTCCATACCAACACTCCTCCAGCACGGCCTCTCTCTCTCCATCTCTCTCTCTCTCTCTCTCCATCTCTCTCTCCATACCAACACTCCTCCAGCACGGCCTCTCTCTCTCTCCATCTCTCTCTCTCTCTCTATCTCTCTCTCTCTCTCCCCATTCATTTCCCTCTCCTGGTATCATTTAAAAATATTGCGTTTTCTTCTTCCTCTATTTTTAGCGGGGGTAATTAATCCCGGGTGTTTGAGCAGGAACCCACTGGAGTATGAAGGTATTTGAGGAGGTGCAGCTCTCTCAGCGTGGAGGGGACCGTCGTTAAGAAACACACCTCGTCATTTGTCATAGCAGACATCAAGTGAGGATCCCGTTAGACCCACGAGCTGCTGACAGGGAAGGACACACACACACACACACACACAGGGCTGGGACTATAAATGCCATGTACATGTGTAACAATACACTTGTCGTTAGACCAGTATGCTGCTGACAGGAAAGGGCACACACGCACACACACACACACACACACACACACACACACGGTACTGAGAAAGACGTGAAAAGAAAGAGAAGAAAGAGAGAGAGAGAGAAAAGAAAGCAAAATATTTCTAGGAGGAGAGACAGGAAGAGAAAACAAGCAAGAGAAAAAGTGACTGGCAGAGAACATTCTTCCTGACTGCAGCCACCGATCGTGGACTGAAGGAGCAGTTGGTGTGGTCACCGGCAGGCCGTGTCGAGGTGAGAGAGGGCAGCTACACCTCCACCTGCCTCCACCTGCAGCTCATCACACCTCCAGCCCCACCTGCAGAGGGGGGCACGGCTGGGGCAGCATCCCAGGTGCCAGAGCGCCAGCGTGGCGAGGCTAAAGAGGCCAGGCGTCTCCACGGCAGCCCTCTGTCTCTGTCGGCACGGCAACAGAAACAAGTCGCTCGGACACTCTCCAAAAGGGGCCAGCCAATCAAAAAGGGCTACGGTGATGACCGTGGGCGTCAGTGTAATTATACCCACACGTAGTAATTACAGTCCTTTCATAATTACCTCACATTCAGCAAGAAAACAATAAGTCTTTGATTTCTTACTTATTGTTTTATTTCATTTGCATGGTGCTCGTGACTGCTCTGCACCACGCAGGCTAAAATCACGAGGCCTCCGTGATTATGGTTATTAATTATTGTTTTTGGCCATTTTGAACACGGAGTCCACCCAGTTCTGCCGGGTTTTTCTCTGAGTGATGATCACTACGCTCAACTCTCCTGTCCACCACGAGCCCAGGTGGTGCTCCTCCTCTCCTCCACCATTAAGAACGAGAGGAAGAGAAGCTGTGCTCTGAAACCCCATCCTCCTCTGCGTCCTTCTCTCTCTTTTCGATCACCTTGATGTAAGCCAGCTTGTGTCTTTTGTGTGAGATGACCACGGCTCTTTCAGGAAAACTGCTGTAGCACAAGTGCAGGTGCCGGGGCCTGTGAGTGCATTCCTGAATATCAATGTGGCTGTGAGGAGATTAGGGACAGCCCGCCGGGGGGGGGCGGGGGGGGGGGGGGGGGGGGGGGGGGGGGGGGGGGGGGGGGGGGGGGGGGGGGGGGGGGGGGGG
>JAOYMR010000008.1:20461496-20466496 GCA_025802075.1 Tenebrosternarchus preto | reverse complement strand
TCGCTCTCTCTCTCTCTCTCAGGTAAGTAGTTGCTGCTGAAGTTGTGTACTTTGAGTGTTCTGGGTCACACTGTGAAGTGAACCGTTGTAATTGTGAACAGGAAAGGTGGTAGTTTTATAAAATCCCCCATCTGTATTCCTGCGGACCGATTCACTCAACCGTCGGACTGATGGCGGTGACGCACTCGTGCGCACAAGCACTTGCTCGCAAACGCAAAATCTGCCCGTCATAAAGCAAAAGTGTGTGACGGCTGAAGTGTGTGTGTGTGTGAAGGCAGACAGGGGTGTGTGTGAACACTACAGGGTGTGTGTGTGTGCTTGCGTGTGTGTGTGTGTGTGTGTGTGCGTAGACTGCCTGCTGCAGAAAGATAACCGTGCCTGGTCTACCTGCAGACCACATCTCATATCGTTGTGTTTAGAGCCCTGTCTGCTAGAGCCACACAACTCTGTTCACACGAGATCAGCACAGACAGGACTGTGATACACAGACTATCTGATAGTGAAGCCATGCTTGGTCTCTGATACTTCAACTGTCAATACGAGAGAGGGATAAGAGAAAGGCCGTTTAAAATGAGCAGAAGAGAGAGATAGAGAGTGGGAGGCAGAAAGAGAGAAAGATACAAAAGGAAAGAATTTAAAAGTGAGAAAAAGATACAGAGAGAGTTAGGGAGATGGAATTAGAGAGATAGATAGTTTAAAAGGGAGGGAAAGAAAGATAGAAAAGACAGAGAGTTAAAGAGTGAGAAAGAGAGAGAGAGAACAGATGGACAGACAGTAAATGAGGGAGCGAGATTGTGGGGTGTTTGGTGCTAATGACATTCCCTTTGGGCAGAGGCGGGAGGCTCCTCCAATCAAAATGCTCACACAGAGAGATGAACGTTCTGCTATGATTATTACTGGGAGAGCGGAGACACTTTAGTTCCGGAATCCGATGCCGTCGCCTCCCTCTGGTTCCGGAACCCGATCCCACCACCTCCCTCTGGTTCCGGAACCCTCCGTGCCCACCTGTCCAGCAAAGCAACTGATGATCACAGCTCAGGGGCAGAACAGCAGGGAAAGAGCAGAGAGGGAAGGGAACAGAAAACCAGACAGGAATAAAAGAAATTAAACCACAAAAAAATGATGCAGGTTGTCCATGCCAACTGGAGAGGAGGAGTAGAGAAGCTGTAATGGCTTTTTAATGTTTATGAGTTTGGAGAGAGAACTTTGTGATGAGAGGCTGCTGGAATTCGTTCTGCGAAGCCCACGATTACATCTTCTGATATTACGGGCGCTGAGGATTGAAGACTAATAAATGCTTCTGAAGGGGAGAGAAAACACAGCCCGTGTGTTTTATGTGAACGTGTGATGCTGAACCATTCGATAGGGTTAATAATTGATCAGATTTATGGCTTCAGGTTTGCTTTAATACAATCAGGCATTAACCACTTCTACTGCACCAGCTCTCAGGATGAACTTAATCTCTCTTATATGTAACATCAGCAGAACGGCTGCAGAGCGGCAGAGTGAACGGAAACGCTGAAGATACACCGCTGTAATCCTCACGAGCACCAATGCTAAATGACCGTAACTCACCAGAAGACGCACATAAATAATGAATAATATAATATACAGACAGACAGACGGACAGACTAATAGGTACAATAAAGATGTACAGCAAAGCGAACACTGGATATGTGGCCTTTAAATAATAAATGAAACCTAAATACATGTATATAAGAAAAACGTGAATTCCTGAAACTAAAACTAGATATTTATGTGATTCTATTCTCATTATAAAATCATAATTAAAGCTTCATATATTCATAAAACACAGCACTAGTTTCATACATTCATAGAAATATAATTTTTTTTCAGGCTTCATGTATTTATTCAGGTTTTCACATAGTCGATATATTTAGGTTTTGATTCCAGTCACTGAGGTTCTGATTTTATCAGGTTGCAAAAAATGTATTGCAAAGTTTAATTGAATACATTCAGTTTAATTCCAGTTATTCAGGTTTTAATTCCCTTTATCATGTTTCATTCAACGTGATCATGATCAACATGCTTTTACATTCATATCCTGAATGGACCCCTAATAATAGATATTTAACACTCCAGCCACAAACATTATGACAAAACCACTAAACAAATATGACACCTCATTCAGTCAAAACAACTTCCTGTCCTCCTGGGTAAAAACAGAGGAAAAAGACAGAAGCTATTTTTAGAACGTACAGATATTCTCATGTTTAAAAGGCAGAGCATGTGACACTGGCACCCTGCACCCTGAACGAAAACTGACTATCCGTCAGTCTCTGAGCTACTTCAGCCGCTTCCATCTACCCGTTTTTTTTTTTGTGCGCGTGTGTGTGTGTGTGTGTGTGTGTGTGTGTGTGTGTGTGTGTGTTACATCTTGTTGAAACATCACATTTTACATTCTGCTTAAAGGACTTACAGATATCACAAATTCAAACCTCATAACAAATCAAACCATCTACAGCATAATTCAGAAGGTTATGGAATCCTCAACTAATCCTAATTCAGTAATACACATCTGCAGAAACCTCAAATATTTTACTCAAATACTACAAATGAATGAATGAATGAATGAATTAAACAAATAAATGCAAGTGTGTGTGGTAGATAAACTAATATTTCTGCCCTGTGTGCAACAGATTATTTCAGTCTTATTTCCACTCTGCATCTTTCCTGGTTCTTTGCAGTATGTCAGAGGAACGTGTTATTGTTCCAGTGTTTGTGATTAAGAAATGAACGTTACCATACAGAAAATGGCAGCGCTGAATAACACCGCAGCTCCTCATTGGACAGAGGCATCTTCAGCACAGCTGATTGGATGTCAAGTAAAGCTCATTAAATTACTGTTCAAGAAAAATGCTGGCATGTGCAGAGAAATGAACATGATAAACCAATATGGTACCCTAGTCTCCATTCTCTCCATCTATCTCTTTTCTCCATCTATCTCTCCATTTCTCTCTCTCTTTTCTCCATCTCTCTCTCATGCATCATCACCAAGCTGATGTATTCTGATATAACCATGATGAATAAATAAAAGGGACTAGAAGTTCTTTCACCAGGATGCTGTACCTCGAAGGGAATATTATCCTTGGCTTTTTCTAGGAGCCCCGATGTGGAGAGGGGTTTTCAAAGCACACCAAGCTGGAGACACTGCCAGCCTCTCAAAGACCCCCTGCTGTGGATGTCAAACTAAGGAATCTCTCTGAACTTGCAGAATTAAATTCATCACCCAATCTCCTCCGTTTCTCCTTGTGCTGGGAAACCTCGTCCTTGATGTGATCCCTCCACCCCTCACTCTTTCTCTCTCCATGTTGAAAATACAACAGACTGGCAGAAGAAGAAGAAGACATGTGCTGGATGGAGGGAGACCACAGAGTCTTTAACATCTAAAACTATCTAATTGGAATTCATTTGGGGCAGGGTTTTGAGGGAGAGAGCGAGGGAGAGAGCACGCACATGACAAAAAAGGAGTGAAAAAGAGGAGGGAGGGGGCAAGAAAGGGAGTGTTCATGGAGGGAGAAAGAGAGAGAGAAAGATAGAGGAAAAGAAAAGGAGTGTTCTTGGAGAGAGAAGGAGAGAGGAAAAGAAAGGAAAATCAAAGAAGATTAGAAAAATATTGTGACAAACAGGACTTGAAAGAGCACAGCCTGAGCAAATACCGAAACTTACCATCATTTTTAACATTTGTTTTCAGTCTCCCTCTCTCTCTGTCTCTCTTTCTGTCCGTCTGTCTCTCTCTCTGTCTATCTCTCTCTCCTCCTCCTGTCCTGGGATTGGAGATATCCTCTAATTACAAACCAGCCCCTATAGCTCAGACTTGTATGCATTTCCATTCATACTGCACGTATTTAACGTGCTGCAGCTTCCTCGATCCACCTCCCCACAGCCCTGAGCTTTGACTTTGCTAATTGAACCCATTGTAACGTGCAGGAGGGCGACACACACACTCTGCTGCCTGGAATTGTTCTCCACGACACCGAAACCTTCCCTCTCCATCACCATGTTTTGTAAACTTGGAGCAGAGCTTCTTCACACACACACACACACACACACACACACACACACACACACACACTCAAGACCCGTGTGTCTTTGTTATGTAAATGAGAGTACTACTGGTGCACACATGATGGAGATGCTGTGCAGCCTGGTAAATTGGCAGCTATCGAATATGAACACATTCACCTATCGCTTTCCGCCGCAATATATTAGCATATGAAAGCCCATGTGATCGATCAACCCCCCCCCCCCCCTCTCTGTTTCTCTCCATCTCTCTCAGTGTCTCTCACTCACTCTCCATCTGATAGATCTCGTCTGATTGTACACTTCTTCAGGCCTTTTTCCCCCTGAAAGAAGCCCAGGGAGGAATAATGGCACTCAGAGAGAACAAATCAAAGCTAGGAGTAGGAGAGGAGGAGGAGAGTGGTACCGGCCCACTGGATTAACCTGCCTTACATTCTAGCGTTTAGGGTTATTTTTAAGATACATGCAAGTATTTCTCTCTCTCTCTCTCTCTCTCTCTCTCTCTTTCCTTTGCTTTAAATTTAAAAATACATCAAGATTTCCGAGTTTTTGCTCCAGATGTCATGAGAGATAGTGGAAGTGATAACAGATGTTCTGTTTGTGTTTGTTTGTTTGTTTGGAGAGCTCTTTTAACAGGACAGATTTGGTTGGTGGAATCTCCTCATGTTCATATCAGGTTCTTATCTTCATGAGCCCGTTCGCGGGAGCTGGGTGCACTGGACGAGGGTGGGTTTAGTGTGAGCACCACACACTCTCCCAGCAGTTACAGGCCTCGGACACGCAGGTTAAGGACATCACAGCACAAGACAACGCAGAAGTGTGTTCAGGAAGTCACGGTCTGCCAGCCAGATTAGTGCTCGTACTGCATCTACTGCTAGTGTGATACCCAGTACAATAGATACAATACAATACAATAGAATAGATACCCAGTGATACCCAGTACAATAGATACAATA
>JAOYMR010000008.1:20429686-20441380 GCA_025802075.1 Tenebrosternarchus preto | reverse complement strand
CCCCCCCCCCCCCCCCCCCCCCCCCCCCCCCCCCCCCCCCCCCCCCCCCCCCCCCTGCGGCTGCAAATAATGTCCTCAGAATTAGAGACTCGGAGAGATGTTTCAAATGAAAGCAATTTCACAACGTCCAGCTAATCTTTAGTCCATTCTGGTGTTTTCTCTCTACAAACTCCACAAGCCAAAACATTTGCACTGCAGTTATTCACACACACACACACACACACACACACACACACACACACACACACAGAGAATATCACCAAATTTCTTTCAAAATCCCATTAGTCAGGCAAAAGCTCGAGACCCTGCATCTCCCTCCTGCCTCTTTAATGGCTACAGACTGACACAGGTTACAGGAGACCAGGCTTTACCTCACGCTCGGATGCAATGACCCATGAGCCAATCCAAAGCAATGCTTTCATTTTTCTCCCAATCACTTATATTAGTAGTTTTGTCTGTGTAATATCATACACACTTACCACCCACCTTATCAGACACAGTTAAAAGAGCAAAGTCCATCTGTAGATCTGCAAAAGCGGAATTCCTTCTCCCAGGCCGCGTGAGTGGTGTGTGAGCACAGACACACTGCTGCCTGGGTGAGAGACCACCCCACACCCAGCAGTGACCCACGCCTACGGAGACCAACCGCACCACCAGACCTGCAACACCCATCACCACATCAGTGGTGGTGAACACAGTTAACGTGGTGGAAACGGATAGCGTTCTCCCTGGGACTGGACTCAGCTAAGATACAGGTACCACACCAATAATCATTCAATCACACCTAAAAACACACAGACGCTGTACTGGGGGGTCTTTCTTACACTTAGATGGAAAAATCTGCCAGAGACCTCTGGGAATCCCAAAAGAATGAAACTTTTTTGAAACCTTTTTAAATCGAAGCATATTATTTGATCTAAGCTTCAGTCAGAATGTAAGCTACTGTTTATTTGTTTTCGTCCTGCCTTTAGTGGTTTATCTTTTTGCACTTGATTTCTTTATTTATAATTGATTGTGTTTCTATTTTTTATTTCACTTGTTCCATTTATATTGATTAACGTTTCTCTATTTAAGGGTGTTTTCAAGGCTGTATTTTCCGTCTGGTTAAATTGGACTCTTGTTTTCACCCACCACACCCACAGAGACCCTTGAGAGAAGGCGGTCCTGATGCGGTCCAATAAGAACTCAGAACGCAGTCTGACCCAACTATCAGGTGTACTGTGCTCCATAAGTTTCACCTGCAGCCAGGTGTGCTTTGCATCATGGGATACAGCAAGGAAGGTAAACAGAAGCCTGACCAGTGCAAACAAAACACACCTAAATCATTCAACGGTTCTTTCATTTGTGAAGCACCTTAAATTATCATGAGAATAAAATATGCTTCATAAATAACTCAGATTTAGCTAATACAGTGTCTGTATTATTATTAACAACCACACCATGTACATCAAACATGGTTACCATGGATATCTAACCCCAACGCTAGAGAAACACAGAGCAACTCTGCGTGAAGAACTTGGTAAAAACACAGTGTCTGTCTTCACTGACGACTGACAAACGCCTGGGCATGATGTATCAAGTCAACACACTCACTCAGATTTTCTGCCTGTCTGTGTGTGTGTGTGTGTGTGTGTGTGTGTGTGTGTGTGTGTGTGTCTTTATTTCTCTCCTTCCTTGTTCTCTGTCTACTGATCAAAAGAAAAACACAAGACCAGTAGATGTGTGTATTTACTATCTTAAAGCGGAAAGACTCTGAACATAATGGAAAAAGGGCGGCTTTCTGAAATCTCTCAGCCGTCATCCAGGCTGGATGTGCGTAATCTGCCCCGAGTCGCCCTGCACAGAGAGCAAACAGGCAGGCAAGCGTCCGTCCTGATTTAGCATGTGATGGGTAAAGGGTGCATTTGATTCACATAAATGCTAGCACAATTCTGTCTGTCTGCCAAGCAGAGGTTCTAAAACAGGGGAGTAGAGAGAGAGAGAGATTGATGATAGATTTGAGCCACAGTAAAGTGACTCAGGTCAGGAGTTAAAACAGCAGTGCTGGTATCTGCATTCATTTCACTTCCATTACTGTCCAGCTCATCCTGTTAAACACAAGTACGCAGCACACAGTCCTGTCCCAGTGTGCTGGAGTCCAGCAGCTCTCCCAGGGTTTAGGGTGCTGTCCCAGTGTGCTGGAGTCCAGCAGCTCTCCCAGGGTTTAGGGTGCTGTCCCAGTGTGCTGCTAGCGCTCACTGAGGAGTTACAGTTACATGGTCCTGTGAAGTCCAGCTATTGAATTTCAATCAACCCACTTCCTGGTGGTCTTGGAGAAAGTGCACACAATCAAACAGAAAACGCTTTATTTGCTAAGGCGGCCATTTGTGCTACTGGCCACAGACCCCGACAAATTAATTCAAGCCACATCAGGTCTAAACATCCGATGTAAACTGCGCTCTCAGTTCAATTTGCTGGGCGAGATTTCCGACAGTGACGCATGCAGTGCTCCTCGCGCACTCCTCACTCAGGGCAGGAGGAGAGGCTGGGGTCGCGTACGCTGGAGACGCCACGCCGCTGCCCTGCGAGGAGTCACGACTCTTCTCTGGCAGCCTACACAAACAGATTTATTCAGAGGATACGGAAAATGATTTGAAATGGCTTCACTAAAACCACTTTAGCAGTCCTGCTTGGAAGGTTGTGGCGCTGCTGGGCTGATCATGGGCTGATCATGGGCTGATCATGGGCTGGGAAAGAAACGAACAACCAATCTCAACCACAGCAGCTAACTGACAGATTCTGATGTTTTTCTATTATTCCCAGCGGATGTGGCTCAGGCCCGATTCCATGAGGCTGCAGCTCAGCACGTTTGCATGAAAGCAGACCCCCCTCTGCAGTCGTGTCTCACAGCACACAGTGTGTGTATGTGTGTGTGTGTGTGTGTGTGTGTGTGTGTGTGTGTGTGCGCGCAGAGGAAGAGTGTGTTTCATGGCACACATGCACCGAACACGCATTGAGAAGCAAGTGTTCCTGCACCAACAATATTGCTCTCTCTTTCTCTCTTTCTCTCTCTCTCTCAAATCCATCAACTGTCAAGCCAAAACAGAGAGAGGAGGAATGAGAGATAAGAGCTAATTTTGCCTCTCGGAACTACAATTAACTTTCTAAACATCAGCTGTGGAATGAAAACAATTTGCTTCATCTTAAACCCCATCCTCACACCCCTATGGCAACACCCTGATAAATCCCTCTCCTTTATTTAACACACACACACACACACACACACACACACACACACACACACACACACACACACACACACACACACACCAGCATATCTTTCAAAGTCATCATCTTCGTTAAGTGAATCACCCTCGTTTCCTCCACATCACCAGGATTTCACACTTTCATTTGGAATTAGTGTTTGGCTTGCAGGGCAAAAAAAAAAAACAAAAAACAAAAAAAACCCTGAAATAAATAAATAAATACGGACCCTTTTCCCGTCAGCCTGTTTGTAAGCTCCCTCTCCCATTCCCAGCCAGAGAAGCCCCTTAATGATGAGTCTCAGATGAGCGTTTGACACCCCACCCACCCCATCACTGCTTTTCCCGGAAAAAACATCAAGGCCTGGGGAACTCTATTAAGAAGGCGACCTGTGAGGCACAGTTGAAGGCGCACAACCCCCACCCACCCCCCCACGTTCTCCACCCACGCTCTCCACCCACACCCACACGCCCTGCAGAGCGCGCTGGAGCAGACCGTCGCCCGGAAACGAGCACCATTCACACCCGTTAAACGAGATACATTCGCCTGACCAGGAATCCTTCGATTTGGTTTATATATTTAAAAAAAGAATTATTAAAAAATACCCAGGCAGGTACTCTGAAACAACACAGAACAACAGATCGCATCTCTCTTTAAGTCTGAAGTTTGTTATCAGTCTTCCATTGATTAAGCTTTTATAGACATGATGTAATCATTTGTGATGAGTCACGTGGATCCAGCACACATCTCAGAGGGCTAACACTAGATAATGAACACACACCTTTACCGCTGTGAAAGTGCATTTCCTCCCTCATGCGATCATCAATCAATTAGAGGGACCCATAACGAGGTTTAGCTCTGGAAAACAAAGTTCTTAATAAAAGCCCGATAATTGCAGCAGGGAGGGAAGTGCAAAGATGTGAGACACCCCCCCCCCCCCTTCCTTCCCTCCCCCGACATGTCAGTGAGAGTCTGAACACATGAACACAACCCGCTGGCTGGGCCTGTGAGGTCGCACACCTAAAGCTATGATTAGCACGCAACGCTAACATCCCCCCCACCCCCACCCACCGCTCCACCCTGCCTGTCGCGTGGCCCGTGTGCTAACCGCTCCACCCTGCCTGTCGTCGCGTGGCCCGTGTGCTAACCGCTCCACCCTGCCTGTCGCGTGGCCCGTGTGCTAACCGCTCCACCCTGCCTGTCGCGTGGCCCGTGTGCTAACCGCTCCACCCTGCATGTCGCGTGGCCCGTGTGCTAACCGCTCCACCCTGCCTGTCGCGACTCACAGCAGCGAACCCCGTCGTCTCAGACGTCTCCACCTTCTCCCAAACCTCTCATGACTGCCCGGCTGATTTTTTTTTTTTTTGCTTTGCAAATTAACGATGTCCTTTCTGCATTAGAAAAACACAGTGAAGAAATAATGGGGAGAGAAGAAAGAACAAAACCAGAGATTTTAATGAAGCGTCATTAATAAAAGATAAGTGTTAGCGGTACACCGCCCGGTTTCTGACGACGGCTACACAGCGCTTAGCATCCATCACCCGTTCAAGCCTGAAGGTATTTCATATAAAACCATGTGGAGGGAATAAATCTGGTGCTCAGTGCCAAAACACGGACTGTGTATCAAAACATTAAGATTCTTGTTAAAAGACCTCCAGTAAACCCAAGGGCACTGACTGCACCCAGCTGCTCTGAAGATTCGTTTTCCGTTTGAAAGGCGAAATCTGTTTTGAAGGTTTTGGTGAAATATTTAGAAAACTGCAATGTTACAGCTGAATGCAAAAATGGTTTAAAAGGTCCTCCGTCAAAGGAGTAAGAGGCTGACCTGACTTCAAAATGTTATTACATTTCTCTCCGGTTTTTAATACACTCTACTTTTGAGTGCGTGTGTGTGTGTGTGTGTGTGTGTGCGCGCGCGCAGGATTCTTACACACATCACTTTCAAAAGCGGCAGATTTATCAGAAAGCATAGGGAGACCTCCATCAGAACAGTCCCTTAATCATAGAACCAGGTCACAAAAGCCAAAAACCACTAATCAAAAGACAATACTATCACAGACCAGCATGAACAAAAATGAATCACCGAATGGCTCAGAGTCTTGAAGCCGAGATATCGTGGGAACCTTGTATCAAGTTTAGATCAAGTATAACTGAGATGTGGTTCGAGGTTTAATGTGTGATGATTTCAACACACCTTTCAGTGTTACGGATAAAGTACTCCTCTTACTTCGAGTCTCATAACTCCAGTTCAAAATTAAGGAAACGGCATCTGAGCAATAAAAATATTTTTTCTTCGCAACTTTACTTGTGGTAAAGAGAAGCTTATTTCCCTCTTAACTGTTCCTTTAAATGGATTTACATTCCATGTTTACTGTAAGAAAACCACTTTCCCTTCAACTAATGAAAATTTGACTTAATTAAAATTCAATTAATTGAGGATAAACTACTCCACAGACACATCTTACATTACATCAGTCTGCACTCATCTGTTCCACTGTTTGAAACACTGCAACTTAAAAAAAAAAAAATAAAAAAATACAGAGGTTTACCGTTTTAGATACATTAGAAACACAGTTTCCCTGTTTCAGGTACGTTAGAAACACAGTTTTCCTGTTTCAGGTACGTTAAGTTTCCTTGCTGCAGACTTTCTTGTGGGCGAGAGGTGAGTCACTGCACCACCAACATGCTCCTTCCTTCCTTACAGTCGTTTAAACTCAACAGTGCTACTACTGTGTCAGAGATGTAGAAACCTGGCCCTTTGGACTTGGACGTTCACGTATCTAAGCATCACGCCAGATTAGTCATAACACACATGGCTGGTTTTTCAACCACGCTCATCCTCTTCCCAAACTGAACTTCAGTGTTGGCTGAAGGAGGAGACAAACTCACCTGGAAATCCAGCAAAGTATTAACCAAGTGCCAAAAGATTTGCCCTGGAGTACCAATTAAAACGACTGAGGAGAGGCTCACGCAGTGTTCCTGTTCAAAGTGTCGGTGGCATACGTTAGACAAGCGGGCTCCGTTTCCAACAAGCCTCTTCCTGACACGCCGCCTTGGGCACAGATGCAAGCTGGGAATCGTAGTTATCGTAGTCTAATAACCATGACCAGGTATGAAACAGACAGGTGCACTTCTGTCAGAATGCAAAGTTAAAGTTGCAGTACGAAAATACTGGCCCCTCACTGTTCCAGGTGTCACGTCGTCAGGAGCTCCAGCCCTGCCTGTCAATCACCACTCCCACACCGATCAGACCCTCATGAATATTAATTAACTCACCTGCTCCCTCTCTGATTAATTCCTGATATAACCTGGTTTGCAGTTCTCTCATTGTGAAGTACAGTTTGCCTTCACACAGATCTTCCTTAGCATAATCAACCCCATCTCCTCATCCTGCCTCGTCTCTGCCTGGTGTGTATGTCTGACTCAAGAGTTTTGGCTTTAGTGATTCGGTACCTTCAGTACCTACTCTCTTCCTTTGGTTCTTGAGCCTAACTACGGTTCTCACAGTTTCTGTCTGCTGGACCAGCAGTTCTGACTCTGTTTGTTCCCAGAACTCGTTGACACCAGGCGTGTGGAGTAAGGTGTGTGGAACCGGCAGAAAACACTGCTACACACAGTAATGTTTCAGGACTGTCCCAGATGGAAAGGTCAGCTAAGGTTAAGATTCAGTAAGGGCTGGTCTTTCAGTAAAGGGAAAAGTACACTAACAAAGTACACTATTTAATACACACACACACACACACACGTTTATAAATAAACGTAAAACATATACCTACAGTAAAGGATGAAGGCAGCTAAGCTCTTGCTGGTGTACTGTACTTTAACTGTGAAAGGACAAAAAAACTCGATAAAATAACCCAAAATACACACACACACAAACAGTGGAAAATAAGAAATCCACAAATCTTAATCATTCAGATGTACATACCGCCTCTCGTGGGTTTTTTTCCCCATTTTTATCTTACACAGTAGAAGGAAAGGGCAAACTGCCAGCCCACCTCAGCCAAACGTTTTTCATGTGGTTCCCATAGAAACGAGGGAACCGAGCTGAAAGGGGTGCCATCAAATGGACTATTTTTAATGGTGTCTAATTTGATATAATTGACTCGGCAAGATGGGGTCAGGCCAGGGGATAAAGTGGAAATCAGACGGAGAAAGGAACCCAGAACACTCACAACAGGGTGACATTTGATGGAAGCAGAGAGGCTCTGCACTTAAAGTGCTGTTTACAACAGCTTAGCAACAGCCTCATGTGCAGAACCCGGTTCACGAAGAGATGCCACGTCCAAGACAAGAAAGAAAATCTCAATTTGCTTTTTGTAAGGTAATTTTAGGCAAAGTAGTCGTTAAGGAGGAGTTTGTCCCTGGTAGACAGAAGAAGCACCTTTATCAACTGGTGTGGCTCAAAACAGGTATATTGAGCATGAATTATAAACGTGTTATAGGACGGTATAGAATCAATCATTAATAATATCATTATAACTGCTAAATGGACAACTGCCTTATCTGTACAAATATTTTAAAAGCTAAAATTCAGAGAGAACATTAGTTTATGTGACTGCAAACCCAGCAGAAGTAGCACTTCCACTTCACCACAGTGTCTATTACTACCACACTGAGATTGGGAGTCTCAGTTGTTATCGACAATGGATCTTTCTCCATTAAATGATTATGTTTTCAGTGTCCAGATTTGATGTATTTTTTATAGATATCTATTATCTATGTTTATGCTCAGTGAGTTTGTGGGTTCTTGGGAACTGTCAGTACAGAGAGTTTTCCTGCTGACACAGAGCAGTCGACCACCCAGCTCTCATACCCTGTGAGCTCTGGTCAAAAAAACAGTCTATCCATTCAAATCACAGGACCTAGTCTTTCCAATGGGATCGGAGAAGACAGTCTGTCCAGTCAAATCAGAGGGGCTAGTCTGTCCAATCAGAACAGAAAATGAAATCTGTCTAAAAAATATCTAGTAAGTCCAAACAAGGTAAAATGCAAGGTAAAAATTGCTTGTGTGTGTGTGTGTGTGTGTGTGTGAGAGAGAGAGAGAGAGAGAGAGAGAGAGAGAATGTGTGCACATGTGGGTGTGTGTGAGAGAGAGAGAGAGAGAAAGAGAGTGAGAGAATGTGTGCACGTGTGTGTGTGCGTGAGAGAGAGTGTCTGTGTGTCTTTTGACCATCTTCGATCCACAGAGACTCTGGGTCCTGCAGTGTTTTCCTTCCCCTCCTCTCCCCTGTCCACTCCGTCTCCCGTTTCTAAGTGGAGAAACCTTGCCAAACACGGCCCCAGTCTCAGTTTCATCAGGAGCCCCAGTCCAACGCAGCCCTGGGCTGAAGCGGCCGTCCTGCCACTTAAAGAGAGTCTCGAGAACAAATTCTCACCCACAGGGAGAAAACTCACACTGGTGTAAAAGCTGCTCATCCATACAGTGCTGAAGGCCTGGGAAAACAGGAGAAGTCAGAATGCAGAAGTATGTGACAGGAGGCAGGGGCCACAGCATCCTGGCCAAGGACCCCCATCCTTCATTCATACCTCCATAAAGTGACTCCAGGTACCTCGTCAAAAAAAGCAATGAGTTTGGACAAAGATTTTTTTGACTCCAAACCCGTCTGCTCTCTTCCATTAACCCTACCTGATGAAAAGCCGAGGGACAGTCGGTCCGGGGACAAATGTAGCGGAGACAAACGCACCAGGGGCCATCATTCGCTTTTTCTGCTTCTTTTCGCAAAAATGCTTTTTTTTTCCTGCCACCCACCACGCAGAGTGACCAATCAGAGTGACAGAAGTGAGAGTCTCCTGTCAGAGAGCAACTGACACACCTCAGCTGAACCGTGACGGACTTTTATTCACTCAAGCGTAAAATTATGAAACATGACAGGAGAGACACCAAACACGGCCACGTCGACGAGGGACAGGCGCGGGACACGTGCGGGACATGTGGCCGGGAGACGAGACTCTGCCTGAGTTAGTGGCCCTGTTGATTACAGCCTGCCTGTCTAGAAGAGAGAGAGAAAGAGGGTGAGAGAGAGAGAGAGAGAGAGAGGGACAGAGTGGAAGAGAAACAGGCATAGGTGGAAGGGCAGAGCAAGGTGACAGAGCGGATACATTAGGGTTGGGTACATCAAGGTTGGGTACATCAGGGTTGGGTATAAGAGTTGATGCTCTGGATTCCGTTGGTATTTTTTTATAGTACCAATTCACCTCAATATTAATCGGTGCCAAATTTGGCAAAAGCCAAAGTGCACAGTCAGACACGCAGTGGTGATGGTGATGGTGTGATGTGTGATAGGGTGATGGTGATAGGGTGATGGTGATAGGGTGATGGTGGTGATAGTGTGATGGTGGTGAATGTATGTTGTATGAGAGTTAATATATAATGTGTGAGAGTAAGTATATCAGTGATGGTGTGATGGTGATGATAGTGTGATGGTGTGATGGTGGTGATGGTGTGATGGTGGTGATAGTGTGATGTGGTGATAGTGTGATGTGGTGATAGTGTGATGTGGTGATAGTGTGATGGTGGTGATAGTGTGATGGTGGTGATAGTGTGATGGTGGTGATAGTGTGATGGTGTGATGATGGTGATAGTGTGATGGTGATGTATGTATGTTGTATGCGTTAATATATAATGCTGTATGAGAGCAAGTATATCAGTACAGATCAGAAAATAATGGGATTTATTCAAGTCTTCTTGAGGCTATAATTTTGGACTCCTATGCGTAATCAGGGTGGCAGGTAACATTCCTGAAGATCTACTGCCCTGTAAAGTTTGGATTCAACACATCTGGCTCCAATATACAAATGCTGCTGAAGGTTATGACTGGTAGACACAGCACCCAGTGGAAGCCTGCACTGAAACCAACCTGTGTGGAGAATCTCCAGGACCAGACTCTGATAAGCCTAAATACTTTCTGCCAAATATCTAGAATTTAAGAAATATGCAGTGAGGGAGAACTTGAGTGAAACCCCACATGTAATGGGAGGCGTTGGAGGTTAAAGCGGTTCTCCACCTTGCTCTCTTCTCCATCAGCATTTCCTTCTTCCTACGGCCATGACCTCTATCAGCATTCAGTTAAAGATGGGATGTCAGGGCACAGTGCCACACACACACACACACACACCCTGGCACTAACTGGGCATCTATCACCCGCTTGTCTCTCCCTCTAATGACGGGGATCATTTCTGCTCCCACAGAACTGAAATCTATCATAAAGAAGCATTAAGACCCATTTTGGGGTCAGAGGTGAAAACTACGCGCTAGTTTGGCTAACCTGGCCTCAGTGCCCCTGGACTACAGGCAGTATGGGTAAACAAATACAGATGAGAGCAGAGATCTGCAAGCAGAACAGGAAACACACACACACACACACACACAGCTAAATCACTATGTGCCTACACTTCAAACTTTACCCAAGTTTGACTATTTTAGTTCATCATATGCATTTTAGGTGTTCAAATAAAAACATCCAGTTTTAGTTTTTCAAATAATACCCAGCTTTTAGCTTTTGCAAGTAATAAAACCAAGTTACGTATAGGGACCAGCCAAAAAGCAAGCGATGTTAAATTAAATTAAATTAAATTAAATTAAATTAAAATAAAATAAAATTAAATTAAATTAAAATACAATAAAAAATGTTTTAAATACAATAAAATAAAAAAAAATGTAAATATATTTTGTACATATTTATATATTATTTATATAAAATAATATAAAATAATAAATTAAAATACAATACAATAAAAATAAAACCAAATTCCTTATTAATAAAACCAAGTTCCTTATAGGGATTAGTCAAAAAGCAAGTGATATCAAAATTGTGCCATTTTCCATAAATATTAGTACACCCCCCCCCCCCCACACACACACACACTAGAACAGCTAGAACAGTCCCAGTAGAATGTTGGAGAGCAGGGTAGCCCCCATCAGCTCACTGACTGAGGCAGGTTTGGTTGTTCTCCTGGGAAGACCTGTGCCTGGTTACCGAGGATACTGGCACACATTACACGCATACAAGCACACGTGTGTGCGCTCACATACAGCGAACAGCGAACATGGAGCACGCGGCATCACCTGCACATACACAGTCCAAGTCTCAAACACGCCACGTTACCGTGCCGACCGGGGTCCACTGACAGCTTATTAATAAAATACAGAATCTCTGCCAATATTTTTTTTTAAATAAAATAAGCTATTTTATCGAGATTGTGAGGGGGCTGACTGCAACCTTCTGTGAAGTGTGAACTTCTCGCCAAGCACATGCTATGATTTGATGAACATCTGTTGCTTTAGAACCTTCAAAACATCTGGATGGCTCAGGAAAGCTTGAGAAAGCTCTGGGTTCTTCTGATACATGCTACACCCTCACACTCACCAGGCTCCTTTAAACCCGGTAGTTAATAACAAGAAAAGCTTTGCACATTATCATATTACTGGACGGAGCACTCAAGAACATA
>JAOYMR010000008.1:20386498-20398186 GCA_025802075.1 Tenebrosternarchus preto | reverse complement strand
TCTCTCTCTCTCTCTCTCTCTCTCTCTCTCTCTCTCTCTCTCTCTCTCTCTCTCTCTCTCTCTCTCTCTCTCACCTTATTGATCTCCTAATTGTGCTGTTTGGCACCTGTTCCCAGGACTGCTGCCAGGTATTGTAACATAAAGATCATCATCATCATCGGCAATAAAACCTGGTGAAAGAACATCAGCATCTAAATACGGGAACAGGGCTCATGATCTGCCATTACTGAAAAATAACACAGTTACAAGTGTGAGGTGCTCCGATTTCAATAAAGCTCTTCTCAGATCAACTCAATTTAAAACACACCTCTAAGAGTGCTATTGGGTTCCCCGGAAGCCATACGAGGAGATATTCAACACGGCTCACCCAGAAACACCCTACACAAGAGAGTCATGAAGTAATGACGATATAAATTAAAAAAAAAACATCATGAGGAGATTTATGGATATTTGAACCAATTTCCTCCACTCTGTTTAGGTGAAAATCTCCAACATGCCAATCAAATAGTGGTGGTCTGACACAGGTAAGGAAGCTTATCTATCCTCTGGATGTGCAACAAAGACACAGAAAAGTTCCCTTAGTGAGTTGCCAAGCCTGAATGTTTACAATATATGCGCTAAGAGGGATCAAGGAGTGGAGCTCAAACACTGAAATGTTTTGCGCATTTTTTAGAATAAACCGTTAAATAAATATTTTGCAGGAATGACCTTCTGTCAGACCGTACAAAAGCTTTAACTTCAATCCTCCAGTTTTTGTTTGGGATTCTTTTGTGATGTTTTTTTTTTTTAGGTTTTGAAAGGGGGAGAGAGAGAGATGGAGAGAGAGACTACCCAAACGAAAAAAAGAAAACGTGCATAACTCGTGATACAGTGACGGCATAAATTGCGTAATTGCGTAAATTTGGATAGATATGCCGAGTACATTATACGCACGTGTTAACGTAGGCCTACACTTCCTCACTTCCAAAACATTTACGTGTAGCCTCTACTCAGCGGTCAGATAAATGACAAATTAGTCTGAGCTCAAGATGATCAGTTCGGTATGAGCTGCGTAAATAAACAAACATCCGTTCTTAATGGCTGTTATCTATGACTGCGCTAAGTAAACTTCCACACAGTACTCATATACCTGGAAATAATTCAAACGTACACAAATAATATGGGAATATGAGAGTGAATCGTGCATTGGCATCAACAGGTCAATACACTTGCACGGCTGAGTACAATACATTGACTATTATACCACATTATATCTGGATATCGCTTTTTAACAAGGTTAACTGAATTTAATATAAGATGTTACTGGGAACGATTATGGCGCACCTGACGGGTCTACGCTTTGCTCGCAGTTGAACTCCTAACCACTGGTCTTCTGTGATTATAAACGCCCCAAAACACACGAAATCTACGGACAAAATGTAATTGTAATACTGCAACTTTTACCTTTCCGAGGACCGGTCGTTGCCCCCTCGGAATCGCTGGGTTGGTCCCACGCAGATTTAAAACGCCTCGGGAGTCTGTTATAGTCTGTGGAAGCGGGGTACAAACGCCCGTGCTCGATACACGCTTGACAGAGAAAATAAGGAGCTGCGCGAGATCAAATTCTCGAGAGGTACTCTACCTCTGCCTCGTGAGACAGACAGTCTAATAGACGTGAAGGGAATTCGCGCACTTAATCGTCGATGCTAAAATGTGACAGAAAAGTGTAGCCTGACAGAGCGAGTAAGCAATCACAGCTGCTCGTGCCTACCGCTACTCGAGCCGAACTTTGGCTGGTGTTGCTGCAAGACGCTTGCTCGCGCAGGGTGCCCAAGTGCGGCTTGGTAGCCTAGGTGCAACACTGCCTCCGTGGGGGAAAAAAAAACGACTCGATACGTGTGCTGACCATCGGGTTCAGCAGGAATGAGAAGGTGCACAGGATGAGATGGTTCTCTGCATGTCTGGAAGGAAACTGCGACTCTCTCGCGCGCATCTTTGTTTTAACCCCTGAACATCAGACACTTCGGTCTCGTGACAGCTTAACCCTGGGCACAGTTTTTTTTTTTTGTTTTTTTTTTGGAATGTCCCAGACTTTTTTAAATGCGATTTTTATGATGCAACTTGTGAAAAAAACATCACCTGGCTTGTGACAGTGTGGAATAACACATGGTGTGGTTGCACGTGGGTCTAATTAAAATACTTTTTTTTTTTTTTCATAATAAATTCTTAAGAGTGACATTCAGTATAGTAGATGAGCGCAAAGACGCTCAACATTTCAGTAGATTTTATTTCATATAGATTCAGTAGATTTTCATTCGATGGAGGTCTAGATATTATTTATGCCTTTTTATTATTTATAGACGTGACCCTTCTAAAAATATTTGGATGTTGCTCCTTTTTTAACTGTTTTTATCATGTGCCCCACAGTGACACGTGCTATCAGAAGGAAGTTATTTAAAAAAAAATACCATTCCTAAAATCTTAGAGGGATTACAGAATCTGAGGATAATAATTATTTTTCATTTATTTAGTTATTTCTAAGAAAGACAACAGTGGTGCCCTAGGGTGATGTTCCACCCACTGAGTCTGAGGGACGTGTATGAAGTCCAGGTAGATTACACAATGCCAGCACTGGTCATAATATTCCTTTAATTGTCCCACAGTGACACACTCTCATTATACCGACTGTGCATCTAAAGCCGTCTCAATACTTAGCCATGCTGTGCTTATTAAAAATCAAATTGTTTATTATGCCAGGATGAGTTTTATTTCTCTTTGTACATAGCATTTTGGGAATATCCAGCCACTATCCTCATAAACTTGCAGTAACAAGAAAACAGAGGAAGGAATAATAACACTGAAGATTGCCTGTAAGCCTCCAAAACACTCATCAGGGAACAACTAGCAGACATGTCTCAAACAGAGAAAATAAAGTATGGTTTAGCTTTATTGAAATTCCCAGTTCTTTCAGCGTTCAAATGAGATGGTTACTCGTGTCAGGGAAATCAACTTAATTTCTGTTTGAACAACCAGGGACGTGAGAATTATTCTCTCTGTTTCTCTCTCTCCCTTCCTCCTCCCTCTCTCTCTCGCTCCCTCTCTCTCTCTCTCTCTCTCAGAAGGCATATTCCCCTTCTGTATGTAGAGGAGACAGCATTGTCCAAAGGCTCTTTGTTAGTTCTGCTTGGTGGACCACCCAGACGTTTTCTTATTCTCTCTGAGAATCGCAGTCACCCAGATGACAGTGGTTTATGGTGAGCACAGAGCGCTTTGTTGCAATGAGACAGTGCTGTCTTCTGTGGGTGAGATTTGAGCTGACCAAGGCTGAGGCCAAGACAAAAATTCATGACATGAAATAAGCTACTAAAAAAATCTCAAGGAAGTCACATCCCATGTCTGAATAAATTTTAGTGAGAAAAAAATTATTTATGCTAATTCAAGAGTACACATAGATTTGTAAAATAAAATGTGTACAGCTAATAATAATTATTTCTGTTGGTTTTCTTCATACAATTTTTCAAATATGTTTTTGAAAAAGAACACATTATTTCAACCATATATTAGACATTCAACCAAAAGTACATTATCAAAATTCAGAAATGTTTATCTTTCAATGTAATGTCAAGGATAAAGGGAAGCACCCAAGCACAGATGCTGTTTGATTAAATAATTAAAGTCATGCCACAGTGGACAGTCTGTGAAGGTGGTGAACCACTTGAAATGCAGAGAACACTGTGCAAAAAACTGGAAATCATCTAAAATGTTCTCTGTACAAATTCATGCTTCCAGTAGGAGGAAAATTTAGGGTGGAATACCAAGGAGAGGGAGAGAGACAGACCGTCAGACCGACAGACAGACAGACAGACACAGACAGACAGACACAGAACCCTCCTTCATTCCTTCATGGATTGTGCTTTTGTAAATCAGTAGCTGTTGACAGCTCCGTCCGGGGAAAATACTTCACAAGATTTGCATCATTCAAATAAAACCTACCAGACTGCAAATAAATGTCAGATTAAACATTTAAATTCAGCAAGCTGGATGCTTCCCTGGTCATATTAGTGCTGCGAACACATGAAAAGTGCTGGCAACCAATTTTGAAATTTTGAAGGTATAAAAAAATTCCTCCCTGGCCTGGAAAAGAAAGTGCAGGAAGTAGGTTAGTGTTTGGAAGGTCATAGGAACTGGGGCCACACGCCTGTGACAAAATGATCTTTGAGGTTCCTGGGCCCGTGAGGACAGAACACAGACGCTTGAACGTAAAGATGGCAATCAGAACCCCGAAGGGACGGATTTATTACAATTCAGGCAGGAAGGGGGAGAGAGGAGGAGGGAGGTCCCGCCGTAGGGGGAGAGAGGAGGAGGGAGGTCCCGCTGTAGGTTGGAGAAAGGAGGAGGGAGGTCCCGCTGAAGCTCGCCCGTTTCCAAGTACTTGGACAGCGAGTGCGGACTCTCGCAGAGGAACAACGAGGCGGCCTCCGCCCATCCCGGCCTCGGAGGAGTAGTCACGGCGACGTGAGGAAGGGGAAGAGACAGAGGACAGACCCGTGAGGTTCCCGGGCTCTCGCGCCTCCTTCCCAGAGTGCTGCGTTTGAAAGCAGCGACCCGGAGACATGAGTGCTGCTTCTCGTTATCCGCACCCTGCTCTCGTCCACGCAGACCGCAGGGGGCGTAGCTTCCTGCCGCGCTGCAGCCGTTCCTCCGACACAGCTGCCACAAAATCCGTCGCTGGCCGCAGATTCAGTCACACAGAAAGTGATGGGCAGAACCAGCATCACATCCCGTCGTCAAGGACAACAGTCCCACCCACTGCCAAAGATCAAATACTGTTATTTACAATTACTTCAACCAGCATGGTGAACTGCTGTTCTCAATTCCACAGAAATGCTCATCTTTTATCTGTGTGATTGCTCACAAAAATAAAATCTCTGATACTTAAGACTCAGACCACACTCTAAGACTCAGACCATACTCTAAGACTCAGACTACACTCTAAGACTCAGACCACACTCTAAGACTCAGACCACACTCTTAAGACTCAGACTACACTCTAAGACTCAGACCACACTCTTAAGACTCAGACCACTCTGTAAGACTCTTTCTGCAATGTGGTTGTGACGAGTCATCACACTTTATTATTCCAGAATCCTGCAGAACTCTCCATATGTAGCACATTAATTTAAGTAATTTTAAAAATGATTCTGGAACGACAAAACTAACTGGAAAAAAACTGGAACAACATGTGACTAACACACAGTCCCAACTGTAGCTTTTCTAATTGTGTCCTACTGTACATATGAATGTTTAGCTGTTCAACAGTAGAGCTTCAGCATAATCAGAGTTTGTACAAAATAAACCCACCTAGCTGGTACTGTCCATGCCAGAGGTGTGTGTGTGTGTGTGTGTGTGTTCAAGTACTACAGGGAGGAGCTTATTCCTGCCCTTCTGAGCTTCCATGCTGTAGACTCACACACCCAGCTGATGATCTGCCAGAGTTGTAGCAGTAATCCAAAACTCCTGCAGGGGCACATAAACACACTCAACACATGCATGTTTATGTATGTATGTATGTGTGTGTGTGTGTGTGTGTGTATGTGTGTATGTGTGTGTCTATGTGTGTATGTGACTGTGTGTGTGTGTGTGGTGTGTGTTCCTTGCTTTAAAGATGTGTTCATTTGCAGTGGGGTGTTGTCTGTTACTTTGGGAGAACAGAAAGTTGATTTATGATCTCTGTCTTCTTGACATGGTCTTACCACCTCCTGTAGTGCACTAATAATTCATAAAAAGCTGTGGTAACACTCAATAATTCACTACACACACATTCACACACACACACACACACACACACACACAGAAAGCCATGTAAAACAGACTGTACTTTCCAAAGAGTTTGCTGACTTGCTGCACCCTAAAAAATAAATATAACTTGCACATATTCAAACTCACACGCACACAAAGAAAAACATTAAATGACATAAGGTAATCAATTTTTAAATGTGTTGGGCGAGTCCCCAGTCGCCAGTCTTAATAAGGCCAGGCAGCGTCGTTCAGGGAACTTGAGCAGTGCTCTTATACATACAGCCGCCCTGGCGAGGCCCGATATCTCACCAACAAACAAAGCGGAGGCGGGGGCGGAGCCGAGGGCGGGACAAAGGGCGGAGCCGGGCCACGGATGGCCGTCGCCTCTGCCTTTAACGTGCCGGGACAGTGAAAGGCCGCGGTGACCTTGCTCCTGCTGCCGCTCCAGGCCCCAGGCGGCTGGGCCGAGGGACGTCGGTGGTTCTGCTTTTATTCATCACGTTTGCTGACACTCGGAGGACAAGCGGGGAGCAGAGAGAGTGGCGGGGCGAGTCCCGCCCGAAGCCCCAGGCGTCGGCAGCGAGGGTCAGACCGGTGCTATTTAAAGGGTGACTGCCGAGAGACAAGAGATGAAATGTGCACAACCCCCCTCCCTCCGAAATACCAGGGTTAGGGTCAACTGCACTTCACTGCAAAAAGATGAAGTTAATTCAGTTTAGATAATGAACTCTGCTAATTACCTCCAACTGTTTGCTGTGGACGATGTGGATGGATATATACTCTCAGATGAATCATTATTAATCAAAGGGAGTTTTTGTGAACCTCCTGGAGTGATTGTACTAAGATGTAATTAAGCTATGAACATTATTCTAATGAATTTGATGTGGATACTTGAAGAAAAACAAAACCAACATCTTCTCTGCCATTCAAACACACTAATTATGGGGCAAATATAATAGTCCAGTTCAGTCAAAGCTTCATACCACAATACTATTTATCCTATTTATTGTACATTTTTAATTGAAGAATAATATTGAACTTTTCCCCCCAATTCAGCTACTCTACGTATCAAATATTACAGTTGCAAGATGTAAAACACAATAACTACATAAAGCTTTAACGATGCTTTCATAAAAACAAGACTATATAGCACGTTTACATGTTTACTTGTTTAGAGGGCAATCAACAGAGTCAAAAAAGTTTAACCATATCAGAACAGACCCTGAAAAGATGTCAAGAGTAAAAAGGAATAGCCTACTTTTAATTTTTAAAGCCACAGTCCTGAAACATTTGCATATTCAGGTAAGAGAGAAGGACTCCTTGAAGAAAAAAATATAACTGTGTGTGTGTGTGTTACAGTGAGAGAGAGAGAAAGAGAGAGAGAGATTCAATGGGCATTCCTGTTATACTTTATTTCTGGTGTTGTCCAACCATTCTGGATGTTTTGTGTAAGCCGTTACAATTCAGTGGAATTAATATGGTAACGGAGGTTTTCCCTGTCATTCTCAGTCGTGTTGGGCTTTCGCTATTATTAGCAACACTGCGTGCTCCTGCGAATCTGCACGCACAGCACATTCCCAACGAAACCTAATGGTACTCAGGATGGTTGAGAGGCGCGTGAGCAGCGCCACTAACTTGTTATTTCCCTTAAGCAGCGCAGATCTTCACCTGCCACCTCCTCTTCCGACAAATTAGCCACCAACAATGACAAGTTCATTCACTGGCCTCGGCAAACCTGCGCGGCGTATTAGTGGGATACAAATTCCTAATAGTACATTTGAATAATAAGAATGTATATGTGCACATTGTATGAGTAAATGTAACTGGATTGGGTAATATATTTATTATAATATGCAAACGAGCTGTGGATTGTATGAGTTCACTTACACAGTTGCGAGTCATTCTTCATTTTTATTCTTTAAGTTTGAAACCATCATATACGGTACATGGCGAGAAACCATTGCCTCTAAGTTAGTAACCGATGAGTTCTGAATTATTTAAAACAAGTTATGACCGATTTTATTACTTTATGTATTATAAAATCGGTGGAAAACTGTTCTTGTAGACTACCGATAACAATATTTATCGCAGCCAATGTTGTGGTTTATTTACCGGAAGTTCCCCCAGTCGTTAGCTCGCCATGTCCCTGAGCACAGAGGATGCTTGAACACTAGCACAAAATATTCTGGAAGCATTACACAATATTAGTGTAATTCACATACTAATAACATATAACCAGATGATGTCTCGATTTCATAATCATATGTGACCATATAATTTCAATAATGTAAATATAATGTAGTGTGTAGTTTGTATGTGCATGTTTCAAAGTCATAAGATTTCAAAGACATAAAAAGTGCTTAACACTGCTGAAAGAACCCCTTAGATATTCAGTAACATCAGCAGCTTAGGAGAAATGACTGATATATGTGCTACAGCTGGACATTAGGAGGTGCCTTCAGCTGGCCTGGTCCCAACACCCTCACGTGCTTTAACTGCATAATCACCACCATGACAGTTCAAACATACCCAATGTAGATACACACACACACACACACACACACACACACACACACACACACACACACACACCATGTTTACTTTTGTTCTTTGTGGGCTATGGAAAAGCTGTTACCAAATTGTTGTATAGTTAAGTAAACACAATCATTCACACATGTGCGGCTTTTAGTCAAAACAAGAGCTGAATCAATCTGATTCCCCCTCACTGTCACCTGAACGTGTCTTGTTGATCGTCACTTTAATAATCCCTGCTGTATTCTCACCTGCTTTTGAAGCCTTTGCCACTGTACCTTGTCATACCTCAAGTAGTTTTTTTGAGATTTGCCTGGGTTTGTCTATTTATGATCCTATTTATTTTGTCTGTGTAACAACACCTTGTTCCTCTGTTATTTGTTCTGTTAGTCTTTCTCAGCTCCCAGTTTTGAGAATAAAAACACATTTGAGTGCTTCCTACAAGCCTTTGTGTTTGCCAGACCTTTTTTTCCAAGCACTGTTCTTTAAATTTTTATAACACAATGCTTGAAGTAGCAGAACTATTACAGTAAGAGTCTTGGTAAAACTCTTTTACATGAGCATCACTGAACATTCTTATAAGCAGTCATTCACTTTTCTGAGAAGGATACTATGTAAATCTATGTCAAACAAATATATTGTTCTGCGTGCAACGTGTTTCCTGAATAAAACTGAAAGCAGAATTTGTGCGGGTTTTCACGAGCAGAGACGGCGAGCCGGTGAACCCCTTCCCCGTTGGGCTCTTTCTTCCTCTCATTTCTCATTCATGGAATGATCTTTTTTTCACGAATATCCTCTAGCATTTGACCTTACAGCATTTGATGATGTCCGCATCACATTAGCAGTACGCGGTTGGGGGGGTGGAGATGTAGGGGCAATTACCAGTACACTGGGGGTGGGAGGAGGGGCAATTCCAAATGCATATGCATCAGATGGGACACAGGTCTCTTCTGCAGGTAAGGTCAGCCTCTTCAGGAAGGCCAGAGTACCTGTGTCCTTTGGTCCACACCTTAAAAACCAGAGTCAGTGATGTACTCCGTATATATTATGATGTACTCTGTATATATAGTGATGTACTCCGTATATATAGTGATGTAGTGATGCTAGTTTGGCTTTTTCTGTAGTGCTTGTTTGCTGAAGATCACTGTGTGTGTGTGTGTGTGTGTGTGTGTGTGTGTGTGTGTGTGTGTGTGCAATTTTGAGTATAATATAGTTCGCTATGTGTGTGTGTGTTTGTAATTCTGAGTATAATTTAGATTATATAGATAGGTATGTGTGTATGTGTGTGTGTGTTTGTAATTCTAAGTATAGTATAAATCAGAGAGGGGAGCAAAATCCTGCAAATCCTGTAAAAATCACTATGAAATGAAGCTGTGCTTCTTCAGCACTGAGATGATGAAGAGGTGAAGCTGATGAAGAGGTGCAGCTGATGAAGAGGTGAAGCTGATCTCCAGCTGAGCCTCTCAGCAGGACTGACTGCAGGTGTCGGAAACACACCTGAGCTCCTTAGCTCTTCATAGGACCTACTAATTCTCTCTATCTCTCTCTCTCTCTCTCTCTTTCTCTCTCTCTCTCTAAAGATGGCTTTACTGGCCTGACTACATCTGTTACAATATTGGCCATGCACTGAAAAATTGGAACAACTACATAAAATACACAAAAATATGCTTTTATACTGTTTACTTGATACAATATACATTTTCAAATATATTAATAGCTGAATGAACACAATTAATGCTAATAATAATAATTATTACAGTAAATAAACATCAATATAAATTTTAATGGAAACTAACAGTTCGTTAAGGTTTCAACAAGACGTTAAAACAAAATATTTTGGCAAAGAAGGCATGCGTAAAGACGGGTGTGTAATTACATGGATTAAAGAATGACATGGATAATTAGATGGATAACAGAAGTAGAAATGTAGAGGCTCACTCTCACTCTCACTCTCACAATGTCATGATACTGCATCTTTCACAGGTTGCTGTGTGCCTTGCTTCAAGAAAGATTCTTTTTTTTTCTGGTTGGGTCATTGAAACCCTGTTTATATTTTGTATTTTTTTATTTATCTTTTATTCTCTCCTGTCATACAGTGAGACGTTCTCTCCTGTCATACAGTGAGACATGTTCTCTCCTGTCATACAGTGAGACGTGTTCTCTCCTGTTATACAGTGAGACATGTTCTCTCCTGTCATACAGTGAGACGTGTTCTCTCCTGTTATACAGTGAGACATGTTCTCTCCTGTCATACAGTGAGACGTGTTCTCTCCTGTTATACAGTGAGACATGTTCTCTTGTCATACAGTGAGACATGTTCTCTCCTGTTATACAGTGAGACGTGTTCTCTCCTCTTTGTGCAGCAGGTCTTTCTGTGTTTGTCCTTTTGTGTAGCTGGTCTGTGTTCACTGAGTCTGTACTTGGTTATAGTCTCTGTTCTGTATCTCTGACAGTGAGGAGACACTCCACCAGTTTATCCTCCCTGTTTAAGGCCTGATAACACTCTAATTTACTTTGAATTCTTTCATAGTACCAGTGTTCCAAAATATATTGTTTCATAATCTGTCCCTATCTCTGTCTGTCTCTCTCTGTCTGTCCCTATCTCTGTCTCTCTCTCTGTCTGTCCCTATCTCTGTCTCTCTCTCTCTCTCTGTCTCTCTCTGTACTTCACAGTGATCATGTTGAACAACACTAGTAAGCTGTCAGTAGGCAGCTTACATTTAAATGAATAAAAATATATTTAATATATAAACATAAGACTATTAAACATTTATGACTACTTTAGAAGGAATAGTTATTCATCGATATCATTACTGGTAGGCTGCTGCTTCTAACTAGCTGAGAATAATATACAAGAGATTTGTAACCTATTTATTGTCCTGCTCATAAACACTTTATAAAATGGCAAAGGGTAATTAATGTGTCATTGTGTCAGAAATGGTCTGTGTTTGTCAATCATGTGAATCCTGAAAGGCTGTCATGAATCATGAGAAGGTTTCAGAACAGATGTATATGACACAAGTAAAGAGAGAGAGACATTCACATATGAGAGAGAGAGAGAGAGAGAGAGAGAGAGAGAGAGAGAGACCTGGGGTAAGAGGCAGAGATGTATAGGTCTCTGGTTATGGCTTTATTACATGACAGTAGAGATTACTGACATGAATGAGAAAAGTCCCACTTCAGCATTACACACTGCACCAGTTTAGGGGAGTAGGATCCATACACACTGTACAAGTTTAGGGGAGTAGGATCCATACACACTGTACAAGTTTAGGGGAGTAGGATCCATACACACTGCACCAGTTTAGGGGAGTAGGATCCATACACACTGCACCAGTTTAGGGGAGTAGGATCCATACACACTGCACCAGTTTAGGG
>JAOYMR010000008.1:20362151-20374274 GCA_025802075.1 Tenebrosternarchus preto | reverse complement strand
GTTGTGTGTGCTGAGGTTGTGTGTGCTGAGGTTGTGTGTGCTGAGGTTGTGTGAGCTGAGGCTGTGTGTGCTGAGGTTGTGTGAGCTGAGGCTGTGTGTGCTGAGGCTGTGTGTACCAAGAAGATGTGTACTGTGATGGATTGAAAAGTTTTCACATGCAGCACAGGAAGACTTGGAGTAAGAGACGGAGGTGAGAGTGGCCATTCTCCTCCACTGGGCCCCTCAGCAGGTCTGCTGGCTTCACTGTGCCGTGCAGATGAGACTCAGAGGTGGAGAGGAGACCATCGTGCAGCTCAGATCGCAGTTTTTCCAGCATCTCCAACTTACAGGAATCTCCTCTACCCAGTCCTACCTGTGCCTCCTTTCTCCTCCCAGGTCTTACAGGTCCCCCCTTCACTCTGTTTCACGGATCTTAATTTAATCATGTCTGAAAGGCAGTCAAAAGGATTTTGCAAAGTCGACAACACTGTGTGGCAAAGCCAACGCATGAAATGACTGTCATATAGTACATATATACACCGAATGACAGAGCAGTGCCGGGAGCTGCTGTGATTGGTGGCAGGGTAAATATTGGCATCTGAAATTGTTACTCATCCAAAAATGAGTTGCAGTGATTAAAGTGGACAGACTGCACATGGACCGAAGTTTAAAATGAGTTTGCAGGAAAAACAGGAGTGTTAAGTGCAATAAATATTAATGACAGTGATTTATCTTATCCTGCTGGACAGCTAGTGGTTAAAGAAACCATTTCATAAACCATTCAATTATTCATCATTACTTCACCGTTTCCTCTACCCATATGTGTACAATTATCTCCTTTTCATTTAATCCATCACCAAATTTCTGATGAGTTAAATATAGAAACAATAAAGTGTAATCTGTGCATTTATTTATTTTTTTAAGTAATGGTGATTCCTGGATCCTGTGCTGGACTGTGGGCTGATCTTCTGAGAGGATTGTGCTTGATTCCAGTGTGAAATACGTTCATACTGGTTCAGTGTGAAGTAGGAAGTGCATTTACATGACATGATGCAGGTCTTTTCTTTGAACTGTCAAACACAGATTGTATTGTTGACTTGTAGAGCAACACACACTGATGCAGGGAGTCCACTGCTGTCTGAAAATGACCTCTTTTCATTTTACACTGGATCTCATATAATAAATATAAACAAGCTCTTTTAAATAGACAGACTTCTGACTCGTTTCCAAGAGCATGCATATCTCTCTTCTGCATATGAGGGACACATTCACAGTAAAATATAAATAGAGTTGTATACACACACTAAAATATCATTTTTCATAATGTACAATGTTAGCAATGTACTATCAGATTAACTGAGCAATGCATTAAATAAAATCAACATCTTCCACATGGTGTGTATGAACTCTGAAAGATGAGCTCTAAAATTTAAAAGAAATTTGTTGAATATCTGTAGAATACTTGATAGGTTTATACCCACTACATCCTCTAGCCATACTAAGAATGCGCTGATAATTTACAGTGTAATTTATAATAGGAAATGATGCCATTTCCCAGAATGGAATATTCTAAACAGTTTTAGCAGATGTGTTATCTCTAATGATCCCTCCAAAAAATGGATGACTGTACCATGGGATTCAACATCGCGATTATTACTTTAATAAAATTTATTGGAAAAAAAAAAACCAGACAGGAAACTAAGGAAAACAAAACAAGATAATCATTATAAATGAATGAATGGCTGGTTTAATGAATGACTGGCTTAACCTTCGCTTCATAATTGCATGAGTGAAGCAACATTAGCTGTGTGCCCGAAATTTGATCCCGCCTTCAACTCTAATGAGAAACTTTTTTCTCTCAAAGTTAATCTTCCTGTGAGGAACTTATCAACACATTCTGCAAGAGGGAGGAAATGAGGCTGGCAGTTCTCTAGAGAGCCTGGAACCCTTTAAACATGTCCTCTCTGCTTTAAACATGCACCACACCCTTTAAATATGCCCTTACACTTGCAGTCTGTGTGGTGGTAGTTCAGTGGTCAAGGTGTTCAACTAGTGCTCGTCCAATCGCCTGTTCAAGCCCCACCCCTGTCAAGATGCTCCTTCTGGGCTCTTGAGCAAGATCCTCAGTTGCTCAAGATGTGTTCAGTTGTAATTACAAGTTAATTTGCGTTAGAGTGGCATCCAAATGTCATTAATGTAAATATGCTCTATACCCCTTAAATATGTGCTCTTCACATTATATACCCTCTCTCAACTTTAAATATACCTCTTCCCTTTAAATACACCTTTTGACTTTTAAGTGTGCTCTACAAAACGATACTGAAAACATTAATTTAGGTATCAGCTTCCTGCGCCTAATGACATTATTTATGATATGAAATATTATTCTGCTGTGTTATTATTGTTTTTTATACATTTAGCAAATGTCTTTCTTTGTTGTACAGCACTTTCGATCACCGGCAGGTTGATGAACACATGACTTTGCTACTAAAAGTATCCTGAGCTTCAATTAAAGGTTTTTGTGTAATGAAGGATGTAATAGAGCAAAAGTATCACATCACTGTGTCACTGACATCAAAGAGAGTGGGAATAAACGTCTGTACAGGCCTTTCTCACATAGAGTCTTAGAGGGGTACGGTGCAATGAAGGATAACACACTCCCCAGCGTAACGCAGCCAATGATCAGCCAATGATCAGCCAAATGATCAGCCAATGATCAGCCAAATGATCAAGCCCTTCATTAGTCACTAAGCTCATCAAGCACTGTTTTAATCCCCAGCTAGATGCAGGAGGAAAGAGAATCACTATGCCAAACTTTACAGTAGGTTGAGTACGCACACAGCCTGGGATGTGCACGGCACTACTGCCTGCCACAGTCTGGCAGACTCGCTCTTCACGTCCTTGGATGGCATTAAAGACTGAGCTGTATGTTCCAGCACCTAATTACTGCAGGTGCCACACTTTGGTACACTTTGATACATTTACAGCAACATTGTAAAAAAAAAAAAAATTATATTTTAATTTAAAGAGGCATGCCTGCTTAATGACTCATCCTATACTAAATAAATGTACGTAGATAAATGTAAGATATAAATAAATAAATACTGTACATTACAGTAAATAAAGCAGAAGCAATCTATTACTACAGACAACGGTCTTTAAGTAGGGCACTATTGAAGGAATTAAACAGAACAGCAGTCGTAAGTAAATACATGATCCTTCGTGGTATTTTAATTTTCTTTTTTTGCTTGTCTCATGAGGTTTGCTGTCAGTTCTTCTAAAGTTCAGGAAAATCCCTGGAGGAAATCTGAAAAATGGCCTAATTGTTCCAGAAAACTTTACATCACTGTACTAGTCAACATCTCATTAATAACATGAAGTTCAGCCCCTCTGCACACACACACACACACACACACACACACACACACACACACAACCATCCTACCTACCCACTATACTGTGCTCGAGACTAATATCTGCTATTAATAATTACACATCTGGATAAGAGAGAGCAGCCTTTAAGCCTGGACTAAACAGACCTGCACTCACAGCTCTTTGCTTATGAATTCAAATCCTTGCCTGGATCCCCAGAGGCACATTTTAATATGAATGAGGATGAAAAAATGAGATTAAAGAAACAAATCCAGCTGATGGTGACTCACAGAGCTCTACTTCCTTTCAGTTTAGGCCGTGCCGAAGCCCCAGTGGCACTGGTCATCTCTCCAAGAGCTGAGACAGATCTACGCTATGGACCTTCCAACACCACGGGATTCAAACATTCATATTAGCTGCATCAGTCAACATTTTATAGAAATAATATACGTGGTAAATTTGGTTAGGCTTGGTCTATTACTGTAAATATGATGTAGAATGTGAAATGTGTAATGTGTAAGCTCCCTGTACAGATCTGTCTTTGTGTACATCTGAAGGGCATTTCCACATGCAGTAGACAACACGTACTTGTAAAATCAAGAGAGCAGTGAAGTGCACTGCTGCTCTGTTCCTGCTGCTGGAGAATGCCTGGAGTTTGATCCTTTCCCTCTGGTCTGTGGCGAGCTTCAGAAACAAGGTCAGAAGCTGGCGCTACTGAAAGATCATTATAAGAATTGCTGTAAAAATTCTATTACATTAATCAAGATGCAGGCACAGACTGAGCTGATACAGGTCTCTGTACATCCAGCCTGCATGCTATTAACTAGTCATCTTTTGGTAGTTAGCTAATATAACCGCAAGCACTCTACGCTAGCTGCTCGCCTAGGTGAGTTCTTGCAATTGTTCCTAATTGCTGGACTGTCTTCATTCAACTTTCCTGTTGGTTTTCTGTATTTTAACTTCAGTTTTAAAATCTACTGTCAAACCTATTGCTCTTCCTCTTGTTTTAACTTCAGGAAGGTATAGGAAACTGGTAAGTTTAATGACCAAAGAACACCATTGAATCATAATATATATTCTTTCTTTCTTTCTTTCTTTCTTTCTTTCTTTCTTTCTCTTTCTCTCTCTCTCTCCCTTTCACTCTCTCTATCACACACACACACCAATGCTACGTCGCAATGTTTTGGGAGTTTTATTGTCCTTTGACCTCTGAGGGAGTGGAGGAGGACTGTGAAGCTAAAGACGATCATTGATGATTGATGGTGATCAGAAGAGAGCTGAACCAGAAGCCGGTAAGACTAATGTCCTCTTGCAACACCATCCCTGAGAACCCCCAGCTGGTAACACTGACCCCAGCCCTCACATAGTCACAGTCTCTCTTCTGGGGGATAGTCTAGCTGTTATGGGCAATGAGTGGTCAGTTTTCAGATACCCTGTGCCCTTATGCCCCCTGCCACTACCTCACCAGGGTATGATATCATTACCTTTATTATGAAGGGGTTTACCTTTCTAGAAATTGAGCACTGCTCAGCACTGCTCAATAATCTAGTTTACTTTGAAGCACGCTGCAATCTTTCAGTTACGCTCGCTGAAATTTGCCCCATTTCTCCTGCCTCTGGGTGATCCAGGCTGTCCATGTCTGTTCACTGGTCTCCTTGTGCAGGACCACGCTGCTTCCAACCACATGCCTGTGTGAGGAACAGCACTCTATCTGTGGACACCACCCTCTCCACCCCCACCTTGCCTCCACCCTGCACAGACAGGTTGAGCAAGAGCTTCACACACTCCAGGCCTGAGAGGAAGAACATGATGAGAGCTTTTCATGATAAGCAGATGTGGCAAAATGCTCCCACTGTCACCTCCAGGAGCTTTAGTTTGGTGGCCCAGAGCTGGGCAGCATGGATTATGGCAGGGTGGAGTACAGCATGGATTAGGGCAGGGTGGAGTACAGCATGGATTTTAGGCAGGATGGAGTACAGCATGGATTAGGGCAGGGCGGAGTACTGCAGGGTGTAGCAAAGATGGCAACGTGGCTCAATTGGTACGGCTTCACCTGGCTGTGCTTAGACTCCACATACAGTATAGACCCAGAAAACATACAGTACAGACCCAGAAAAAAAGTGCTTGATCAACTGATGACCCAGTGGGAGAGAAAGGAAGTGAACAGGAGATACGAAACACAGCCGAACTCCAGGCGGAACAAATAATGCAGAGAAATTCATCTAGACATCATAGAATTAGGAAATTATGCTCCACTTAACAATAAGTGTCAGGAAAAGCATGGAAAAAACATTTTGAAAAAGTGCTGAGGAATCGAGAGCTAAATGTTTCATGTAAAAAGACTGGAAGTGAAAAAAAAAAAAAAAAACATGAAGCCCAGGCCTGGAGAAGCTGACAAGGTTCACTCAGCCTATAAAATGTAAACAATTTAGTTGCAGGCAAACTGGGAAACAGAGTGGAAAAAGTGAAAAATAGGCATATTCACTATGTACAAAAGAACTGGAGTCCTCTGCATAATACACAAAACATTAATCCCTTCCAAAAGTGAGCAGTGCTGTATCTGTGAAAGTCAATCAAGCATAGATAGGTTTGGTCATTAATGTGCATATACAGATCCACACATGCATGTGTGTGAGTACACACACACACACACACACAAACACAGACACACACATACACACACACACACACACACACACAAACTTAAATGGCTTACAGTAAATGGGTTAAACACAGTATGAAAAAAACGCCCACATATCCAGGTGATTGCACTGTCCAAGAACTTCACCTGGGTGTAGATGCATGTCACTCCAGCTCAGCTTTTAAAGATATTCAGAATAGACAAACACACCAATGGTAATGCAGCAAGTCTACCACAACATTGCTGTTCTAAATTCAAATCAGCTGGCAGTGGAAAACCAAAGTAAATAAATAAATAAATAAATAAATAAATAAATGGGAGATGGAAAAAAATAACTTGATGTAGGTACAGTTTTACTTCAAGACTAAAGCCTGAGACAACAAAAAACAGCAGCCAATCAGAAATAGGAAGCACAACGGACATTTTAACCTGGCTGTTAACAGCATGCCTGAGTGATTTTAACCTGTCTCTGTTAACAGGATGCCTGAGTGATTTAAACCTGTCTCTGTTAACAGGATGCTTGAGTGATTTTAACCTGTCTCTGTTAACAGGATGCTTGAGTGATTTTAACCTGTCTCTGTTAACAGGATGCCCGAGTATAGTTGACCAGCACTAATTAGAGCGTTCCAGAAAAATGGGACTAATTAGTGGATCATTTCTCTGGGGAGAAACTTCGAATGTGTGCATCAGTTCATACCGCATTAGCGCTGCGCAGCCGCGGTCACGCAAAAGAAAACCGCAGTGCATCTTCCAGCCTTTCTACAGGTTTCAGAGACAATCCAGCAACGTTCTGACAGCCACAAGTCAGTACAGTGTAGATGAAAAGGCTTGATGTACGTTCAGAAAATAGTTGTTTCCACGCAAACAAAACCATCTTTGAATATGATACATCTTGAACAGATTCAGTCTACCACACAGGAAACTAGATTAAAAAAAACAAATAAATAAAATTACAAGGGGCTTGGAACTACACAGAAAGTCCTAGATATGAAGGTGAACACTTTAATAATAAGCACAATAGCAATAAAAATACAGTATCTTACCCTCATGTACTGTCTTATACGGCAGTTATTAAAGCACCACAACTGATGACATTCATCCTTCCAGACACTCTAGTCGTGACCTTTGAAACAACGAAACATCCCCATAACGTTTCATGGGCAGTGCTATTCTTATTTTACAAACTAAAATATGCAGAACATCCATATTCTGTATAAAAACGTTACTTAGTTATCACTTATTTAAAAAAAGAAACAAACGAAAGAATCGAGCACAAAGAGGGGTTTCCACATCCTTCCGTCTTTGTGATTAAAGCATCCAAGTCCAATGTTCACGTTTTTACAGGTTTTAATATAGAAAAAAAATTACAGTAAATAGATATTGCAAATTAATCACCGTCACAATGATCGTTTTGCGACGCAAAACAAAAATATTTAGACAAGATTTCAGAAGAAATCGTGTAATTATTTAAACCCCTTTCGTCAAAAGAAACGGCTCTGAAAATGTCAGCCACCAGCTCAGAGCGTTATTCCAGGAGAGACGCTGTCCGGCCTCCTAGTCTTAATGGACAGGGACCTCTGCATTTACATGATCCTATTAAACAGCTCAAAAAAGAAAAATAAGAGAGAAAGGCAGCTAAACAAAACGGAACCATTGTTTGCCGCCCTCGCCTCTAGGGAGTGAAAGCTTTTCATGTGTCCTCGGCCGCTTGCGTCCAGCCTCACAAAATGACATTATCTGACAGAAAGCCGCTTGATTTGGATGATAATTTGACTGGTGTGTGAAGGGAAAGACTTTTGCTTTGTCGCAGATGGGTGGATAGCAACGTTGTGGTGGGATCAGAGGCGGACCGCGCCAGAGACCACGGGCTTTCTCTCCGTTACACCGTCATGGCCACCACGCGGGTGAAGCAGAATCACGCGGGTGAAGCAGAATCAATCAGGCTCTGCTGGGGGATTACACATAATAGCCAGGCTTTTGAAACGGACAACGCGCGAGTCAACACGGCCGAGCCCGTCTCTCCACCAGCTTATGTGCTTATTTCGTATTCTGTGATGCTGGGCATTAATGTCTGACAGCCTACACTTCTGACACGTGCACGTGGAAATGTGCCGAACTGTGCAGGCGTACACGAGGACGTACGCACGCGACTATCACAATAAGGCGAGCAGATTGCTTTAGAGACGGTAACGCTTGTCAAAAAAAAAATCTACGCGCAAACTATCAGTGAGTGACAATCAATGTGACAATCACACTGTAAACTAACCTAAATCTTGTTATGGTCAACACTAATAATCAATTAAAGATCGGGTGAGAAATGTCAGAACAAGTTTAGCTATGGCTCAATCAATCCGAATCTATATGAATCCTGCCCCGGGACAAAAACATTGTCTGAACCAATCTGGCCAATTATACCAGTATCACCACACGGCGATATGCTCCACCTGGCCGGGAATGCCGCATAAAGGCGTGGAATATACCTGTTCAATTTAAGGGGCTAAGTGTGGAGACTGTTATATGATGAGAATATTCTGGAATGGTTTTGGGCAGCGGTGGTGTCAGGGCTAGTTTCCGGAGTGACAGTGACATGGGACGGCATTATAACTGACATCCTGTCACGAGAGCAGCTCCAATACGGCAGTGAAACCAGTAGCGCTGGAGGGTCTCCATAATTGGAAAAACTTGGGGAAAGGTTTCACCCCCACCCAGAAGCAGTAGCCTCACTTAAAGACTTCCACCGCCGCTTGGCAGAGACAGTCGCTCCGACTGGGGGGCTCATTACAGAGAACGTGGCCGGGGGAGACACGGCGCGCACGGTGGCTACTCTTCCTCGTTACGAGCTAAAACGGGCAAAGTCGCCACCGATTTATCTCTCCGATAATGAGAAAATTGAAAACCAACGGAACACTAGTTCTTACTGGCTACGCTTAAATTATAACCCTCCTCCTCCTCCTCTTCCTCCTTCCAGCCGCCCCTACTTCTGCACGCTAATGAAAGCGGGATACATAGAGTGAAGGGTTAGAGGGAAAGTCGTGTTTCTCTTTTTAAAGAGCGCCTCCCTGAGCGGCAGCGGGGTGGAAATGGGCAGAGGTGGAGTAAATGACTGCACTCTGATTGCCAGCTCAAGTTTATACCGCTTTTCACTACGACCAACCATGTGAAGTATCGACCTCGCGCACAGGATAGTCAGCTGGAGAACTGGTGGCCTCTCCAAGATACTGGATTTTATCCCAACCAGGCCACTCAGACACTGAAAACGAGTATCTCACGAATTATTCTGAATAAACAGACCCTTACAATATCTACACTTTGAAGAATTATTAATATATGTATTATATATGATACACGTCTAAAAAGTACACCGCCCATACTTGTAAATTAGAGATATTCACACCCTGAAGAGGCATAGCATAGAATTGTGATTTATTCAATTACTAATTGAAATTCAATTAACAATTAAGCTTTTGGCCTTTTTGGTTAAAACAACAAATAATTTTACATCACTATTTATATAGAACATTTACACATCTATATTTAATATTTGTTAGGAATTAAGTTAATCATTTATATTTGAATAACCATGAATATAAACCAAGTATTGTCATTTTTAAGAAGATATATATAAAAGATTATAAAAGATTAAGTTAATCATTTATATTTGAATAACCATGAATATAAACCAAGTATTGTCATTTTTAGGAAGGTATATATATATATATAAGGTAAATGAAAGATTGTAGCAAAGCACCTAGAAACACATAAGTAGGTGAGAAAAACAGAGACAGACATTTGTTGTGTAGGTATTTATCTCTATTTATCTCAATGTTGCAATAACGGGTAAGTTTACAGCTTTAACATCTATTCCAGAATGTGTTTTGTTCAGCAAATCAACCGTTTTACAGTCAAAGAGGAGAGAGGAGTTTAAATACACACTGAGCTTCAGTGAAGTAATGATACTGGCACAAACAAAATGAACCAATAAAATCAGTAACATGCATCAACAACAAACTCAAGTACTGAGGAACTTCTGCAAAGTATCAGTCAACTACCAACACTGCATGTTCATGTCCATTCCAAAGAATATTTTTGGTTTTACGTTAAAATGATAAAGTCTGGAAGTGAGACATATGATAAACAACACCAAAGCTTTGATAGTACTGTTACCAAGAGAACACAATGAAACTATAACATTAATTATTACAAACAAAATTGCTCAAATTTAATTGAACAATTGCAATGTAATTGTTTCCTTCATTTACAAATACAAGAATATCATTCTCAGAAATGCAAAAATATATCAAAGTTTTACTTACACACTGAATAAGCTTCTGTCTACAGGACAGGGACTGAAACCTTAGTTAGCAAAAATGCATTCTTTATCGATTTGCAATTTCTTAATGTTTAAAAGTTTTTGATTGATTGCTTGATTTTGTATGCAAGACCAGATACAACAATATGTACAAACTGTTTGAATTAACCCCCCAGTGCAATACTCACCTACCCAAAACTAATGGACTTGGATATAAAAGTTATTATATTTACAGTGGACCTCATTAAAAGTGATCTCATTCATGTAAATAATGCACAATAATTACACAAGTTAACAAAGATTGTTCCAAACAAAAAACAGCTATTTTTTAATGTATTTTGCACATTGTTTCCAAATATGCTTTTTAAGAATTTCTCTAATAACTAATAATTTTGTTCCTGTATTCTCATATATTATGTATAGTACGGAAAAGCAATACCAAGAAAACTGGATACTGGTTTTGTTATGAGATTAATGCTGAATGTTGAAGAGGGAGAATTGTAATAGCAGGGCTTGATTATACATAAGTACGGTGTACTTATTGTTCAGTTCAGTTGCTTTGTTATTCAAAACCATGTATGATCAAAAACATTTTAAAAACATATTTGAGTTCAGTATAAAAAGTACTACAAGGTTGACCTATTTTAGTTTGTGGGAAAAAAAGTTTAAATTAGGTTGATTTGCATAATTAATTCATTTACAGGGGGAGTGACTGAATGTTTTTAAAGCAGAACAGCAAAATGAAATGGATGTGATCCTCCAGTCACATATTTCACTTTTTGCAGAGTAAACAGAGCATCATCTGCTCTGTCCAGAAGCTGCTGCTGCTCTAGAGAGACTAGGACACCTCCAGCACAAAATAATTTGCAAAATTGTCCTTTTGCACTGGAATGAAATTAATTTTCCTAAGAGTTCAATTAGCATAAATCTGATCTGAAACGCCTAACATGGTAACTTGGCTCACAGCTCTGTAACCGCCTCTTAGACTTTTGAAAGTATGAAACCTGATTCGGGGAGGCCAGTGACCCATATACCCAAGGCTCTACAGAAACACAGACAGGCATCACCACACACTTTATGTCTATGTTATCAGCAGCAAGGACAAATAGAGATACCCTGACCACACACATCGAAGGACCTTGAGCCCCAGATGTGCACATGAACTGACAAAACACACTTCAGTATTCACACATTATAGCTTCAGTAATATATTCAGTAATATATATTACTGCACAGGTTTGGGCTCATGTACATGGTCATGTCAGTAACTTGTGTTAGTTGAACATCAGTTCTTATAATGTTTAATATAGTAATCATCAGTAATATCTCTGGCAGAAATCATTCAACAAGAACATATTATTGGACAGAGAATCCATAATTGGTTGGAGACCAGATGTATTAGTTGGGCACTGAGAAATAATTGATGAATTTCTTTTGCAACACCTCTTCTGTGAGAGCAGTTTCAGGCTGGACGGGTGTGTAGAGATCGATCGTCCATCCAGGATGAGTTTCCAGCACTGGGCTTCATTAAGACTTCTCCCCACTACCCTGACATAAAAAGCCATATCAAGCACAACATTACTCTTCAAAGAGGATGGGACCAATTACATCTCCCTATGCACTGCCATTATCAACATCATAGTGTTTAAACAGCACTGCTCAAACCCTTCATCTGTGCTCATAATCAAAATGCTCGGAAGCTGTGTGAACAGCTGAACTGTCCTCACACACTCACCTCCATTCTGACTGTCCTCACACACTCACCTCCATTCTGACTGTCCTCACACACTCACCTCCATTCTGACTGTCCTCACACACTCAC
>JAOYMR010000008.1:20341173-20357517 GCA_025802075.1 Tenebrosternarchus preto | reverse complement strand
GGGGAGGAAGAGGAGGGGGGAGGAGGAGGGGGAGGATGGGGAGGCTGTGGTGAACGAATTGTGCCGTGGACTGGAGGGGAAATCGGCGTCGAAGATGTGAATCAATCATATTATGTGAATCAATCATATTATGCGCGTACAGCGAACGGCTGCTTCTCTACCCCACAAGGAACAAAGAAATGAGCTACTGATCGCCTGCAACTTGACATTACCAAATGCAGCGTGCTTGGAGAAAGCATTACGATTGTATTAAGCTGAAATATTAATATAGATGTTTCCTTTCAACTTGCTTAACTTGATTGCTTTGCACTCAAAAACCAAAATGTTCTGAAAACAGAAAATCTAATTTGTGGACAAAATCAATCATGAAGATCCATTGTTCAAAATGTGTTAAAAAAAGAAAAAAAGAAACAGATGTTTCTTGGACCTTAAACTAGCGATGTATGTAAGGGAGAAGAAGCACTGTCAGAGAAGAACAGTTAAAGGCATGGCAATCCTCTCTTCCAGTGGAGAGGCGGCTGTGCGTGTGTGTGTGTGTGTGTGTGTGTGTGTGTGCATGGTGCGCATGTGTGTGTGCTTGTAAAGTGAAGTCTCTCCCTCCTCCCATGTCCTCCTGCAGTGCTGTGTGTCTCTCTTTTAAAAGCCTGGCATAAACTCCTAACTCTACACCATCCACACCCAGCCAGGGGAGTGTAAACTCCTACACCCTGCTAGGGGAGGCAGGAAAGCCTCTGAGTAACGGCCAGTGCGCTAAGTCTACTCGAGGACGTTCTATGGCACAGTATCTCTGCTCTGCACAATATGTGCCCTCTACAGTGCCAGCTGGCAGAGCTGGGCTACACCGAGTCTTAGCAAGAGGAGGGGACAGAACACCACCTGGGTCACGGCTAAAGAGGGTCTGGAACACACACACCCTGGCATCGGCATGGCAACAGGGATTTCATGCCTTGTTCTGCCATCCAAGCTCTGATTCCCTGGAAAAAAAGTATCACACTGAACAAACAATGATAAGCATCATAATATACAAACATCACCTGCTTGAGACTGAGATGAAGGATAGGATTCATTTTCTGCTCCTTTGGAGGTGGATGTTCAGTGAGAGCGTTCAGTGAGAGCGTTCAGTGAGAGCGTTCAGTGAGTGTGTTCAGTGAGAGTGTTCAGTGAGAGTGTTCAGTGAGAGTGTTCAGTGCTTAGTTAAAGAGTTCAGTTAGGCATCGTAATGATTTCAAGTGCATCTTGAACCTAATTGTAGTTGCAACCTGCCTCTTCTCAGCACAGTGACAGAGTGTGTTTGTGAGGGAGTGTGTTTATTAAAGTGTGTTTATTAGAGTGTGTTTATTAGAGTGTGTGTTTATGTGGAAGTATGTTTATCAGTGAGTGTTTGTGACAGAGTGTGTTTATGATAGAGTGTGTTTATACAGAAGTGTGTTTATGATAGAGTGTGTTTATAGGAGTGTGATTATAAGAGAGTGTGTTTATAAAGGATTGTGTTTATTTGTGAAAGAGTGTGTTTATACATGCATGCATGTGCGTGTGTGTGCATGCATGCATGTTTGTATGCGTGCATGTGTGTGTGTGTGTCTATGTGTATGTGTGCATGAATGTATGTGTGTGTGTGTGTGTGTGTGTGTGCATGCATGCATGTGTGTTTGTATGCGTGCATGTGTGTGTGTGTGTGTGTGTGTGTGTGTGTGTGTATGTGTGTGTGATCTAACTTCTTTCCCAGTTCATAGTGTAGATTTCATGATTTGTTGCCCAGTTGTTTTTGATATGACAATCTGTTGAATTTTAATAACAAAAGCATCTGGTTCATATGAAGGACAGGTGTAATGCTTTCAAGCGTTTTTGTTGCAGCTCTGTAAAAAGGAATATCTTCCTTTAAAGCAGAAGCTGAACTCCCACTAGTTTCAGTGAACCAGCTGAATGGTGTGCAACAGCTAAATCATCTCATATGTGGCAACCGCTTCTTCCTCTGACTCTTCTTCCTCTGACTCTTCGGCAGTGACTCTGACCAGCCTATCACGGCTTCACTTGACTGACACAATAAAAGTCAAATGTTTTCTTCTGGTTCCATGTCCAGTTTGTCCTTCCCAACGAAGGCCAAGGAACTACCACAGTGCATGTGAGGGAGAGAGAGAGAGAGAGAGAGAGAGAGAGAGAGAGAGAGGGCAAGAAGGAGAGAAAGGTGAAAAAACATTGGTCTGGCAGACATAAACAGTATATACTGTCTGTGTGTGTGTGCGTGTGTGTGTGTGTGTGTGTGTGTGCGTGTGTGTGTGTCTGTGTGTGTCTGTGCCCCGGTAATACTCACTAATGACCCATCGGTGAGCTGTCAGTCTGGACCAGGGGGTGTTCTGACAGAAGCCACTCACTCCCCAGGGGGACAGCCTTGGGAAGTCATTGATCATTAATATTTCAGCCCCCTCTCTCTCTCCTTCTCTCCCTCCCTCTCTCTCCCATGCTCACAGAGAGTAGACGGCCATCACCCCCCCCCCCCTTCATACCTGTCACGCACTTTCTAATTTAGCCTCTCTGGAGAGACGCCTAGCGTTTGGACAGCCTTCCCCAGGGAACCATCGCGCGTCCAGCCCCCCCCCATACCACCCCCCCGCAGCTCCAATCCCCCACAGCACCTTTAACAGGTCCTGTATGGGAGGGGCCATCTGAAAGCACGGGTGTGATTAGGTACCACCAGCCACGGCACTCCTGCGAACTCGCCAGGAGACAGAGGCAGGCGCTCCAGCCCGTGTGCTGGCCTGCGACAGAGGGCCGATCGAGCCGCTAATGAGAGCTTACAGGACCGAGCAACACGCAGCCACATCCAGCAGCATCCTGGGCTTCACGTGCAAACAAGGACAAGGGAGGAAGACTTCAGACAAGGAACTGATTCATTCTGAAAGGTTCTGAAAACTGTTGATTAGTAAACAAAATCAATACTTACAAAAATCAATACTTACAAAAATGTTAAATAGTCCACCGACCCTGATATGTAGTACAATAATACACGGAAAGAAAACAGGAGAATATAATAAATACACATGATACATGAATACATGAATACATTAATATATTAATATATACGCTCATGAAAAAGGCTGAATCTCCATCATCCATCAAAATGTTTTTTGCTCTGTAGCTCTTACCTGACTACAGGTGTGATGTAGATCCTTTCTTCTCATAGACCTTTCTAGAGTAAGAGCAGCCCAACCTGCCTCCACTAGCTTCAGCAGTAAATGTCACATGTTCGCTTTAAAGGAATGATGAACATCTCCGTAGTAACAACACATGGCACATGACCCAGACTGAGTCTGATTTACCCTTGGGAAAAGGGCTGGAGAACGTACGGGAGAACGTACAGGAGGACGTACGGGAGAGGACCACATTTATAGCTGCTGTCGCACTTTTAAGGACGTTCAGGTAGACCTGTCCAGGCATCTGAGAAGATGAGCCGTTAAGTCGGCATTTATGTGGAACATTTGCAAAATTCACATCACTTTGAAGGTCATTCTAATTAGTCCGGGAGGTTCACTAGACGTGCACTTCAGAGCAGGCAAAGATGAAAAACTCCAGAGACTTATCAAAAGAAGTGCTTCCCATCCTCTCTACTTAGGAGTAAACAAAGGCTTTTTTGCACATAAGTCAGTGGATGGGAATTAGCCAGAGGCCATTACAAAAAAAAAACAAAAAACAAAAAACCCCCCACAAAAACCCAGGGTAATCATTTTCATTTTAAAGTGCTGAAAAGTGTGTGTGTGTGTGGGGGGGACTTTAACCCTTTCACTCCTGACTTATGGGAAACAATAGCACCATACAGTTTTCCTGAATTTCCTGCTATCCCTGCCATAGTGTTCCGGTTCCTGGATCTGTTTGATCAGCCCGTGCTCCTTCCTGAGGTGAACAACGGCACCTGGATGCTTCTGAGAATTTCACGTCCCTCTCCAACTTCTGGCATGATTAATGAAGATAACTGCATGCCAAGCACACATGGACCTGTTTTCTGATTATCAGATCCTGCTTTACTCTCATATTGGAAGGTATTTTGTTATATGATGTTTGTATGTTCAACAGTCACAAGTTCAACATCATTTGATCAAGCCTGTAATGTTGGTCATTCGCTTATCTTACATATCCTACAATTACTTTGGTCATTTTTATATTCAAATCCGCTGAGTGCAGCCAGCCAGAGTGTGCGAGTGTGTGAGTGTGTGTGTGTGCATGTGTGTGTGTAATGTGTGTGTGTGTGCATGTGCATATCTGTGCATATATGTGTGTGTGTATGTGTGTGTGTGTGTGATATGTATATGTGTGTGTGTGTGTGTGGATCAGAGGTGAACAGTGCCTGTGCTAATGTGATTCTCCTTCCCCTGTGTGCTGGAGCACTTTCCACACATGACTGCCTCTATTCGAGGTCATGCAGGTCAGAAAGGTCATCTTCACATAATAACACATTTGCATCTGCTTTTCACATTCAGCTTCTCACCTATCAATGGCTAAGCCTTATCTAGAGCAGCTCAAACACCCAAACCCTTATCTAGAGCAACTCAAACACCCTAATCTTTATCTAGAGCAGCTCAGACACCCGGACAATTATCTAGAGTAGCTCAAACACCTGAACCCTCATCTAGAGCAATTCAAACACCTGAACCCTTATCTAGAGCAGATCGAACACCCTGACCCTTATCTAGAGCAGCTCAAACACCCTAGCTCTTATCTGGTTTTATTAAATGAGGACTGTTTGTGGGTTTGTATCATGTGAAAGATGATTCAGGCTTATTTGAAGAAAACAGCATAAATGTTTGAAACAATAATTAAAAATAATTAACATGTTCAGGAAAAAAGGTACATCTACATCTGTTAGACAGTCAGTCTTTCCAGGTGTGTTTCAGAGATGCTCAAATCGTGTTCAGTATGTAAAAACAGTTAAGGGAAAGAAAGCTGTTGAATCATTATTTACACATAACTTTTGTAAATCTGTAGAAGGCATTTAAAATAGATGTTTAATGTTACCTGAACATTTGCAGCCGCATTTTCTGCCTAATTAAAAGGCAGATGTGGTACATTTCCATCCTGAAATGTGACTCATTTACTGATTTTTGAACCCTTGTCTAATCTAAGACCTGTTCTTCATCATTATCTTCACTGATTTTACACATGTATTGTTATTATTATAGTGATGGTTATATTGAGTTTGATCATTAATCCAGAAATACTGAACCCAAACATTGCAGTCCTTGGCTTCACTGTGTAATGAACAACAACAAATACAGTGCAGAATGTAATAATAACATCGCTGAAATTTTTATCCTATCAAAATAATAAATAAAATTAAAATAATGCTGTTGATAGTTTGGTTCTTTGTTTGATAGAAAAAGCTTATAGAATGTTGTACAGACAAGCCTCTGTTTCAAATTTTAGGTTTTTCTCAGATTCTTTCTAGGAGAGGCAAACATCCATTCTGACAGATAACATGTTATGGAACTGATATTACGATAAACATTGTAATATTGTACCATTGTAGCAGGCAGATAATCTGCAGGGTTCAAACACTGAGTAGGAACTAAGCTCACTGGTCCAAGATTGTAAGACCTCATGTTCAGCTCCTTCGGAAGGGACCACAGGGGTCCTGCTTTCATCTGTTTCACCTCAGCCTTCCTGGAGAAGCAGAGGAGCCTTCTCTCTTAGGTTCAGAGGAGTCTTCTCTCCTGGAGAAAGAGAAGAGCCTTCTCTCCTGGGATCAGAGGAGCCTTCTCTCCTGGAGAAGCAGAGGAACCTTCTCTCCTGGGTTCAGAGGACCCTTCTCTCCTCGAGAAGCAGAGGAGCCTTCTTTCCTGGGTTCAGAGGAGCCTTCTCTCCTAGGTTCAGAGGAGCCTTCTCTCCTGGAGAAAGAGAGGAGCCTTCTCTCCTGTAGAAGCAGAGGAGCCTTCTCTCCTAAGTTCAGAGGGGTCTTCTCTCCTGGAGAAGCAGAGGAGCCTTCTCTCCTGGGTTCAGAGGAGACTTCTCTCCTGGATTCAGAGGATCCTTCTCAGCTGGTTTCAGAGGAGCCTTCTGTCCTGGGTTCAGAGGAGCCTTTTCTCCTGAAGCAGTCCTCAACCGTTTCAGTAGGTGTTCCCTTTGAAAGCTCCAGCCATTGAACATGCACAGGCAGATGCTGAAGCATCGTGTAGAAACAGGAAGCACACACTCCGTGAAATGAAGTGGTCACCACATTTGCTGTAAACTCCTATTATCTCTCATTGGAATTCAGTAAATATTAATGAGTATGAGCACAAAGATCATGATTAAAGTTTAAATTGACTAAATAATTTCCATAGATATACTGAAGATATCTGTATAGAAAAGAAAAAAAAGTAGTAGACATATAAGAATGAGGCTTTCTGCATGTTTATTTACTTTCAAACAAAGGAAAAGGAAATAGATTTTTGAAGATTATGTTTCATCTAGGTTAAACTGCGTCATTTACTAGCACATTACTGACTTGCAGTTTTTGTAAAAAAAAAGCTAGCCACCCCTCCCCGCAACACACACACACACACACACTTTCTTTCATGAACACTCATTTGCTTCCTACTGTTACCGCTGTAAGAGCTGGCAGGTGTATTGCTGTATAATAGACATTGTGCTCCATTCAAACACCTTCATTCAATCAAGCCTCATTGTGCTGTACAGTCATAAATCCACTTAGTGCTCTCGCGGGGAGGAAGGCGCCCCAGCGGCCCGAGTGACGAATGCGCAGATGGCAGCTCGCATTCAACTCCAATAAGACATTAGAAAAGGAATAGGAAATAATGTTAATTAGTGTAAACAAAATCTGTGTCAGATACAGTGGCGTAGTTCAGCTCTAATCAGCTGGCTATAGGCGCATTCTTTCTCACTCCGTGCCTGAGTTTTTATTCTTGCTTCTTTTATTCTTTCAGATGCGCGTTCACTCGGCGGAGTTTGTGCCGTGGCGCACAGCTGCCGTCAGTGGGATCGTTGTCTCTTTGTGCGGCGCGGAGAGAGGATGATTAAACGCCAAATCCATTCCATCATCCCTTTAATTGTTTCTTTACTGGCTTCCTGCTCAGGCAGCTTGGAGCTTCAAGCTGATAATGGCACGCGGAATGAAACGCTGGCTGATTTGATGCACAATTGTTAATTGTTGTTCTTCATAAGGGCTAATAATGATCCGGGTGTCAGTACAAAGCAAATTCGACTTTTAACAAATGCCAAAAGTTGCGTTGCCTAAAAAGCAGGGCAACACACAGTGATTCTGGCTTGTAGCAATGTAACATATCCAGCCTGTGGATCTATGTTATGTGTGGTGTTTCGGATTACTGTTCTGGTGCTTCAGTGATCCGCCGCCCGTTGAGCACGTGCACGTCGTGTACAGCACGCAGGCTCTGAAAACGAGCGCTGTGGCAAACGAAACTGTAAGCGGAATCATTTAAATAGAAAGCTATAGTATCATCAGCGTCCTAAAAGAACTGTGGCTGGAAAAGGGCCCGTTTTTACCGAGCCAGACAGCGGGCCCGAGCAGAGAGGACGGAGGACTAAAATGAATATTTTAAAACTTAAAGGGAACGCTCGCGCGACCGCCTCGTTCGTGGCCGCGATACAAACGCGGAGCCTGCTAGGGTACGAATGTCCGTGGATAATTACGCGGCAGCTTTGGGGAGTTTTGTCTTGTGGCTGTTCACTCTTGGCAATCGCGTCTGGCTAGGATTCCGGTAAGGGTGGGCGGGGTGTCCTTAAGAGCTGCCGCCGTGCTTTTTACCTATTGTCACTCAGCACGTGGAACCCCCAGAGGCAGGGAGTGCTGCGACAGATAACGCCGCACCTTGACAAACATGGCGCGAATTCGGGGTGCATGCTGGGAGACCGCCAGCACCTGGCTGGGATGGGTAAAGCAGAGGGAACAATTTCATTACCACCTAAGAAAGCGCTGGAGAATGAAATCAAGTATGCAGACCTGCCTCTGATCCAGAGCTGGGCAGACTGTGCTCAGGGTTGTGTGTGTGTGTGTGTGTTCTATGGATGTTCAAGGGCCCTGTCCTATAGTTTATCATGAACTGAATATAGTGTTATAGATGTGACTGTGAGGGTGGGTTGCCCTATTTTAGTCATATTAGCACACAATTAGTGAATAATGTCACATTGATGAGCACACACACACATGTATAGGACGTGTGTGTGTGTGTGAGAGAGAGAGAGAGAAATTTATATTCTCAGCTCAAGTCCAGAAAGGCATGGTGGGCTGTGGCCTGTTCTCACTGGAGGTGGAAAATGGAGGCTGGGTCCCCTGACCATGTTACTGTGACCTCTATTAACTCCAGGGTGAAAAAGCACAAGGGTGAAACGAGAACCTCCAGAGATACACTGACTTAGTATCTCCTCACTAACTCCACCCGTCGACCTACACACCCTCTCTCTCGCACACACTCACACACACACACATACACCCCCCCATACACACTCTTTCACACACAAAAACACACAAAGACATTTTTCTTACACACACACACATATGATCTCTATCTATCTTTCTCTCATAAACACACATATGCACAGAGTCACAGGCAGATAGACAAATAGACACATATGCACATTCTCTATTTCTCACACATACACAACACACAGACACACACACTCTATTTCTCTCTCTCTCACACACACACACACACTGTGTCCTTGGCTGCAGTGCTTTTTCTGTTTCTTCCCTGTTAACAAAAGCATGTAACCCTGTATAAACATGTAACCCTGTATAAATCAGTACATAAAGCTGCTGTATAGTACAAACACTATATAAACTCACAAATACTAGCCAGAATCTCTCCTTTCTCTGAAAGAGTCTTGACCTTGCTGTCTACAACCAGTTGTCTCTCTTCCTCACCCAGAACCGGTACCAGGGCCCTAATCAGTCTGGTTTCAGACTGGTTCTTTCTATAGAAACTGCCTTACTCACAGTGACAGAGAGGCTCGGTGTGGCTGTATCATCCTTGCTGCCATCGTCCTGATTCTTCTAGACGTTTCTGCTGCCTTCAACAGAGCAAAACACAAGACTTTCCTGTCAGTCCTACCAAGAGGAACATTCCCATCAGTAACATGGAGAGGTTCCACATCCTCTCTCTGGACTCTCCACCGCTGTCCCACAAGGCCCAGTTTTGGTTCTTCTTCTTATTAATTTGTGCACTCGCTCTCTTGATGATGCAGTGTGCTTCCATGGATCTACTACCACTGCTATGCTGATGATACCCAACTAAACCTGACCTTTCCACCTTCTGACACACAGGTTTTGATTTGTCCTTCTCCATATTTGATCGACATCTCTTCATGGAAGGAAGCTGAAATCGAATCCCAGCAGGACAGAGCTGTTACTTCTCCCTAGAGCAATTGGTCTGAGCAGGGATTTTCCCAAATCTTCTGAGAACTCCTTGGTCATTCCATCTGAGAATGCAAGAAACCTTGGTGTAATGCGGATGACCAGCTGTCATTCTCAGCTCCTGTAACAAATGTGACTCGGTCATGCAGGTTTCTCGTCTTCACCTTTTGGAGAATTTGCCCAGATCTCCTTAAGAAGGCTACCCATGTGCTTTTCAAAAAGATGATTATTTGTAGCAAAAAGATTATTATTTTTTAGCAAGCACAAAAGATTTTACATTTCTGTTTGACCTGTCTTGTTTAGTAATAGAAATTGAATTGTTAAAGAATTGTTACACATTCTTTAGAATTGCACTTATTGTACTCTGAATCTAGATTTTTGCACTGACCCTTGTTTCTAGCAGTATCTCATTTGTTGAAACTCTCCCAGTTTCTGCAAGTGAAAGATCCCTTTCTGAATTGAAGATGAAAGCACTTGTGTAAGTCATTCTGGATAAGGGCATTTGCTGCATGTCCTAAATGTAAATGTAGTAAAATTTGTTCCAATACATTCAGTGCTGCCATTGGTTGTTATGGACCTCACTTCCTGAATTTCCACTTTGAAGCAGCTCTGCTTCGCTGTGTTTAGACTCCTGTTGGTTTGCTGTTGGTGTGTTTGTGTTTTTTATGGTCAATGTAAATGAATCAATGTGGATTTCCATACTGTCCATCATAGCAGTAAATAAAAGCACATTTATACATTTATATATGTCGGAACCACTCTGTCTCATAGCAACTGAAGAATGTATACACACCCAGCAAGTGGATTTGGCTTGATTTTAATAACTATTTGCTCAGCATTTCAGAGCTCTGAGCTAAAGGTGTTCAGACGTCGCCATGGAGCTCACAAGCAGCAGGGGAAAAAGCCGCACGCGCTTCACCGTGACGACGAATTTATGAGAATACACCTGAACTCTGTCACATGTCACCTTCAGACAACACAACGCGGCCTCCGTCATGAGCCAGCTCGGCGTGTCAGACCCGAGAAAGACCGAAGCGTTAGCAGACGCGGAGATGACAGATGTCTTACTCACACGCTGTCATTAATATCCCTCATGCATTCAAGACAAAGGTTTTTTTGTTGTTGTTGTTATAATCGGCTTCTCGTAACCATGGCGCAGAGTACGAGGATGCTCTGATGTATTCAGCGCAGGCCAGTGCAGGATGTCTTAAGCTGTGGAATACAAATGTGCCTAAGCTTTGAGACTCTGAGCACTGCACAGTTTTGCAATTTATAGCCAGAACAGTTTTTCTACATTTGTTGTCAGTTTCTTATTTTTTCTTTCTTTATTTGTTGTTGCTGTTATCATCATAGATTTCATCCAATTTTTCATAATAAATTAGAGCCCATTGCTATTACATCACATAAAACAGTGAAGCTGTTTTTCTCTCTGATTATTATTTTTATTACAAAACATGACAGGTGATGATTATACATGAATGCTTGTTATGTGTATTAGGTGCTACATTGTTAGGTGTATTAGGTGCTACATTGTTAGGTGTATTAGGTGCTACATTGTTAGGTGTATTAGGTGCTACATTGTTAGGAGTATTAGGTGCTACATTGTTAGGTGTATTGGGTGCTACATTGTTAGGAGTATTAGGTGCTACATTGTTAGGTGTATTGGGTGCTACATTGTTAGGAGTATTAGGCGCTACATTGTGTAAATGTGTAGCAGGGAGTCCACAAACTCCCTGCAAGGCCTTTAGCCTCCTGGAACTACAGATCTCTAGTTAGACTTTTATTAACACAGGACTTCTGAGATTACAACACGGCACTTCTGAGGTTATAACAAAACATTTCTGAGGTTATAACACAGCATTTCTGGGGTTATAACATAGAGAGGTAACATATTATTACATTTCCATAGAATGTGACCAGTACCTCCAAAACAGGCTGATTTTGAGGTCTATATCTAGATTCTGAGGTCTATATCATGATTTTGACCTGCACTATACTGCATCTCTGTTATTTATGTTATTTGCTGAAACTTTTTTTTTTGTTTAGGATTTCGCTAAATGTTTAAATTAAGAACTGACCCATTTCTACAGATGTTACTTTAATATTTTTTTAGCCTTCTTTTTGGTAACCAGAAAGTTCTTTTGTGCAGATACATCAATATTACATGTTATGGTCCTGAGCAGTCAAAGATCTTGAAATATTGAACGATCTTGAAATATTGCCATTCATAACATCCTTGAATCCTATGAGTTTTTGAAAGGTTCATGGGCTGTGGACCATCTTCACTGTGTACTGTCTGAATCGTTAGTTCTGATCCTCCGATGCCCGTGATGAGGAGCGCTGACAGGCTTCGTGCACGAGACACGTCCTGTCACCTGCAGTCCGGCAGGGCGACGCATCCTGTCCTCTCCTCCTATTCTGGGCGGGAAATCTGAAGAGACGTGATCTCACGAGGAACGTGCCACAGCAGAGACGGAGGGACAGGAAGTTTTCCAACGGGGCGGGGAAATGGAGGTCGAGAGGAGGAGACGGAGGAGAGAGGAGGTGAAGGGAGAAGCGACACAGGGAGAAAAAGGGTTTGTGCACATGCCACGCTGAGGAGCAGGTGGTGTAGACGCACAATGCCCTCTCACTCTCGTTTACGCCCGAGCAACACTGAGCAGCACAGCCCTTCCCAGCACATCTGTCTCATTTCTATGTGGATGCTTGGTGAAGAGGAAAAAAAAGGCAAATGTGATCATTTGGGAGCGCTTGTTATTTTTGAGCTGCTGGTGGGGAAAATGTGCTGGAAAACAAAGACAGGAAGGGAAGATTGGGGTAATTTGCGGAGCCCAACGGTCGGTCCTCGCCCCGCCGTCCAGCCTGCGAGGGGCGCTGCGCTGCGTGTGGTGCCGTGGAAACGCGCTGAAAACAGCACGTGATTAAGGCGAATGAGGCGAGAGAGAAGAACCGGGCCCTGTACCCAGCGGGAGCAAAAGAAAGGCATATGGAACACAATAAATATAACGGGTGGGGGGGGGGAGGGGAGGGGAGCAGGGTAGGGAGAAATGGAGGGAGATAGAAAGAGAAGATGAAATCAAGTTGGAAAAAGTCAGCGGGAAAAGAAGTGCAAGCTGTCATTATCCTTGGTGGCCACTCCTGTGATGATTCACACTGGGGGTCCTCCAGGAGAAAATATCACCCACATACTCCAGTTGACCTACAGCTCAGGTCACTTTTACAAGCCCACAGCCTGTTCTCAGAAAAGGTTTACTTTGTTCTGATTATTAAAATAATAATAAAAAATACAAACTTCTCCATAAGAAAAGCTGTGGTTCTTTCTTCCATGTGCAGATTAGTCTTTTGTATTTTTGCTCTGGAGTCTAGAGTCTACACAGCACAGAGGCATTTAAAGGATGTAGAGAAGCAGAGTGTTATATGTGTTAAATCAGGAATCATCAGTGTGTCTGGAATACATTTTTAAATCAGGAATCATCAGTGTGTCTGGAATCCTGTAAAACCAGGAATTGTTTTACTGCATCCAGAATCTTTCTTGAAATCAGGAATCAACAGTGTGTCTGGAATTCTCCTTTAAATCAGGAATCATCAGTGTGTCTGGAATACACTTTTAAATCAGGAATCGTCAATGAGTGTCAAATCCTTCTGTAAAACCAGGAATCGTTACTGCATCCAGAATCTTTCTTGAAATCAGGAATCATTAGTGTGTCCTGAATCATCCTTTAAATCAGGAATCATCAGTGTGTCTGGAATCATCCTTTAAATCAGGAATGATCAGTTTGTCTGGAATCCCCATGTAAATCACGAATCATCCGTGCATCTGGAATGGTTCTTTAAATGAGGATCCTTCTTTAATCCTGGAATGGTTCTTTAAATGAGAAGCGCTGGTGCCTTTCTGTCGATGTTTCACACTGCCTTTCATCAAATGAATTCTGTTGCAGGTGGTCTTTATTGCCCCTCTTTATTCACCTGCAGGGTGTAATCCTTGAGGGAGATTAGGGGCTAGGGGTCAAACAGCATGTCTTTAATCAGCTTTTCAACTTGGCACATCAAACCGGCCAATCCATTCCTCCTCCTCTACAAGTGAACACTTCATTAGCAGCTGGCATTTCCCTCCTAGCCTTTCCAAAACATCTGGGTTAAATTTGTCTGATTTGGAGGCTTTCATGCCACTAATTATCTCAACCTTTCTGAAATGTCAGTGAGCTGGGAGTGTGAGACGACACGCTGAGAGACCTGCTCGAGCTGCCTGAGAGCTGAGTCGGGACACCAGAGCCCACCAGAACTCACAGAACTCGCCAGAACTCGCCAGAACCCGCTAGAACCCGCTAGAACCTGCCAGAAACCACCAGAACCAGCCAGAACCGGCCAGCACCCACCAGCGGCAGTGTTTACCCATCCTGATTCCTGCTCACTGCTGACTGGTTGATCATGCAGCATGTCTCATGTTGCACTGTGGTGGTGGTGACGATGGAGGGTCAGAGAACTGGGGAGATGTCAGAGAAGATGCTGAGACGTGGAGGGGAACAAAAGCGTGTATGTGATGGTCTCTCCAAATGCCCCGAATTAAGTTTCTCAAACCCCTGCCCTGTATATGTATGAGGGACATGCTGGTCAACACGGCCTGTAAACACGAGCCTGCTGACACTGCTAGCTACAGAACCCCAGACTCCAGGAAGGAAGGTCATAACACTGCCTGCCTCACTAAACTGGCTCACGTAAAACATCAGTGCTCATTACCCAGTATGAATGTTCCCTATGGGACGCTATGCATTATGAATTAGAAATTACGTAGCCAACAGAGGAAGCCAGCTTGTGAAACACCCGCAAGGGACTTGGTAAGTAATTTTGTTTTTCAACAAAATTTTAAAATCTATCAAATTTTTAAGTGACAGCAATGGGCCCATCAACAGGTATTTGTCTTGGATATAACAAAATCTGTGCAGTTAATTAAACGTGCTGCAAACTGCACTGTCTGTGACCCCAGCCATGCCTCCAGAGTCCTGAGTCCTGAGCTTGGTCAGGACATAGCAGGACATGTCACCCAGGTTTATGAACATGACTACCATTAGTGTAACTGTTTTAAACTTCACATCTAAAAATGAGGGCTGAGGTGCAGGGACTACTGTTTGTATCTCTGTATCTAGGGACTATTTCTTGTATCTCTGTATTCAGGGACTACTGTTTGTATCTCTGTATCTAGGGACTATTTCTTGTATCTCTGTATTCAGGGACTGTTTGTATCTCTGTATCCTGCGGTAAGTAATGGGAATAAATTGAGAAGCTACTTCTCTCTGTTCATTAAAGGCTGTGTTTGTGTCCTGCTGGGTGGGCTGATCTGTGACGTAGGTAATCATGGGTAATCTAAGTTCTGGTCAGGGGCCAAGGTGGGGGGTCATTCCAATAAGAACCTCTGCTTGCAGGCCTGCTGTGAGGCATCTCCAATATACAAAACTTTGTGCTTGAGAAGTTTCATTTCCACAATGCATTGCTCCTTCTCATTCATTTTGGTTTTTATTGTGTTTATTTATTTATTTATTTATTTATTTATGTGTTTTTTTTTGTAGGAAGCATTTTGTTTTGTGCTGATTGGTAAGAATGGGAAGCGAATTGTGGGCTCTGGGTGTGAGGACTGGGAACTGACGCTAATTTACAGACTGGATACTGCTTTGATTTTTATGCAAGCAGAGGCTGCATTATTCATATGGCGTTTTCCTCAGTATGTTTACTGATCTATCTCTTTTTTCTCCTGTGGATTTATGTCTTAACCTTCAGCTCTTATTTGTGATACATTACATTCATTACGATTCCTAATGCGGTCTTGGAGAGGAGCCCTGACACATTTGTAGTCATGGTGTAGAGCGCCGATGTCATTCATTGGTTTATGTAGCATATTTGAATGGGCGTGAGGACCTGGGGAGGCTAATTGCAATCCTCTCTTTATTTATTGAGACTCTTGTACACCAACCTTTTCTGGCAGAATGTTATAATCACCTTGCTAAGCTATGGACAAACATCAGGTCTCAGGAAACAATTGTGTGTGTGTGTGTGTGTGTGTGTGTGTATGTGATTAGAGAGAGAGAGAGAGAGAGAGAGAGAGAGAGAGAGAGAGAGAGAAAGATAAAACCAGTCAACCAATGAACTCCTGCAATATTGGGTTGTAATCGATAGTTATGAACTTAATGAGGGTAATTAAATCCCTCAGGTAAGAGACATTTGCAGTAGAATAGAGACTGGAACAGGTGTGTTTTCCCAACACTTCTAACCCAACTCCTACTAACACACACACACACACACACACACACACACACACATACACACACACACCTAGCTAACAGCTGTAGGATTAATCCAGACTCCAATTCCACTTCATATCTCTCGACAGGAACAGTTGAAGTGTCAGCACTTCCTCCTTCAGAACTGGTCAGTTTCTGTCCACAGAATCAAAGCTCTATCTGGATGGTGGTCATTCTCATTACTGCACTTCCACTCACACGTTGAACGGGTCCAAGAGTTTTAGGCATCAGTGCAGGTGCTGTGGGGAGAGTGGTTCCCTGTTTAGAACGGTCTAGTTCTCACACCCAGAACAGCATGGTTGAGCCACGTTCCGCATGCCGACAGACCTGTTGTGATGTCCAGCTTGGCTTCAGCAAGTCTGAGCAGAGGGCGTACGGGATGTGCACATCACTGTTAGAAAAGCACCATGAGGAGATGAAGCTAGGTTATCTTTTATTTGTACAAGTACAACGAGATGTCATTTAAATGAAACCCACGGATGCGTAATTAAAACGATAGACACACTCAGAGACTATAAGATGCAAAAAAAGCAAAGTGTTTAGAGGAGTGACATTGTGTAGCTGTGTGCTGATTGACTGATGTGTGCTGATAGGCTGATGTGTGCTGATAGGCTGATGTGTGCTGATTGACTGATGTGTGCTGATAGGCTGATGTGTGCTGATAGGCTGATGTGTGCTGATTGACTGATGTGT
>JAOYMR010000008.1:20312898-20323404 GCA_025802075.1 Tenebrosternarchus preto | reverse complement strand
TCACACACAACAGTCACAAACTCACACACAACAGTCACAAACACAGGTGATACTCACACACAACAGTCACAAACACATGTGATACTCACACACAACAGTCACAAACTCACACACAACAGTCACAAACACAGGTGATACTCACACACAACAGTCACAAACTCACACACAACAGTCACAAACACAGGTGATACTCACACACAACAGTCACAAACACAGCCGGTCTTGGTTGCGGTGCCTAAGAGCCCAGTAACAACATCACTGTAAATGAATGAAAAGGTTGTTGATGATGTGCATCCCAGGAGCTCCAAGCGCCATTTGTAAAGTTATACAAAATGACAAAGTGGTAAAAGGCAATAAATGTAATAAATGTAAAGAGTGTGAAGCTGCTTATCTTGGCCACAGGAGTTTTTAAATGACTCCAACCCAGACATTTATTTCTGGAATTTAATGTGCTGTGTATCAAACATTATTTTTCATGGACAACACCAAGTTCATTTGTCTATTTTTTCATTAGATTTTTTCCCTGTTGGATTTCATTAGTGGGAGAAGTGTTTCTCTAATGATGGGTGAATGCAGTGACAAGCAGAATGAAGGCTTAATATAATCTTAATATAATCATAATATAATCTTAATATAATCTGAAAGCAGTTTTCAATCAGTGACAGTTTTTATTGTGCAATTCAGTGTCAATTGTCAAAACTATTGCTGTTCATTAAAGAGTTCAAACTAAGCATCTAATTTTTCAGAGCATGTTGTGTACAAGATTGTACAGCTGCAGTTAAGCTGTGTAAAACAGGTTGTGGTTGTACTGCTGCAGTTAAACCACATAGAACATGCTGTGGTTGTATTGCTGCAGTTAAGTCACATAGAACAGGCTGTGGTTGTACTTCTGGAGTTAAGCCACATAAAACGTGCTGTGGTTGTACTGCCGCAGTTAAGCCACATAAAACGTGCTGCGGTTGTACTGCCACAGTTAAACCACATAAAACGTGCTGTAGTTGTACTGCTGCAGTTAAGCCACATAAAACGTGCTGCAGTTGTACTGCCACAGTTAAACCACATAAAACGTGCTGTAGTTGTACTGCCGCAGTTAAACCACATAAAACGTGCTGTAGTTGTACTGCCGCAGTTAAGCCACATAAAACGTGCTGTGGTTGTACTGCTGCAGTTCTTGTAGAACCCCCAAGCCACTGGGCACCCAGTCACTGTATGCAGATTAATGGGTAAAAAAGCAGCCAATAGCAGATACTGCAGGACACGACAGCTAAGCATGCTTGCATGTTAATAACGCCCAGCACCTGCCAAAGAGTCAGCAGACAAATCCCGAAGTCCGCCGGAAAGACAGGACCTGCCAGGCGCGGCTTAGTGCCAATGTGTTGTCCCGACGCGGAGCAGGAGGCGCTGAGCTCTACGGCTGCTCGGTTTGCCTCGGGGGGGTGGGGGAGGGGTGCAGCGGGCACCCTCGTTCATGGGCACATGCCCGTCTCCTCTGCCAGCAAAGCTTCAGCTCGATGCTGGGGATGTCCTCACTGCCACACCTCACATCACTGCCGGAGCCCCGCGGCGCCTCTGCGTGCTTCCGATGCAGAGATGCCTGTTACAGTCTCGGCTCCTATGTATTGTTTATTTATTTGCTTGTTTGTTTGTTTGTTTACTGAAGTGGAGTGGCGTGTGATGCAGAACGGCAGCAGTAGCAAAGTCAAAAAAACATTTTTTCATTTTAAGTTGTGATTTTGGAGGACAAACATCACAGATTTACTCAAACATTACAGATTTACTCAAACATCACAGATTTACTCAAACGTCCTTGGTATGCTTTATTTTCACTGAACACAATCAATACCTTTTGTCTTCTTAATATTGTAATTTTTTTTAACATAAGAGCCATTGATTTTTATGGTATTGAAAATGAGGTTTTCACTCAGTTCCCTATTTGTTTAATGAACGCTGGACATGTAACATCCTGGATATGTTTGCTTCACTCAAGGGCTATACCACACGGTCATGTACTGTAAATCCTTACGAACTGACCCCGGCTCTCTTTCACAAGTGGTAATTAAATTTATAAAATGCACGCCTTTCCGTCTTTCTAGTGGTATGAATTAACTGGAAAATCCAATGAAGTTTTCTGAGTTTAATTAAAATCGATGTCGCCTCTCTGAAGATGAGCCTGCCCCGCGAGGTGCTCCACTGTCATTATTAAGCTTTGACTAGCGGAGGATAATCAGCTTCGTCCTGCCTCTTATCCACTCTAAAATTAAGAGGGGGATATTCCGGAAGCAAAAGAAAATGAGACAGGCAGGCTTTCTGTGATTTGTGTGTGTGTGTGTGTGCGTGTGTGTGCGTGTGTGTGCGCGCGCGCTCAAGCGAGGTCGCGCATTAGCTACTGTCTCTCATACAGGCACACGGAGAGCTGGAAAATAATGTTATATTCTGAGGGCATTTCTATCTACGAATGCAAGGAAATTAATTCAGGCCGTCTTTCCTATTTACAACGATCAGAAAGAGTTTCTTATGAATGAAATAGGGAACTTGAATAGGAAAACCACAGAGTACAGTGAAATATAGACAGAAAACGGTGGGATTCAGAGCAGGGGCCGATGCCTCGCGCTAATTAGATCAACAAGGCAACTGTAATTATAAGCGTGAGTGAATGCATATCTCTTACTCGCCACTAATTTAATTAGGATATGGCTTTTTGCCCAGAGCTGAACGCTGTAAATTGAGCAAAGCACTTTAGTGTAGCTGTGTAAAACAGTTCTTCCGTTACGTGCTGCCAAAGGCTACATGCAAAACCAGTTAACCAGTTAAGGAATCCAGTTAGCCAGTTAAGGAAACCAGTTAAGCAGTTAAACCAGTTAAGCAAATCACACCATTGGTAATACAAGATGAGTACTGAGTCCGAAACGGCGCGTTCTGTATAAAGCCTTATTACGTTTGAAAGATGAAAACAGTTACTATTGTCAGATTTGTCACGTTAATATTCCTCTTAAAGAATAGAAGAAATCCTCTTAAAGATTTGAGCTCCTACTCAAAGATCAGCTAAATTAGGTCTTCGGGAGTGTGGTTTATGTAGGCAGGTATTGTATTTAGATAAGAGTTGTAACCGAATTTAGCATGACTGTAGCAGAAACACTGGACACTCCTCGCTAAGACAGACCAGTGCACCAAATAAATTGCCCAGAAGATGGCAGCAGAAGTAAGAGTTTAAGTGTACGTTTCTTTTATTACCTATTTAATCGGCGTCACAGACAGGAAACTTAATCTTAATTATGCATTCTTACATTTGACCTCTTTGATAAACTTTGGCTATTTATCTGTTTTTACGTCACAAGAAATAACAAGAAATACGGAAGGGAAATCATTCACATACTCGTTTTTGAGCTCGACAAAGAACGCATATAATAATAATAATAATAATAATAATAATAATAATAATAATAATAATAATAATAATAATAATTGTTATTATTATTATTGAATTAATAATTGAACTAAGTGGAATTATTAGTATTGTTGTTTTATAATATAACATATTATTGTTGTTTTCTAATATTGTTATAATATATTTTTCTAAGATATTATGATCATGCTTCTTCTTCTTCTTCTTCTTCTTCTTCTTCTTATTATTATTATTATTATTATTATTATTATTATATGGATCTGCAGGAATAAGGAATACTTGTTAGGTTTGGGTTTATGTCTGAAGATGTGTGGTCTGTGTTGTTAACAGCATGACCCAAGCCTCTAACTCTCATCTGCTCAGGATATATTCAGTTGTAACTGTAAGTTGCTTTGGGTAGAAATGTCAGCTAGATGCTACAGTTGTTATGAAAGGTAAATGACTTACTACTGATATCCATCCATCCATCCATCCATCCATTCATTCATTCATTCATTCATCCATCCATCCATCCATCCATTCATTCATTCATTCATTCCTTTGACCAAGTATTATCTGTTCAAGGTCTGATGAACTGAGCACTTATGCATTACACACACAAAACAAACCAACAACAAACAAACAAATAGACAGAAAAACAACAACCCATCATCCTGTGCGGTTCATTATCTGCCCCTCACCACTCTGCTGTTGTCCTTCCTGCTGACACACTTCCTTCCACAATTAGCAACTGTGTGTGTGAAAAATGACCTGGGAACAGTTTCTCCGAGTCTCGCCCCCACACCCTAGATTAATCGGAGAGGGCAAAAGGCATATTCTGGTCTCCATCACAGCAGCGAGGGGGGAGGATAAAGGGAAGCCTAATGAGGCCCCTCTCGGCTGCTCCCTCTTGACACTGTGCAGGAAACACTTCTGGGGACTTTGGGAAACCCTGGCAGGATCTTTCCCAGGGAGACACGGCGGCTCGGCTGAGTTATGGTGATGGGGTTGCCGTGGTGAAACAGGCCTGCCGATGTCCCGCGGGCACTGGCGGGACACATCACACGTCTGATGGGAGGACCTGAATCAGTGGTGCTGAGCTGCACACTGCCTGTGTGAATATATATGAATTTCTATGAATTTGCAAGTGTGTCCTCTAGCAGAGTCTCTGGAATGACTGTAGCTGACGTTTGCAGATATCTTCTGACATCTAAGTAAAATAGAAAGATGGATGGATGGATAGATAAACAGACTGACAAGCAGATCTAAATTAGATTTGACTTCTCTCTGTGTGCACACAGATGCATTAGGTGTGTTTTGAGCAATTTCCTAGTTTGTGCAGTTGTATTAGAATCCATTTACGATTCTAAGATGCCAGACTAGGAAAAAAAATCCACAGCACACAGGCAAAACTGCAGTGAAAAGAAAGCAAATCATATCAAAATACAAAGGATTGTGTATGCAGAGCATTTCTCTGTAGGCCAGAGCGTCCTCCCCAGAGCGTCCTCCCCAGAGTGCTGTCCTCAGAGACACTGTACGTGAGACGCAGTTCTAAGACGTTCTTTGGCAGCAAAAAAAACTGTCCTTACACACGGATATCGCTGGATCCCGGGACCATCCTGAGAAATGTCACCCCAGAACGATTTATTTAGCTTCTGTGGGAAGTGGAGGCTCAGGCGTCTCTGTTAAAGAGCGTTAAGCAGAGTTCTGTTATTCGTCTAGGAAGAAGTGGATCTCTGAGACAAGGAGCAGGAGAGAGAGTGAGAATGTGAGACAGTGAGAGAGTGAGACAGTGAGAGAGTGAGACAGAGTCAAGGGATGAAGATGGGGAGCAAGAAAGAGGAAGTAAGATAGAAAGCAGTGGGCAAAGAGTATATAGGAGAGATGGAGAAAGACCTGAGAGAGAGAGAGAGAGAGAGAACACTGAATTCAAAACATTTCTTTAAAACACACAAATAAATGCAGAGTTGACCACTGTCATCATCAATTATGCACATGTGGCACTGACTGACACGGTGTTTTCCATCCCACAGATGAGCTGCAGAAAAACACATTCAGTGTCGAGTGTGACATCACAACCCCACCTTTTCCTACTCACATTTCCAAAACTCAGGTATGTTTCCACACAAAAAACCTACAGTGCCCTCTAGTGGTGTATTTACAGCTTTAGCGGCTCAGTAGAAAATGCGAAGTGAGAAAAGCCTTCACAGTGCTGAAGTGTTTGTTGACTATTTTGTAAAGTATGAGCCAAAGGTGCCCAGCAATGATGATGATGATGATTAAGAGGTGAATGGCCAGAGCTTCCCCTCCTCTCTGATGCACCCACTAAACCCTCTGTAACACATCCACTAAACCCTCTCTAACATACCCAGTAAACCCTCTCTAACATACCCACTAAACCCTCTGTAACATACCTACTAAACCCTCTCTAACATACCCAGTAAACCCTCTGTAACATACTTACTAAACCCTCTCCAACACACCCACTAAACCCTCTCTAACATTCTAACATACCTACTAAACCCTCTCCAACAAACCCACTACAAACTCTCCAACACACCCACTAAGCATGCACAAACATGCAGAGGCACACACACACAAACACACTTTCTCTTTTGATAAATGGTTTATATACCTTTGTATATAAGTCTTTCTGTCTTTTTTGTCTGTCTGCCTCTTTCACTGAGTGTCTGTGGAAAACACTGAATGATTTGGACTTCACACAACAATGCACTGATAAAGCAGGCAGTACATGGTAGCTTGAGTATTAACATGGATCACTGTTACAGTCCAGCAGCTGAACGCCTGTAGTTCTGCTCAGTAAGACAACTACAGGAACTTAACACTGATGTTTAGGCAAGACAGTATTTAAAGTCTTTTGTTTCTAACTGCAGAAACAAATCTGAAAACATCCTTGGTAAAATGATCTTACTTAATTAAGTAGAATCCTTTGAAAGAATCATTCATCTTTTTGCTTTTTCTAAATCACAAGGGATCAAAGTGTCTAATTAATTTTACCAGTGAGAATTATGTCACCACAAACTCAATTTATTTCAATCACTGAATACATAAATATACAAACATGGATATATTCCACCCCCAAAAGGAGTCTCAGATTTCTGTGGGATGAACTAGTATGTAAAATATCTTGTTCTCCATATCAAGATTTATCTTCATTTTTAGCAGTCAGTCTGGTCTAAACACAGTAGTCAAGCTGGGTTCTCTTTTTTCTAAGCACAGGCCTAAATTTAAGGGTATTTAAAAACGAGAGGGACTGAAATTGAAACCAGTTGTGGAGTGTGTTTGATTGCAGCTCTCAGCGTTCACATCCACCTTTTTTCGGATAGAGACTCTTTTAGGGGTGGAGGTGAGGGTGTTGGGATCAACATGCCACAGGTCTGGTTTCAGCCCCCTCATCCCCTGACACGTTCAGGCCAGGTCCACTCTTTCTGCAGGGTTACACTTTAAATCCCTCCAGAATGGCTTTGTGCAGCTCACACTGAACATGGACTTACTGCAGCTATCAGTGCACCCATTACCACTGCGTGGAGAGTCAATCATGCCCTTGTACTTGCGTAGATCTATGGTAAAAACAACTCAAATTAATTGTAAGTTGCAGTTTACAAAGGAGGAACTGCCATTTTCCCAACTTCTATGAAGTGATTCAGTTCTGTCAGATGCTAAAGTGAAGGTCCACTGTGTTGTTTCAACTGTGCTGCTGTAACCTAAGGAAACTCTCAGTGACTAATGCAAGGCTTTATCCACTCAAATACTGCTTTCTTCACCTCAGAGAATACTGGCATGGCAAAAGAAATAAACAGAACATCCTCACTACTACAATTACATCTGGAACTGATACAAACATTACACATACAACCACGTGCACTGACACCTCTTACATGACAGAACCTGTTCTAGAATTTGATGTCAGTACTTACAATCAAACCTCTTAAAATACACATCGACTACAATCACACTGCATGTGTTCTAGAATGATGCCCTTATTAGAAGTCAGTAGCTACACTAAAACAGTTCATTACTTTCACACTGAGGCCCCTTTTATAGCTTGCAGTGGTCTGAACCCATGTGGGGGAGTTTGCTCCTGGTCTTGAGTTCTGTACAAAGTTAGCAATGGATGGTTTTGTCTGGTTTTGCCTGTACAACTGCAGTCTAGGTCAAGTGCTTGAAATACTGCACCTGCTCTGCTGAGCTGAACCCCCACAGGCATTTATCATGTTGACAAATGAACATGATGCACTTTCATATCCTTTCTGGTCCTTTTTAAAGCAAACATTTCATATCAACTTCAGCACGCAAACACACACACACACACACACAAACACACACACACACACACACACATACACACACACATACACACACACAAACACACACACACAGACACACATGCGCATACACACACTAACACACGTAAACACACACACACACACATGCACACACACACACACAGATATACACACACACACACACATACACACACACGCACACACACACATACACACGCAAACATACACACACATACACACACACAAATGTCACTGCTGCTTCACCCTCTCCCTGTACCGTTCTCCACCATCTTCCTCCACCCTTCTCCACCATCTCCCTCCACCCTTCTCCACCCTCTCCCTCCACCATTCTCCACCCTCTCCCTGCTCCCTTCTTGACCATCTCCCTCAAGCCTCTCCCTAGATCCCCTCCACCCCCTCCCTCCAACCCTCTCTCATAAATGTGTATCTTATTAAAAAAGTATACAATTAGGTAAACCAGCAGTGGACCAAAAACAATGTCCTCCATCTTTCATACGAGGAAAACCTGGCAACAGACCGTAGCCAGGAACCACACTAGTACTGGAAGGAGGTTTATTTGACTGGTTCATCATCACAGACACACTCTACCATAATCCCTCCCACAGGGACTGACAACTGCACTGGCTTCTGACTTCTGGCAGACTGGTGGGAAGCTTGAAATTGAGTGTTTATCATTTATTTCGAGGCACAAAAGACTGAAACTCTGCAATTTTTGTCCTGCTGCATGTCAGAACAGCTTACCAAGGAAAGGTAGTGATGGAAATGACAGAGCTGCCGTTTGGAAGGCCAACACCACCAGATATGAGTTACAGTGCTGAGGAATGCTCACAGGGAGGGATGGGAGAAGCCGAAGAGGAGAAGAGAGGATGCAAGAGACGCCAGAGAGGAGGTGATGGGAATGCATCATATGTCAGGGGAACTCAGCAACAGTGAGATCAGCTAGTGCTTATTTGGACTGAAGGTTAGAGGAGGTGAAGGGGAGCCGACACCGTGTGAAATGTTACGGGTGTGAAATGTTACGTGGTGTGAAATGTTACGGGTGTGAAATGTTACGTGGTGTGAAATGTTACGGGTGTGAAATGTTACGGGTGTGAAATGTTACGTGGTGTGTGGAACAGATGCACTTCACTTCGCACAGTTAACTGGAGAGCTGGTGTTTTCCAGCAACTAGAGATCTGTTTTTTTTTTATAGGAACTGGAGATCTAGTATTTTCCAGGAACTGGAGATCTGGTGTTTTCCAGCTCCTCTCCAATACTCCTCGTGTATGAAGCAATTGAGATTTAGATACATGTCCAGGAACCTGAACAAGCACAACTCTTATGAGGAGTGAGCTGTAACAGGAGGCTATGCTGAATGTCACTCTGCTTTAGCCTGTCAACCCTCAGGGGGCGGTACAGAGTTGGTTATGAGATGGCGGTATTCATGCATAAGTGAAAATGAGAAACAGATGCTCAGACAAAAGATGCAGAATGCGGGAAAATGTTAAGAATGCCTGCATACTGTTTTAAAGGCTCCCAAGGCAGTTTTCTTTTAAAAGGTTCCATCTCTCTTTGGTTACACCTTGGGACAATGGAAGGAAATAATATAAGCATTCTCAGAATTTTTTTTTAAAACATTGTTTATGTAGCCAGAGTCTTTTAAAGAATGTAAAGAATGCAAGGCTTCTTTTTACATTTTCAAAAGCAATTTTATTATTTTATCTCTTTGAGTACTACAATAATGTACTACAATAACGTACTACAATAACGTACTACAATAACTACTGCAATAACTACGGCGGATGCAATTGGGACTCATATGCTTATCAGTATGACACTGTGTGTGTTCCAGGAAATCAAGACCACTCTGTAGGGCCACAGTCCAACACTGTTCGCTGGCTGTCCTGCTCAAATGCATATGATTCAATTAATCAATTAATGACCAGCTTTAATAGGTGACTGATAATTAAATCAATTCATGACCCGCTTTAATAGGGGTGGGAGGGCAAGGAAAGAAACTAGACTGTGCAGGTCACAGGCCCTTCAGAACACATGCACTGAATGAATTTGTGCTTAGTATGAACCTCCCAAATTCACACACTGGAGTGCAAACTATTTACACGATTTATAGCTGGGTTCAGCCATTTAAAAAGGTAGGGTAAGACATCCAATAAGATGACTGCATCCCAGGATTTTAATGTCTTTTGAAAGGAGTTGATTGGTTCGTGTAAAACAAATCCCTCTAATATGAAACATGCTCTAATTACAAAGCATTGTACAGAACGTGTAAAATCTAATTCGTTGTGTAAGCGGTTGATTTTAGCACGATGACTTCCATGAAGCGTCTCATAGCTGCAACTGTAAAATATTAAACCCATGAAATGTCATATGCAATATGGCCTTTTCCACAAAGGAAGTTACTACAGTTTTCCAAAGTAATCACAGAATCCTGGAGGACATTTTGATTTTCATTCATAGGATGAAATGTCAAACAAAGAGCAAGTTAAAGAATAAGAAGAAGAGCCGACTGGGACAGAACCTTCCTCACACTGGGACAGTGACTGGGACAGAACTTTCCTCAGGTCCAGAGCTGACTGGGACAGAACCTTCCTCAGGTCCAGAGCCGACTGGGACAGAACCTTCCTCACACTGGGACAGTGACTGGGACAGAACTTTCCTCAGGTCCAGAGCCGACTGGGTCAGAACCTTCCTCAGGTCCAGAGCCGACTGGGACAGAACTTTCCTCAGGTCCAGAGCCGACTGGGACAGAACTAGCCCTGGGTTAGGCACAGTCGAACCCGTGTTCACATAATCACT
>JAOYMR010000008.1:20246331-20256735 GCA_025802075.1 Tenebrosternarchus preto | reverse complement strand
GTGTGTGTGTGTGTGTGTGTGTGTGTGTGTGTGTGTGTGTGTGTGTGTGTGTGTGTGTGTGTGTGTGCGTGCATGTGCACGAGAAGTAGAGCTATATGTGTAAGAGATGTGTGTGAAGACAGCAGTGACTGTGTGAGGGAGATGTGTGTGAAGAGTGTCATGTATGAGTGTGTGTGTCTGGGAAGGGTAATATGTGTTTGCCCTCTTTCTAATTGCTACTAGGTGTACAGAGCACTGTAAATATAATAAACCACTTCTGCTTCTGTCTCAAACCATGCATTTGCGTGTGTGTGTGTGTGTGTATGTTTGTGTGTGTGGATGAGGGGGTTTGGTAATGCCCCTTGCAATTACACATTTAATTCATAAACTTGAAAGAAACACCTGGAGAATCAGAAATGTGCGCTGGGGTTAAATCCAGAACCTTGTTCTGTCTTTCAATATATTCACACACTTCAGGTGTGTCCCTGTCCAGCCCTAAGTCCTTCCAAAGTCAACACACACACACCATTCTTACAGCTCCTTGCCTGCATAATAAATGTGGTTTCATGCCACCATTCATGTTTGAGAGTAAACCACCGTCTCTCGGTCTTCCATCTGGAGAGTATTACTACACTACACTGGAGAGTATTACTACACTACATCACAACTCTGTCATGTTCTCCTGTCTTACCCCCCCTCCTCTCTTTTCCATCATCATCACCATCCAGTACTGTGGACTACACACAAACAGCGCTCTGCGCTTTCCATCTCCAGTCCTCCCCGTGACTTGATCAGCTCTGCCTTCCTGAAGCAGATGACGATGTTTACATTTCATTCTCCTGAGGTCATATCCAAGCTCGGGTTTGCGTTTGCTGTTTGTGTGTTGCAGTAAACAAACAAAAACAGAAACAGTGGCATGGATGTCAAAGATACCTAAATAAACAAGCTTCTCCATTTCCTGAGTGAACATGTTCATGGTGCACATGTCTGAGGAAGCATGTTTACACAGAGCAAATGCAAATAAGCAACAGCTAGAGAACAGCGAAGCAAATCTCCAAAGAATCTCAAGCTGGAGATCCTGGAGAGCATGAGTATAGAAGGCTTGTGTTAGCTGTGATCGGTATGTCTGATGGAGAAGGTGGATGGACAACAGTCTGTTCTTACAGCGGAAGGATAAAGGTCTGATTATGTTCCCACCGATCAGAAATGAAATCTTTTTTTGCCAAGTAGTAGGTCTTGACCTGGACAGAGGCACAATACCACTAGACACAGTATGTTTAAAAACGTATAATGTCATGAGTGGCTGTGGTATGTAAATATCTTTTTTTTTTTTAATGTCTCAGATGTCCATCGACGCCACAGCTGTCAAAAGAACTGATGAGTCTTTGTATTGCAGAATTGCGCCTGCAGAATTGGTGTCTGTGATATGGAGAGAAGAGAGATAGCACACGTGTGTTACACTGAATTATACCAAAGTGCTAAAACTCACACCTCATCTATCTCACACAGACAGTTCTGAGTTTGAATATAAACATACCTAATGTGATTTATTTAAAAAGCAGCATTCAATGCCCCTGAAGCAATACTCCCTGGAGGTGGAGAGTGCTAGGTCTGGGTGGGGGAGGAGGGGGGTCAGGTTGACCTGTATAGTTCATCTCTTTAACCTCTCTGGCTCCCATGTTCCTCCAGCTCTTCCTGTCCAGGCTCCAGCCAGACTCGCCCCAGCTCCACCACACGAGCGCCGCCATGGGGGACGCTCCTCTGGACCTGGAGCCAAGGCAGGGCCGCTCCCACCTCGGACAGGCCTCCCTGGTGGACTGGTCTTGAGGAAAGGGAGAGAGATGTGGTCCTGCTCCCCACGCGTCTCCTTCCTTCAGCGTCTTCCTTCCATCAGCAACTCCACACCAAACCTTTCAGCACCTCACGCGCATCTTGGAAGACATGGCCGGCGTGAGGTCTGAGGGGATGTGTTTGCGGAGTTTTACTTTCCTAAACGTAAGCTTCGCTCTGCTGGCCAGCTGGAGCAGAGTGACCTCCTCCTACTCCACCTCCACCCGGACGAACCGGGGGAGGCGTCGGCCTTCACTGGCCGGCCTGTTTGTTTAGTGTGTGGGAAAAGGAAGTCATTAGGTGGTAATGAAAAATTAATCGAAAGGGCAAGAAAGGGAGGATGTGGATGTTGGCGAGGCGAGAGAGTTGCGTTTTTCCTCTGACAAGGAAAAGCTACAATACACCCACCTGTAAAGAAAATAAGGAAATATTGGAGGCTCCTTTTTAACGAGCACTGAAGTGTCTTAATGAAGCAGAGGGTTGTTAATGGATGTTTCATTCAAAACAAAGACACATCACAACAAAGGATCCATAGCTGATTTCAGGTTGGTTTCCCTTTTCAGGTGGTGCTGCTGACAACTGCCAAATTTTTTTTATTTCACAATAACATTTTCAATATGAAAATGAAATTTGTTTTTGAATATAGCACGTTGGTTTTTGGACACACACGAGAAGTTCTAGCTCACTAGCTCAGCTGTGGTTGGATCTGGCCTCGGACAGCACAATACAACTCAAAATATGTGGCCCAGGACAGAAGATGGATTGGGTCCATGTTGACATTTCACACAGATGTTCTGTGCTTCAATCCCAAACTCACTTGCTGATCATCAGACCAGTTTGTACGTTGTTTGACTCCAATTTGAAAGGGGGGGGGGAGTTGTCAACAAGCAATAAAATCATATTACATTACATTACATTATATTACATTACATTATATTATATTACATTACATTACATTACATTACATTACATTACATTACATTATATTACATTACATTATATTACATTACTGCCTGGTTTGAGAATTCTCTAGCTGTTAAGAACCTGTGGGTAATGAAGCCAGCGGAGAAGATCATCGGGGTGCCTCTCGCCTCCATCAAAGACGTTTACGCCACACACTATCTCCACCAGCGCCATGATAGCACACACACAACCACACACACTCACACACTCTTCTCTATCCTGCCTTCTGGGAAGAGATAGTGAAGCATTAAGACTTTCACACACACACACACACACACACACACACACACACACACACACACACACACACACACACACACACACACACACACTAACACCTGACACCATCTTACTTTCTCACACCTTAACTGCACATTTCCTGAGGTCTGTTGTCAAAATACATAATACTGACTCACACACTCTTGCTGTGTTTCACATTTCCTAACAACATTAATACCATCTGCTGTGTTAAATATACCAGAAACATGTCTGCTAAATACATAGTATGTAACATCCACTGCACGTTCACTCACTTACTTGGCGCCATGTAATAACCAGTGTTGCCTACATGTAATAACCAGTGTTGCCTACATATAATAACCAGTGTTGCCTACATCTTCTTCAGACTGCTGGGTCTGTATTTTGTATTTTGTTGTTATTTGCTCTTGAGCAGTTTTGTGTCATGCCGTGGTCCTGGGGGAACGCTGAGAGACTTTCACAGCCACAGAGAAGAAAACGGTTCATTAATCTCATTTTACGCTGCCAGGCCTCTCACCTCTCTCCCTGTCACGCCACTCTTCTCACGCTGGATCTCTCTCTCTTCTCACAAGGCTGGATTTCTCTCTCTTTTTTTGCCTTGATGGGAAGTTTCAGATTCAGTTTCCACAGCCTGGCTGTGGACAGATCTAATGTTGTTATAATAATTTCTACTTTTAATAGAAAGTTAATACCTGCACTCATTATTATCTACTGTTAGCACTGCTGCTTCTAACACTACTACTACAACTAAAAACAACAACAATAACAATAAAAACAATTACAACATCAATAATAATGATGACAATGACAATAATAACAATAACAACAACAATAATAATAATGATAATAACGATAATAATAATAATTATTATTATTATTGTTGTTGTTATTATTATAAACATAATAATAATGAGAGAGTTACAGAAAGTACAGAAAGCCAACATTACATGATTACATCACATTACATCATATTATTTGGCTCTCAGTTACAGAAAAACTTTGTAAAGTTTATTGTATTTTGCCAACAGTTTTTTTTAAACTCAAGGTCATTACTGAATGTTGTCTGCATGATTGCATCGTGATTATACTGTTTTATAAGGGGAGTGGATTCAATTGGAGTGGACTAAACGCTACCCAGCTATTTGTATAAAACACTTCCATTATTTTAAAAGCAAGAGCCAGAGAACGAGACAAGAAAATACAAAGTATAACAAATGTATTGAGTAGATTCATTTATTAGTGTACATGTTACATAAGTTTGTTGCTCATTTCTCTCTCTCTCTCTCTCTCTCTCTCTCTCTCTCTTTCTCTCTCTCTCTCTTTCTCTCTCTCTCTTTCTCTGCACCTCCCTTGGCATGTCTGTTTGGCCATCCTAATGAGGTGAGAGCCAGTGACCAATAAATTAGGGGTGGAGTCAAAGCAGTTAATCTTGGGGGTGCTCTCGGGTTTATTCTGGTCAAGGCTGCTGAAAGTGACACCACTGAGCTTCCATGTCACTTCAATGTAAACTGGAGGTTTTATGCAGGTAAGAGTGAAGATGTAAGTGCTTTTTATTACCCTGGTGAACGGTAGAAGTCCCTTAAAATAAAACTTTTTTTATGTGCTATTTTATATACTTCATAGCTGTATTTTCAGAAACAGTATCAGAATCCCATTCATTTGTCATTCATTTGGAATTTGTGTGGACAGGACGGGAAAGAGGGAGGAAGGAGGGAGTGACTGGAAGGTGTTTGTGAACACTGGGTGTCCCACCAGTAATGGAGCTCCTCCCTGACCTGGTCTACTGTGCTATCAGAGACCAATCTTTGGTCTTAATGAAAACAGACCACAGCAACAAGCTCCTGTTCATAGCAACAGGGCTTGTGCTGGCTAACATTTGGAAGATGCAAGTACCACATCTGAAAAACACTCTAGATCTTTTGGTTATTTGTTTTGAATTTGACCATACCTGGATTCTGTGTCATGGTTGAGCATCCAAATGTCTAATGAAGATTTGTCCACTAAAACAGATGGCCCATGTATACAAAAGCTCAGAATTTCAATATACTTGCCTTAAAATGAATGCACATACTTCAGAGTAAATCCAGGTATCTGGATCAGAGTTTAGTCCAGGTAACTGGAATCATCAGAAGCTGGTTCCACAGGCTGGCCCATGTCAGTGGTCCTACGTGTTTCAACCACATGGACACCATGCTCCCTACAAGCCTTTAAGAAAGTTTGCACGGGCATTCACCTTGTCCTGCTTCCTCTTCAGAAATTAGCCTGTGCTTCTACAACATTGTTTGGCTAGAGCACTGTGATATAAATAAACAAACAGAAATGAACAAAGCCTTCCTAGCTTCAGTAAAGAGGATGCTGCACAGTAGATTAATCATACATTGCAGTAATCCCATATGCAATAATCCCATATGCTCAGTAGTCATATAGTGCAGTAATCCCATATGCCCAGTAGATTAGTCATATAGTGCAGTAATCCCATATGCACAATAGATTAGTCATATAGTGCAGTAACCCCATATGCAGTAATCCCATGTGCATAATAGATTAGTCATATAGTTCCGTAATCCCATCTGCTCTGTAAATATCCTGTCCTGTTATGAATCCACTTTAACTGCAGCTGTCACTGGAGTTTGCTTTCTGAGGTTAATGACAAACATTTAACACAACACTTCCTCAGAACTGATACTTCGGTGTACATCCAAACTGCCCTATTTCACTGTCTATTAAGAGTTCTTGGGAACACTTTTATTAAATGTCATTAAAGAGTATTGAGAGTATTGAGAATTATTTAATGACATTTATTATGCACAATCTTTCACCCAGTGCTCAGTTTTGATGTATTTGTATTTACATTTATTTTTGTCCGTGTGACGAATTTGTGAGGAATGTGTTCACAAGTATAAAATCCAGACCACCTCTGTGTATCATGTTTTCTTTAAAAAAGGACAGTGCTGTCCACATCATGTGTGGCATGATGGTCCCCTCAAGGACTCGTGAGACTGTTATGGACACTGTTGGTCTCCTGAAACATACTTAACCCTTTGCGTGGACCATTTCAAAGATCACTTCAAAAGACTAACTGTAAACACAGAAGATGACTTAAACCACATCTCCACCCATCAACACCACCTTTTATCTCTCAGCTCTGGACTGTGCCATTGTTTAAAGTCAAATGTTCAGTTTGAAAACAGCTTTATAAATCGTCTGCAAAAATTGCTCTAGAAAACTGCTCTAGAAAGCCAGTCTAGGCTGTCATGATCAAAAACAGTGCTGACAATAGACTCTTTGCTGTTACATTACACACAGGACCTGCAGGTAGACTGGACTTCATAGTGATGAAAGCACCTACAGTAAAGGGTTAAATGTCTCTTGTTATTTCAAGATGTAGTTCACCAAAGCAAGAGTCTCCTGATGGAAGGGTTCCCTCCCTAATACACATGCAAACACTCTGTCATTCAGAACAAATGGGTAATTAGTTCATTTAAATCCTCTCAGAGAAATGCCCTATCCTGGCTTGTGCCCCCACCTCTCCCAGCCTGTTCTCAGTGAGCAGAGAGCAGGAGAACCCTGGCCCCTTCATTGTGGTGGTGGAGGAGACAGACAGATACATCAGGTTGTTAGGGTGGGGGTGGGGGGGCTAATGACATGAATTTTCCACAACTGTGTTTTATTTTAATCCTTTACCAAAACTGTGGATGTATTCAAGGAAACATTTTAAGGAGGTTTTCAATTTCATTTAGTAAGTTTATTCTGCTTTGAAAATAAATATAATAATGACAGGGATATATGTGACCTTTAAAAAATAAATGGAGACACATTGAATATAATGACTGAATGCTAATATCAATCTATTTTCAGTTAAATCACAATTTATTAATATAGAATTTCAAGCTTTGTGGCAGCGACTCCAGGTTACCAGGTAAAATAAAACCTTTTCCTAATTTCAAGCATTTGTTCTTCAATTTATCAGCAGTGTTCTGAAATTAACATCAGTGTTTTTACAACGAGTCCAATTCCACCAAGAAATAACAAGCCTAACCAATGTTTCTCTTTTTTTTAAGTATTTGTTGTGAGCTCGTCTCCTGGATACACAGGCACAAAAACAAACTGCTTAACTGAGCCAAACACACTTTTAAGGATAGCCAGTATCCTCCCAAGAGTGAAGGAAATGGTATCTACTGCCCCCCTCTTTCCTGATCAACAGATTATCCTTCACAGCACCACAACCCGTTCACACCATATATTACATCACTAGACCCATTATATACCACCATGCCCTCTTCCGACTATAGAAATCATGGAAGACTTATGACCCGGGGCCTGTAACAGACTTGTGCTGGAGGTGTGAGACTCGCCTGTGGAGGGGTGGGGGTGGGATGGGAGGAGCTTGTATAGGATAGGAGGGGCTTAAATGAGATGGGATGGGCCTGTAGCGCATAGGGGTTTTTCGGTCCAGCACAACACCAATGACAGGGTGTGTCCTTTTCTGCCAGAACACTGGAGGGATTCACACAGCTGCCAGCTTCATAATTATGAGGCTAGATGTGTATCAGATGTGAAGCCATCATGGCTGCCATGAGTTCTTCCCAACTGAACTCAAATAAATGCAACAGAAAACAAGTAAAAAAAGAAAATAAAGTACTGTCCCCTTTTATAATAAAATACTCTCCCCTTTTATAATAAAGTACTCTCCCCTTTTATTGACTAAGTTGAATCTAAATAATGATTGATGTGAAAAAATACAAACTGGAGGAAGAAGAGGCTGAAGAGGCCTCACCATTCTCTGTGTTCTCTGTGTTCTCCGTTTTCTCTCTGTTCTCCATGTTCTCCATGTTCTCTGTGTTCTCCGTGTTCTCCATGTTCTTGCCGTTCTCTGTGTTCTCGCTGTTCTCTGTGTTCTCTGTGTTCTCGCTGTTCTCTGTGTTCTCTGTGTTCTCGCTGTTCTCTGTGTTCTCGCTGTTCTCGCTGTTCTCTGTGTTCTCGCCATTCTCTGTGTTCTCCGTGTTCTCGCCGTTCTCTGTGTTCTCGCTGTTCTCCGTGTTCTTGCCATTCTCTGTGTTCTCCGTGTCCTCTGTGTTCTCCATGTTCTCAATGTTCTTGCCATCCAGGTGTCATGCTGCACTTCTCTTTGCGAGCTCTCTGTTGTGACACATACGTCTGACATCTCGAAGGCAAACCAGAGATCATCGAAAGCAAACCCAAGCTGATGGAAGGAAATGGCCCTGCGTTTAAAAGCCTCAGAGGGAAGCCACCCCTGACCCAGACCGTGAATTATTGCCACTTCATGATCCAGGAAAGCAGGCAGGCTGGGAATCTTGGACAGATCAGGGCTTATCTGCAGAGGTTCCACAGGGTGGGGGTGACCATGGAAGACAAAATGGGAAAAAAACAAAACCAAATCATAAGAGTTGACATAATGATCTGCTCTAGGTCTGATTTAGTGAGATAAACCACAGGCTGGACTAAGCTTTCTAGGACAGTAATGAAGTGCTATTAGTGTCCTGGGGCAGCAGTAACATCTGTTGTTAGGACGCTTTTCAAACGCAAGACAGCAGAGTCAACATCAGTAAATGAAAATGAACATCTTTTTGTGATCGTTTGCCGTCTCAGTTTGGCAGTAATTTTAGTTTTTTACTACATGTACGTTTTAAACTTCTTTGTAATTTGTCCAGTAAAGCATTTGGATATGATATGTGATATTTAATGCTCATTTCATCACAGCGTTCTTACACTTACACACACACACACACACACACATACACACACACACACTCATGCTCAAAGGCCCAAGCCCAAGGCCCTGCAGACACATGCAGGCAGACACTACCACACCCCAGTAGGTGTCCTCTACACGGTCTGTTTGGAGGACTGGAACAGAGAACTCCAGCTGCTCGGCCAAACCATTCAGTACATGTGAGGTGTGGCGAGCAAACAGCCAATGAGAAAATGAATCTGATAGCAGGGAAAGGGCGAGGCTGAGCACACAGCCAATGAGGATCCAGCCATTGAACCGGCTTAGGGGGACAAGCATGACAGGGGTGGCAGGACAGACAAAGAGGAAGTGAATCTGACGAGAATCGGCTGAAGCAGAAGTTCATGCCGGCAGAGGAGGATCCTGACGAAGGCCCTGGCACATGTCAGGTTTTAGAATGACTTGCATCACAGTTTCCTGGCACTTCACCCTCCCCCATCAAAAGCAAATCCATCACCAAAGCTGCTACTGCATGATCCATAAACAGCACAACACCAGGTCTTAGTGTCGCTCAACCCCAAGTCCTCGTGTTCTTCATGGAATGAGAGTGACTCATTTTTATCTCTTTGAAAAGCTGCTGGAGGGGAAATGGATGAAGGACCAGTCGCTCTCACTGGACTCCAGTGTCTTCACCAGGAACTAATCCAGAAAACATGCCTGCAGGCTGGAGTCTGAGTCTAACAGGATACTCTAGAAAATACCATAATGTAGAGGATACCATACTTTAGAGGATACCATATTCTAGAGGATACTGTACTCTAGCAGGATATCGTATTCTAGAGGAAACTTTATTCTAGCAGGATAGTGTACTCTGGAGGATACCATCTCAGGTGTTTCAATGTCTGGCCATTTTCACCAAACAGCTTTAGAAAAACAGTCCAATCCAGTTCAGCTCAGTTAATGTTATTTCTACAGTGGTTTAAACCGTACTATTTAAGAGATGCTTAGTCTCAAAGAAGATTTACATCTGTGGAATTCAGAATGATTTACTAGCAACAATCCACCTGGACAATAATAACTGTCTGTGCATTCCAGTTTATTTTGTTTTTGTTCTGATTTTTTCAGAACAGCTTGGTTAAATGATTATGTCTATAATCCTATTAGCAAACAAACATTGTCGGCAGCTTTGAAGACCAAATAGTAAGAGAATGGCCCAGTATTAGAACAGCTCCTAACCAACCATACATATTCCACTTCATTTCAACCAACAGACATGAGCACCATTAATACAAAAGTGTGTGTGTATGTGTATGTGTGTGTGTGTGTGTTTTCAAGTCTCTCTAACATTAATCTCAAGATTGCAGCATGGTTGAATTGGTTTGGTTACCAAATTTCATCATAATGATTTACATTCAGCCCAAGGACACATTCCTTTTTAAACGGATCATTTCCACACACAGCCATGCCTTATCCCAGATCTTTCTGGGTTTTATTGTGGAAATCAGGCTACGGAATGCATTTGTAGTCGTGTAGTTATTATTGACTTTATTAAATTACACTGGTTTGTGCCTCATTACCTCCACCAACAAGAAAGTGATTCTGAGTAATTCATAAACACCGGGGGGGGGGGGGGGGGGGGGGGGGGGGGGGGGGGGGGGGGGGGGGGGGGGGGGGGGGGGGGG
>JAOYMR010000008.1:20226309-20237880 GCA_025802075.1 Tenebrosternarchus preto | reverse complement strand
TATGTATCAGTCATGTACCAGTTATGTAGCAGTTATGTACCAGTTATGTACCAATCATGTACCAGTCATGTACCAGTCATGTACCAGTTATGTATCAGTCATGTACCAGTTATGTAGCAGTTATGTACCAGTTATGTACCAATCATGTACCAGTCATGTACCAGTTGTGTACCAGTTATGTACCAGTCATGTACCAGTTATGTAGCAGTTATGTACCAGTTATGTAGCAGTTATGTACCAGTCATGTACCAGTCATGTACCAGTTATGTACCAGTTATGTACCAGTCATGTACCAGTTATGTAGTGGTGAACAGTGATGGCTTTTACATGCAGTAACACACTCCATAGCCTTCTGTTGCTGTTGGAGAAGCAAGGATATTAAATGCCAGGCCTGGAAATGACTACGTGCCTGGTCTGAAAGGCTTACTGCTATCAACATACATTTTCAATGGAGAAAAAAAGTGGTTGTTTACAACATTTAACAAGGCTAAGTAATTTTTTGACTTTTCATTTGTAAAGTTAACACATATCTGTAAGAAGTTAACCTTGAGTGAAGGGGCCCAGTCACAGAGAACAGGCTGCTCCAGTACAGCACACAGCAGAGCTGCAGATATCAGGCAACCCCGTGCTAACTTTAGAGACGGCTGAATCGTGACATTCGAACCTTTCTCACTAAAGTCACTAATTCAGTGTGCACAGTATGAGCACTACCCACACACAACACCTCAAGGGGGAGAAAACAAGCTGAAAGAAACCTCCTGCCTCTTTTCTGGCTGTCAGTATTAAAATGGCAAATTATTTAAGCATCACTGGCCATTGTAGCGTGTTTGCAGAAGACCAGTTAGGACTGTAGCATGGCCGATAAGACACGGTATGTCAGCAGTCGTTAGAGCGTCTCACGACGCGGGAGCTCGGATTTTACCCCTGCATTCATGTGAGTGGAAGGTAGGGTTTAAGCATTCAAAAGCTGCCAATGACTTTGCAGAGAAAAGAACTCCCAGTTGAACCTCAGAATGTTCAGAACGTCCAGTGCTGCTAGGCAACCACCCAAGGAGGAACACTAGCGCTGACCAGGTCAGCTTTAACTCTGGAGGGAGGGAGGGGCTCACTGGAAACACAGGAGGACCTTCTTAAGAGCTTTGTAACGCCCACCACACATCACATGACTTACTGTGTCATCAGAAACAAACACAGTGTTGGCAGGAGGCCAGTAAGTGTGTAGTAAATGTGTCTGTCCTGAAGGGGGCAGCACACAAGCCTGCTACCTTCTTACCGCCAGTCTAGTCACGGCTACTGTTTTGGAGCTCTGTGGTCGAGGCCTCATTGATGACGACAGTTCTTTCGTTGGCAGGCTTGTCATGTCGTATTCATATCAGTGGCTGGACGTACCCTGGGGAGATGGAGACCTGGGTACGTACAGCACGGAACCTCTCTCTCCTCAGCTTTGTTTCCTGGGAGGTGGGAAGACAGGGTTGCGCTGGGTGGTACTGTTGCATGTGTCAGATGATCGTACTGCTCAGTGGAAATCTGAGCTCCTCTCAGAGGGGATGAACACAGGGTTTATTACAGATTCACTACTATGAAACTAATGTTGAAACGGTGGTTCTTGACATTGCAGTTATTGTATAACATGGTTTGTTTAGTCCTTAAGATGAACTCATATTAGACCCACTGCATGGAGCAGACAATACACGTGTGTGTATAGCAGGGTGTTAATGACAGTAATTAAACATGTAGAACTTCTTTCCATTATACCAAATGGTAACAGGTGTGCTTGAAGCTGTACTCATGCAGGTTTTGGACAGACAGGACCGTGGTGTTAAAGACTCATGGGAAGCGGGTTGTGTCAAACAGAACTGTTTGAGGCCTCGTTGAGATGATGACCTTTCGTTGGCAGGGTTGTCATGCCAGATTCATATCAGTGGCTTCTAGCTGTGCGCCTGTGAGGTGGTGAGGATCGGGTCACCTGAGGTCAGCCAAGCTTCTTCACTAACATTCCTCTCCTTCTCTCCTCTCAACAGCTGCTAACGAACAGCATCAGGACCTGGACACACACACACACACACACACACACACACACACACACTCTACAAATGCAGAGATATTCTGTTTATCATGCATTTATCATCATAATTGTTTTTTTTTTATATATGTTTTGACTGGTGCAGGGGGCGGAGCCAACTGCTCTGTGAGTGTTATAAGAAAGGTTAATGATATAAAACATTTATGGTTGCTGCCCAAGTTCATCTGCCGGGTTACTCAGTGTCACTAAAGCTGTGTGTGTGTGTGTGTGTGTGTGTGGGTGTGTGTGTGTGTGTGTTTTATAGGCTCATGGGCAGATCGATCTCCACTCCATGAAGCTGCAAGCCAAGGACGCCTGCTTGCTTTAAGGACACTTTTATCACAGGTGTGTACACACACACACACACACACAGGCAAACACAGCAGATACATGCATATGCACACACAATTTAACGAGAGAGAATTACTGCTCTTTTCACCTTCTAGGGTTACAATGCAAACATCATCACCATTGATCACGTGACTCCTCTCCATGAGGCTTGTCTGGGAGATCATGTTGCTTGTGCCAGAGCCCTTATTGAGGCCGGTGCCAACGTAAGTAAGTCTCTTACTGAGATCAGTGTTAACGTAAGTCCTTCAGTCAGCTGGATCACTACAGTTTGGCCACCTCACCGGTATCTGCATGAATTTCTGAGTGTGTGTGTGTGTGTGTGTGTGTGTGCTCATGCTTTTGCTGTACTGTGGTGCTTTTGCATCTCATGTATGTTGTGTTGTGTTATGTACGTGTGTTGTGTGTGTTAGGTGAATGCCACCACTATTGATGGCGTTACCCCTCTGTTTAACGCCTGCTCAGCCGGCAGCGCTCCGTGCACTGAGGTGCTGTTAGAGCACGGTGCCAACCCCCAGCCTGGCCTGTGCCAGCCCTCACCCATTCATGAGGCCAGCGGCAAAGGTGAGTGTGACAGCGGGGACACGTAGGTCTGGGCGCAGATAGACTTGCCTGGGGCCGTGTTCCTCTGTGGTCCTCTGTGTTTCCCTGTTCTTCTATAATCATCTGTGTTTCTCTGTGTTTCCCTGTTCTTCTATAATCATCTGTGTTTCTCTGTGTTTCCCTGTTTCTCTATAATCATCTGTTTCTCTGTGTTTCTCTATAATCATCTGTGTTTCTCTGTTTCCCTGTTTCTCTATAATCATTTGTGTTTCTCTGTTTCCCTGTTTCTCTATAATCAACTGTGATTCTCTGTTTCCCTTGCTTTGCAGGGATTTTCTGTTCTCTGGTTGTTTTCTGTTTCTTTATGTTCCTCTGAGTTCCTCTCTGCTCCTCTGTGCTCAGGAAGGACAGCTTGTGTGGAGGCTCTCATAGCATGGGGGGCAGATGTTGACTATGACATCCCCCATCTGGGAACACCCCTCTACATCGCCTGCATCTCTCAAGAACTACAGTGTACACGGACACTTCTAGATGGAGGTCAGTTGTCATGGTGATGATGATTATTATTATTACTACGAATACTTGACATAACCATCGATAAACCACCTTGGAGGCCACCACATTGCAGGCTCTTCATTAGGGTTGTCATGGTGCCCTCCTTCTCTGGTGTTTCATTGAATTAAGCCTGTAAGACTTCCAGAAAGCTCAGCAGTGCGATCTGGCAACCCAAACTCACCACCGTCCAAACCCACTGTAGGGGCTTGTAGGTGCTGTAGCCCTTAAAGCACAGCTGGCCTTCAAAGGTTGGGATCATAGACAAGGTGGTTGGGACGAGGTCTAAGACCTTACCGCTAAACTTCTTATAATCTGGTGCATATAAGAGAATTTTTCATTCTTCCTGCAGGGAACAGGAAGTTGGTACAGTGAATGTAAGCATGTTGTGATGGTGTACAGGTTTACATACAGGCAGGGCTCTTGTGAGGGAGTGCAGTATGGAGGGCTTGGTGGTCCAGGCACAACGCAGCACATTGCAGTGGTGACGTAGAGCGTAGCCTGGAGACGTCTGTTTATGTGACAGGAGGAGATGGCAAACCTCACTGGGTGATGTGTACTGATAACCAGAAGACCTTTACTTTTACCTACATGCAGATGTTGGAAGCTTTATGCAGAGCTGATCTGAGTGTAGTCCACAGTACTAATAAACTACATTTCCCAGGTGCCAATGTGCAGAAGGGTCGATTCCTGGAAACGCCTCTGCATGCAGCCGCACAGAAGGACAGCCCAGATATCATCAGAGTGCTGCTGGAATTTGGCGCTAACATAAACGCTCGCAACCTGGAGCTACAGAGACCAGTGGAAACAGCGCCCCCTAGCAGCATGGCAGAGGGAGTGCTACTGCTCTATGAAGGTGAGGGACCAGAATACTTTCATCCTCTGTTTGATTCTCCCTAATCTCTCAGCTCTATGTTTAAACTGGTTAAGACATTCATGGATTTAGAGCAGCTTTTAGAAATTGACTTTTGAGAGTATAGAGATTGGAATGGTTGAATTATGCATGCTTTTAAAGCAGTTCTTCAAAGAACTTTTTTTTTTTTTAGATTTTTAAGTAATACATAATCATGAACCTTATACTGTACACATGCTATCTGTCTACTGTAAACATGCCCTCATTTCCTGTTTACTGGAGAACATAAGCATGCTGCAGTGTGCAGGAGTAGCTCATAAAGGCCCTAGTAGGCAATGTCACACCTGTTTTGTTTAAGAGTCGAAAACAAAAGACTTACAGAAACTATTAAGCGTTGTGGGACTAATGGGCATAATTTTGTGACTGTGTTCTGAGTGTATATGAATGTCTTAACCTTACAGTAGAAGTTTAATTATGAAAAGGTCTGTGTGTGTGTAGTTTCCCCACGCTCGCTAAGCCAGCTGTGCAGACTGAGGATCAGAGAGTATCTTGGGCGACCCAGACTACATCTCATACCCCAACTCAGACTGCCCACCCTGCTCCAGAGGTTCCTGCAGTACAGATAGACCTCTCCTCTCCTCTCCTCCTCTCCTCTCCTCTCTTCTCCTCACCTTCACATGTTCTATATTAGTTCTCATTTCTTTTAAGTGCATTTATTAAACTCTCTTTGTAACCACATACACACAGGATTATTTAGTTTCTATTAACTTTCACTAGAAGTTATTTTAAATGTTGAGTTTGTAACAAACATCATTTGTGTGTGGAAACTTAACTGAATGTAACTGAATCTACTTGATCCAAATTCCACTTAACATATATTAAAAGTAGATGCATTTAAAAATATATGTTCTAATTTTATAAAAACCCATTTACATTTAAAATGTTGTAATTTCATAAAAACCCATTTACAGACAAATCTGGAATGCCAGAAAAACAACATGGCAGCACTGGGGCCCAGAGATTTCTGGCCTCTGGATTTGGATTACGGTTAATAATTACAGTGTTCCAGAATCAAACAGTTTTCTTATTTTCTTTTTTTACCATTTGGTTCTGGTCTCTCTGTAGAACCAGATATGTTGTGTTCTGGTCTCTCTGTAGAACCAGATATGTTGTGTTCTGGTCTCTCCGTAGAACCAGAAGTGTTGTGTTCCATCTGCTAGTATTCATAGCTGTATATCATTTTGCTAGAACGGCACATATCAAACAATGTCTTCACGGAAATAAAGGAACCATGGCAACGTTTCAGAACTGTTTGCTTTTTTCACACTGATTTGTTCAGATGATGTATGGGGCTGATTTTATGACTGCTGTGTATAAATAGTTACATGTAGATAGTCACATGTAAAGCAATGTGGATGAAAAGGTTAGACCACTGGGAACTCTTCTGAAATGCAGAGTGAGTAATTAGAAAAAACAAGTAAACACACAAACAAACACAAAAACAGACAAACAAGAAACCGTGTAATGGTTGTCATCATTTTTAATAAGAATCACTGAATTATGACCACAAGCCATCGCTTGTGTGTTTTCAGCTCAGGCTTCAGTAGGCAAGCACTAATGTACGAGCAGACCTTCATCCATTCTGCTCTGACAATTCACTCCTACTAGCATTATAAAAAAATAAATACATCAATAAAATGAGTTTTATGTTTTTGAATCTTCTGCACCTAGTGACTTATGGACAGTGTTTTAACAGATGGATGCTGTACCCTGTTCAACTGTGGAATCTGAAGTCAATCAGAACAAAGACATAGACCATCAAACAAATAAATAAATCAAATCAAATATACATTCAAACAAAGAAGTACAGTTCACAGTGCAATCTGATGAATGTCTTGGTCTCTAAAGATTTACCGAACGCAAACCAATATCTTGTAAATAGTTGTTCTGTAACCACGCGGGTAATATTTAAGTAAATTGGCTGTAAGAGACTGAGTTTAGGTTACACTTAAAGGTCACTATAATCTTAACATTAGCATCTTTTCGTGTCTAAGGTATCATGTGAATACAGGATACACTGCAGCTTTGTTTCAGTTTCTAATTTAAGGCACACACTCTAGACACCTGGACTATCAGCAACACCTATCAGTTACTGTGTCTAATTCATACGTGAATTGTCTCATTCTCTTTTATGCGAGCTCTTCCTCTTGGTTACAGTGTCATGACATATTGTCCATGTTCTCAGTGATTGTATGAAGTAGGTCTTGACTACAATAGAATAATAAAGAATTAATAAATAATAATATTAATAAAATGTACAGAGCTTGAAGCTGTAGCACATTCATAATTCTAAAACAAAAGTCCCTGAATGAAAAGCAGCATTACAAAAAAAAAACGTGATGTTCTGTTCCGAAATCTTAAAAAAAAATCTTAAATCTGTTAAAGCTCTGTTTTTTGGTTCTACTGAAATAAAATGTCCATTTTTGCCTTAGCAGCCAACAAATGCCCACCAAGTCACTAAAGCTACACGCACTCAAAGCGTCTCGTCTAGTAACCCTTGCATTCCAGACCAAGAACCAGACGCCCATTCCAATCACTACAGTGTATACATAAGGAGACTTGTCTAAAAATCACATAAATCAAAATAAATCTACTCCAAGAATGTGATGAATACACCTGCAGATTGTCCTTCTCCTGTTCACCAGTAAGAGCTATAGAAAATTCTAGAAATCATAGATACTTTCCCTTAGCTTAGTACATCTGCAATGTCTAGAATTAAGAAAAGTCAAAGCTAAACAACAAACAACATGAACAAAACAAATGTAACCTCAAGTCCGCTTGATTTTAAGACCAGCTTTGTTGACACCTGGTTCCATCTGGACTGATGGTGAAGTTGAAATGCTGGTTAGTGCTGGACATATTCCAAATACAACATATGAAATGGTTAAGTATCAGAATAGTCTGGGGCACAGTTAATGTCGTCATGAGGAATGCATTTTCACCCCTAGAGAATAGAGATTTGTGCCCCCTACCTTAAATACTGATATTCTTGTCCTTTCCTGGACTGAATACTGTTCACACTCCTCTACATGTTTGTGTATGTGTTTGTGTGTGTGTGTGTGTGTTTGTGTGTGTGTGCTTAGAAGGGGTTGAGGCGAATACCCGTCCCTAGAGGAGAGAAAGGGTTCACCTTGGCCCACATCAAGGCATCATTGAGGGAAATCGCTGACTTGTCATCCTCCAGAAAGAACACTGGCCCCTGTCAATCAAAACAAGAACACTGGCCCCTGTCAGTCTAAGCAAACAGGCATAAGTATTTCATCAATACAAGCAGCCACACACACTGCAGATACAATGGCATGCACAACACAATCTACCAAGACTACTGACCACGGCACAGCCCTAAAGGACTACTGTCCACGGCACAGCCCTAAAGGAACATTCTCTTGCATTTTTATCTATTATTTTATCATTACAAGTTCATTACTACATCAGATGTAATGTGAATGTGTGTGCGGTTATTTGTGTATGTATATTTGTGTGAGTGTGTGTGTGTGTCTGTGTGTGTGTGTTCCTTGCCTGTATCCTGAGGCCAGTAAAACAGGACACCTGTACATCTGAGTGACTGGGCAGATTGGAGCCCGTGACGTAGTCTGGGCCCTGCAGTCCCCGCAGAGGCTCCTCCCCCATCCGTCTGAGCAGCTGGCTGAACTCCACCCTCTGAGCATCTGTCGGAGCTGTGTAAGGCGTGTCCTCTGCTTCTCTGGGTGTGAGACACAAATCTTTATACATGAGACACCACCTTGCTTACAGTTCCACATGGGCCTTTTCCTTCTAATGCTATACTTCACAAACGGGTCTATTAACTCAACAGTATTCCTCACCAGCCTGAGCTCTGTGATGTTCATTCATGCCCCTCTGATTCATAAAAGCTCTACCCATGGTTCACCTCAACCAATAGTTCTTAAACTGGACTTTCAAACATGATTATATATATTCTTTATTTTTTAATCAAATATTCTAAAATATTTTTTGATGGAAAATATTTCCTTCAAAATGTATAAAAATGTGTAATTTATCAAAATATACATGCAGTGAAATAACAAATCTCAGGAAAATATTCATTTGGTCAGTAGAATGTTGACTAAATATAACTTTCAATTATTATTAATCCAGTAGGCAACCAGTGATCCAGTTTAACAGTCTAGTTTTGTAACATTCTGGGGTCTGAATGAGCAAGAGGATCCATGAAAAGGTCAAAAGCTTTTAATATAAAGGTACAGGATGATCAGAAAGACAGAAATCCACTAGACTGTCCAAGGTCAAAGGTCACAAAAAATCCAAAAGGTCAACAGTACCAAAGGTTAGGCAAAACCAGTTAACCAGGTCCGAAATTACACAGATATCATACAAAGGCTCGGTACGCTCACGAAAAGTAAGAAGGAAAACTTTGAAGTGAGTCTCTAGATTGGCATTGTTTATATTGGCTGTTTAATAGAACAGGAACAGCTGGGAATAGTTGCTGTAACCATGGCAATGCTTAGGACCTCTGGTAGCCATGGGCAGGAATGCTGACAAGTTTAGATTAACGCTACAGGAGGTTTTGACTTTTCATGTATCCTGTGGTGTACTGGTGCTTGCTGTGATGCTGCGAAGCAAACTGAAGTGGAGCTCAAAGGCAAAAAGAACAACTCAAGCAGTTGAATGTTGTATGTAACTGTGTGTGTGTCTTTGTTGAGTGCGTATGTGTGTGTTTGTTGACTGTGTGATAGTGTTTGTGCGCGTGATTGTGTGCACATCAGCCCATCAGTGTGTGTGTGTGTGTGTGCGTTACTGACTTGTTGAGTGAGTGTGTGCAGGCTCTCCAAGCTTCCAGCTCCACTGACAGCTGTTCTATCTGTAGAGGCACAGACACCTCCCTCCTCTTCAACAGCTGACTGGGCAGACAGACAGACAGACAGACAGACAGACCCAGCAGGAGAGTGTGAGCAACCAAGAGGGAATGCAGGACAAAGTGTGAGAGTGAATGAGTGAAGAACAAAGAGACAAAACAAGGAGAGAAAGAGACAGTTAGAGGGAGGTTGGAGAAGGGTGGGGTTGGGGGTTAGGTGGTGGTGTTGGGTTAGCGGGTGGGGTTAAGGGGAGTTTTTGTATATAAAGTTGTCAAAAAAACACCGAAAAGTGTTTGAGAAACGCTCTTCCCACCCACACTGGCATCTTCCCAGTGACTCAGACAGGTTCAGGTACTTTTTTTTTTTTTTTTGCATCACGATAATTGAACCGTTGTCACATGCAAATGAGGAGGAAATGCAGTAGCACCATATATCATGCAAACGGTGAAATACGGCAGCAACTGGCATTTATGAATGTGGAAATGTGTTACAGCTGCACTGGTTACTGGTTACTGTCTGTCCCACTGTCTGGAAAGGGAAGAACGGGGTACCTCAAGGCCAACGGAAGATCTGAAGGTGAGATTCAGACCCTTACCTTGTGTACTCATACAGGGCTGGAACTATACTGGAGTACTGTCTCCCAATGGCTAACAAGGCCCCGATGTAGCCACAGAGGATCAGCAGCTCGTTACGATCCCTACACACACACACACACACACACACACACACAAACACATGCACAATTGTGCTAACATACAGGACACACCCCCTTCCATTTGAACGTTCAGGGATATTGTTGATTGTCTCAAGGCTCTTGGGTGGTGCTGCTGAACTTACTCACTGCACTTGGGCAGAAGGAGTCGATCAGTTCTGATGTAGCTCAGTAGGTCCAGGATGGGGTAAATAGAGTCTACGGTCCAGTCAGGACAACTCAGCTGCCCTGTGAGGACAGAAAGAAGTCAGAAATCTAAGAAAACAACATACGCTAACAGGACATACGCTAACAGAACATACGCTAACAGGACATACGCTAACAGAACATACGCTAACAGGACATACGCTAACAGGACATACGCTAACAGAACATACGCTAACAGGAAACATTACAGGGTATTCAGTAACAACACAGATCACCCACCCGTTTCTTTCAAACACATTTCTTTCAAACAACGTTATCTTCTGATCAACCCTGACCACACACTCTCTCACCTTTAACAAACGCAAGGCCGATAGGCAGAGACTTTTCCGGCTCAGGGCTGAGCAGGTGATATTTCACGGCCTGGTGCACATTTCCCTCGCTGGTCATCCTCTCCGCCAGCTCCTTACACTCTTCCAAGCTCGGCAAACCGCACTACGGAGGGAACAATGTAACATCCATGCTCATACAGTCCTGGAAGCCATGAGGCAAAAAACCAGCAACCATTTTGAAAAATGTCCAAAATATAGAAATGTATAAAAAAGTGTGTGATATGTTTAATTAACCTGAGTCTTCAATCTGCATTTGAAGACAGTCAGAGACTTTGCTGTTTGGTGTTTGGGCCAGTAGTGTGGTGTTTGGGCCAGTGGTGTGGTGTTGGGGCAGTGGTGTGGTGTTTGGGCCAGTGGTGTGGTGTTGGGCCAGTGGTGTGGTGTTTCAGTGTTAGGTAACGTGTCACCTTTTCATGCAGGTCGTTTATTTCAGCAGAGCTGCCTGGATAGAAGGCACACAGTTTGGCTAAGAGAAGCTCGTTGTCAGGAATCATCAACAACAGACTGGCAGCTAGATCCCTGCAGAGAAACAACCACCCTCACGTTAGTCAGATCAGCAGGCAAAACACACACACATTAAATCTTTGTGTGTGTGTGCTCATGCACGTATGGACATGTGTGCATTTGTGTGTGTGTGTGTGCATGTGCGATTATGTGTGTGTGTGTGTGTGCATAAGAAAGTATTTCATCTCTACTAGTGTCTAGAAATATATTTTAAACTGTATTTTATATTAGTTATTATACATCATGTATTATTATATACTATAAATGATTTATTATATATTATTATATACTATAAATGATTTATTATGTATTATCTAACATTCTAAAATATTACTGTAGTTACAGTTAATGAATTTGCTACACATCATTTCTAATGTATATATTTTATATTATGGTGATCATATGGAAAATCCATTACCAGAAAAGAAACAACATATTACACAGTGAGTAATAAAAAAACACTGTGTTACACAGTGAGTAATAAAAAACACTGTGTTACACAGTGAGTAATAAAAAACAGTGTTACACAGTGAGTAATAAAAACAAACACTGTGTTACACAGTGAGTAA
>JAOYMR010000008.1:20192082-20205596 GCA_025802075.1 Tenebrosternarchus preto | reverse complement strand
AGAGACACAGCACAGACCCACAGACATTATAACTACAGAGACACAACACAGACCCACAGACATCACAACTACAGAGACACAGCACAGACCCACAGACATTATAACTACAGAGACACAACACAGACCCACAGACATCACAACTACAGAGATGCTTTTTTAATGCTGATTATAGTGTGCACATAAACAGACCAGAATTGTATTCAGAATGAATTCAGTTTGATTGGTGCAAATCTTTGTATGTAGACAAAGCCAGTTACTCGGTCTATGTTTGTACAAGCACAGTTACTCTGCTGGACAAACACAGTTACTCTGCTGAATATTTGACTTTGCACACACACACACACACACTCTGAATGTGTGCTTGCCACCACTGCAATTAAGGTCCACTTTCAACAGCTTTCAATTCAAGCTTTAAAAACATGGATCGCCCATACACATGCATCAAATGTGCCATTCAAGATCCATCAGTGAGCAGACAGGTACCCACAGTCCTGCGCTCCAGACAGGTACCCACAGTCCTGCGCTCCAGACAGGTACCCACAGTCCTGTGCTCCAGACAGGTACCCACAGTCCTGCGCTGCCTAGTGGAGAACGGACGAGCAGGTTCACAGAAGTGCCTTCGTCTCCTGCTCATCGATCCAGCTGTCAGGACACATCTCTGCATGCACCAAAATGAAATACCCAAGCAGTTCTCATTCTGTCATCAGTCATTCGCTCGGAGCTGCACGCTGATTCGGTGAATTCACACATACTCAATGAGATTTGCAGCCTGTCCTCTCTACGTTGTCGTAACTATGCAAAAAATAATTAGATAAGTGTCAGTCACCCATAGAGCAGTTTTACTGCAGTTAATCTCCTAAAGAAATGGTAGTGTTTGAGTTTTGGTGCAGATGACAATTTTGAAACCCCTTCAGTTTTGACTTTTGTTTTATTGCTGCTGTAGTGCAGTGCATGCATGGTAATCTGTTCCACGCAAGTCTCCCATCCCAGTCCAGGTTTTTGTTTAATCCCACTGGGTCCCGTCTGACTCAGGAGCACCGCTGTCTGTAGCCTGGATGTTTATACCCAACCAGCAGAGAAGTCTGAAGCAGATTGATGCCATATTGATGTCACGGTTGAATTAAATGCATCCTCTTCTCACTACGAGTGCCGAAAAAAACGTTCTAATGTGTTTTTTGTGTGTATTGCTGGTTCTTAGTTCTGATATTTTCAGCACAGTGCAGTGTTCAGTGCAGTCCTGTGTGCTGTTGTACCGGAGGTTGTGTGGTCAGCGTGGGGTTTGTTTGCTTCTCCATGTTAGACCTCTCTAGTCTTTTTTTCAGCTGAGATCAGTGTGTGCAAAGGGGAAGAATGTTTGGTGTGTATCCCCGGGGCTGTTTAAGAGAGTGGAGTGCAGTCAGGATATGCCCAGGATAAGCGTCAGTGCTGGTGAAGGGTTAGCATTCAAACGTCTTGATGGTATAATGCCCTTAGAGCTGTGAACAGAAGCATGTCGATAACACTACTGTTCCCTGTGAACGTTGAGGTTTGGCCTTTTTTTAAACAAAAGCAAGTTTACATTTCAATCTCCAAAACAGACAAATGTTCCCAGACAGGACTTGCAAAAAGATCCATCTTTTATTGATTGGAAAAACAGCTTGAAGGCTATAAAATTGCTGCTCTCTGAGTGTTTCTGTGCACATATTTGGTTTTATGAGTAATACAGTTCCAGAGGTGCTGCTGGGGAAGGAGCTTCTGCTTTCTGGTGCCACGTCCAACCTGATACCAACCTGATACCAATCTGATACCAACCGGATACCAACCGGATACCAGACAGATACCAGCCTAGAGGGCAGGGCAGGGCTACAGTGAGAGTTCTTGAACTCTGTCTGTGTGTTTGTTTGTTTCCACTCACAGTCCAGTATTACTCTCACACATCATCTAAAGGAGAAGCGACTGAATGTTAACTGGATTCATTTGACACCTGATTTTAACTGGGCTCCACTACAACCCTTCATCCTTTAAACGTATTAAACTGCTTTTAATAAATGTACAACGTACAGTTCAAATCATCTAAACATTACATTTATGCAAGTGTTCACCCACACCATCCCAACCCATCAAAATAAATACACACATTTCTGGGCTCTCCTAAGTGGTGATTGTTGGCAGGCTGGTGTGTAGTTGATGTTCTGCCACCCAAAGGGGGGGTGTGGGGTGGCTCTTCGGAGAGTGCAGCTGTGCTGAATGGGTTAAAGAGCTCTGGTCATCACACACACCTGACTGACAGCGTGATTACACTCTCAAGCGGAGCACTTAACCTCACGACCTCAAAACCCGCTAATCCGTGTCTTCAGCCATCAAAAAGCGCACGCTCCAGTTCTTTAGTGGGGGTTTAATCACACAGTAGTGTTAAGATTATAATCCGAATGTATAATCCCCCCAAAATGGTGTAGCTCTAATTTCATAAATATGTAAAAATAAAGACGCAGACTTGAGAGTTGATTGAAAAAGCGCAGGTCTGTTTCTCTGTGGCGCGTAAAAAGTATTTCCCAGGGACAGAGTACAGAGGGGGGTGTATTTTTATACAGTTTTACTTTTACATAAGTCTTATATTCACATTACATAACAGTCATTATATGTGCAAATTCTGCTCTTGCAAATGACATTTTACCATCTTATACATTGGGGTTGGACAATGCTATTTCACTGTTTTTTTTTTTTTTAACCACCCTTGACGAGTTGCCACTGTGGACTTCAAGCCCGAGGCCTGTTGTGGGCTTCAATCCTGAACCCTGAGGCTCCCTGTGGATCTCGCAGTTTAGGAGGAGATGTCACCCAAAACCGTTTAACACAACATACTACAATTTAACATTTAGACCTGCAAGCACATTTTATTACCTTCCTGTATGGTTTACTGAGGAGAGATTCAGAGAAAGAAATAAATTGTTTTATTGGATTTGAAGTCCAAGTTTAGAGAGCTAGCTTTCGATATCTGCCCTGGTGATTGTTAGGCTGCCTATTAAATGTTAATACTCATTTTATTACATTTAGTCGAAGCTTTTGTTTTCCGACGCCTACCAAGATTTCTGGGTAGTATTCCTCATGGAAAATGAAACTGAATATTTTTTTAAATAAAAAAAATCAGCAATGAAACATGCACAGAAAGAAACAAAGAAACACAAGCAAACAGAAGCTAGCAGTCATGGCTGTGCTGTTCTCCAGTGCAGGATCACAGTGAAGAACCAGCGTGGATGGGATCAAAGATCAAAGCATAACTTTAACTTCTAGAAATTTCCTTCTCATGCATATTGCCTTTCAGAGTTCTTTCACTGAGCCTTTGCAGGTTACGTTACCGCGCCTCTGTTCTCCCGCAGGTCCTGTCCAGCTCATCCTGAACTGTAATCACAGGACATGTGAGCCGAGAAAACGGTTTTGTCGTTTTAGCTCAGCCGCTTGGCATCCACAAGTGTTTATTCCAGTTTGGAACTAAAACATTGTGAATGTTGAGTGCTTGGGACCATCTAAAGAACTTCAGTGCGGCATCCACTCACATACAGGGGTTTGCTGAAGCAAAGTGGACCACACACTAATGACCCATCAAGACCAGTGTAAACTTCACTCCAAGTGTGTTCTTTACCGGACGTTGAGATGGCCACAGCTGGGGTACCTTTAACCCCTCTGCTTTTACACTGCAGGGCTTCTTTATTCTAAACAGGTCCTATTAGTGCAGTGCAGAGTTATTACAAACAGTGTGTAATAGAGGGGTTTGGTTTGGTTAGTGATGCGTTAGGACTGAATCTGTCCCATAATGCTGTAGTAACCCATACAGACCTGAGCAGCTGGTGATTAGGAGTAAAACCGTGCTATAATCCCTGGGTTGCCCACACAAACCTCAGCAACTTCAGCTGTCTTTGCATGGTGAGCAGACCCGGTCTGTCTAGACACTGTCTGTACCCTAGCCTCAGCTATCGTTCTGAGTTCCCCACAGAGATCTTATCCACCTTTTTCATGAGTTTTTGATTGACAGTGTATATATGTGTGTGTGTGTGTGTGTGTGTGTGTGTGTGAGAGAGCACGCGCAGGGACAGAGCTTGAAACAGCTGTTGTCGACAGTAATAACGTGCGCTCACAACGATGCAAGCAACCAATTACACACACACACACACAGGCTCCAGTTTGAGATCCTTTTCAGACACACATGACATGGTGAAGTTGCTGCCAAATGTGACCCAATAAATAGTAAATAGGCCTCTGTGGTGTGTGTGTGTGTGTGTGCATGTTTTGTGTGTGTGTGTCAGGATAATAAGAGTGGGAGGTCTGTCATCTCTCTTTGTGCTCCAGTCAAAGATGACAGGTGACTGTGTGTGTTGAGCTGAGAACGGGAGATCGTTATGGCCATGACAGAGGTGGTGCATCGCACCAGGATTGTACTGGGACCCTCGAGCCATTATGGGAGCTACGAGACAATATGCACCCGTGAAATGTGGTGACAGTTATGGAGATCAGCAAGACTCCAGTCCTGCCTGTGCCGGGGAGTGCATGAACCACACAGCCCTCTGGGGGAAAAACATTAGACTGGTAGGCTAACATATATTTAACATAATTGGACTAAACACTAATGCTCTCACTCACCAAGGCCCTTCTGTGCTTTTAGACAGTGTCTGTGGACACCTGGACAGAAGATGTTCTTAGAGAGGCACTGGGGGCAGTAGGGTTGTTTCATTAACCCCCTTTGACTGGCCCTGTGATGTTTACCTCAAGAGGCATAGCCACAGGCTCGGAACTCAAAGCTCGTCCTCCCCCCTTTGCAGGAGATATGGACACAGACTCTAAGCTCCTCCCCTTCCCTCTGCATTCCCCTTGACGGGGACCACAGACACATTCTAAGCTCCTCCCCTTTCCTTTGCTTCGCTCCATCAGGGGACCAACGTTGCGGGAGATCTTCCCCTCTCTCTGCAGGTGATCTCTTTGTGGGATGATCTTTATGTTAATTCATACCAGGGACAGTCAGTGTACAGCCAGGAGGTGGGAGGAGTAAAAGATCCTTTTACTTTTAAATGTAATATATGAATCGCTATGTATCCTCCTCGGATTGAACTATCATTATGTAAACACTTGGGATTATTGGCACAGCATTCAGTGTGAAAGTGATGTGTTTGGACTGAGAGTGTGAACGGGAGATGAGAGAGGGACCCTTGGTTCTGATGTCCTGTTTTATGCTAATTCAGAAAAGAAGGATTAGAATACAGTTTCTTTTGGGTTGTCTACTCCTCCCCCCAGTGCGAATAGTGAACACATGAACACACACACACACACACATGAACACGAACACACACACATAAACACACACACACACACACATGAACACACACACACATGAACACACACACACACACATTAATCTCTGTCTGGGTTGTGTAGCTCAGCCAAGGACTTATCTGATTACCTCAGATCCTCTGGGAGGATGTGCACACACATATACTCACCCACCCACACACACACACACACACACACACACAAACACACACACAGTTACTGTTTTTACTGACAGTGTTCAGTGGAGATTCTGGGTGAATACATCCTTCCTCTACCATAAGACTTCTGATATAATGAGTTGAAGAGCAGCATTTAAGACCTGTGGTTTTGTGGTTTAATAACTGCACTGTTAGATGTGTTTTATATTAGTGGTGGACCAGTATGGGGTTTTAATAGCTGGTGCCGTTTTTTAAAGCTCATATATACAACTGATAAAATACAATTTAACTAATAATAAATGAGACACACATTTGCTTACAAAATGCAGAAACTTGTATGGCGGCTTGAAGTCTGTGTTCATTCCCCAAATCATTTTTTAGCAAGTTGATACCATGAACATTAGCTTTAGGACTCCTGTTAATGCAAGTCAGCAAGTTAAATATCCAGTTAGTAATTACTAATTGTAAGTCATTAGTAAGTGCAACTGACTGATTTGGTAGTTATACGATTTACAGTCATAGTTGTAGTCACTTATAATAGCAGATTGTTGAGTTGAGATGAGAACAGTAGTTTTTTGAGCCTTGTAAGTGTACTAGCTAGTTAGCTAGTCTAGCTGGTTAAAGGCTTGCTAAAAGGATAATTCCTAAACAATATTATTTTTGCATTTTCAGTCTAATTATACAGGCAGTAACCATTGCATATGTTATTAAGTGTGGTCAATTAAATATACGGAGCTTTGAAAGATCTGAATTAAAGTCTTACCATTTTCTCTCAGGCAATGATGAATCTAGCATTGGTGTTGCACTGTTACACAGCACCCACCCGTCTGCCTATGGAATAACACAAGACCGAGCTGTAACACAGCAGATAGACTGACACGGCTACTTGTGTTTGTGCCTGCAGGCGTTTTGTGATCGCGGACCTCATGAGTTCAGGCCGTGGCTGAAGCAGGTCATCTCAAAGTGACATTAATCGGCCAACCAATCAATAGGTTGACCGCTGTTTTATAACTGCGCTGTTACGTGTGTTTTATAACTGCGCTGTTACGTGTGTTTTATAACTGCGCTGTTACGTGTGTTTTATATCTGCGCTGTTACGTGTGTTTTATATCTGCGCTGATGTGTTTCGTAACTTTGTTGTTACACGTTTTAATTTATTGAGCTGTTGTTTGTCTCCAGGACTTCAGTATTCAATGACTGAGTTACAGATTCTCTGCTCATAAAACAGGAATGATGAAGCAATACAAACAATGCATAGTATGTAATAAAATAATAATACAGTGATATTTACTGTTTTATTTATTATAAAGCTAAAAAGCTTGTTATATATACTTAATTAGAAGCCATGACCTAATGCCTTAGTATTTTAGGTAACGGGTCTAACAGAGTTGTTTTGAATGTCTCAGATTTTCTCCCCCAAGCAGGTCTTGATGCCCTTCCCAATATGACCTGTATCCTACCAAGCCCTCCTGCTGTTAGCCAGACACTGTGTGTCTTCATCCCATTCAGAGTTTCTCTGCTTCAAAAAAAATGTTATTATAGTGCATTTTTATTATAGTGCATCTCACAGCCAATCACAGTCTATGCTTAGATCCACAGTCAGAGAGAGACCTGTGAAAGTTTAGACAACAGCGAACACAGGCACAGAGTACTGATACGTTTGAGTATTTAACTACTACAAGGTTCGAGCAGGCCTGGTGGGTCTTGGTACTGATGGTTTTGAGTATTTAAATACTGCGAGGTTACTTCGAGCTGTTGTGTCATACACTGTGAGTGAAGCTGTTCAGCCTGTCATTCCTAAAGGATTATAAGCGCAGTACTAACTGTGTCCATGTGAGACATTAGCATTTTATGTTATTTATAGAATGAATAGTGTGTAATGTACTGGATAAGTGGGTAGGTGGTCTGTAGTTCTTTCTGAGTGAGATCTGGGTGGGATGTTTTAGGTCTTTCTCAATGTGCTCTGTGTAGTGTATTTATAGCTCTTTCTGAGTGTGGGTTTGAGTGTGCACAGGGTAATGTGTTTGCAGTTCACAGTGGGCTCTGTACAATGTGTTTGTAGTTCCTTCTTATTGTGCTCTGTATAGTGTGTTTGTGGATCTTTCTGAGTGTGCTCTGTATAGTGTGTTTGTGGTTCTTTCTGAGTGTGCTCTGTATAGTGTGTTTGTGGTTCTTTCTGAGTGTGCTCTGTATAGTGTGTTTGTGGATCTTTCTGAGTGTGCTCTGTATAGTGTGTTTGTGGTTCTTTCTGAGTGTGCTCTGTATAGTGTGTTTGTGGTTCTTTCTGCGTGTGCTCTGTAGAGTGTTTCTGATTCTCCACTGATCTTGTGTTGGCCAAAATTTAGTAAGTGGGTCACTGCACCAAGGTACAATTTGAAGTATTGGGTTGGTATAGCTTCCCTGTCAACTGGTAACACGTGCCAGTAAGTGTAGTTCTCATATGGGATGTATGTTTGTATTTCCCTGTAACATGGTCAATACACACATCCAGACACAACACAACCTCACAATCATACATGTGAGTTTGAGCAGATGATTTTATACTGGGACAGACATGAATTACTAAACGATTAAAACACAAATGTGAATAACATGCAGAAGTAGATTATGCTTTTTGTACTCTCGTACCTCAAATCAAGTTTGTTTAATTGTTTTCGAACGCAGATCTTTTGTCCTTGTTCGTTAATCTCTCCGTCACCATGTGCTGTGGTATTGTTTACAGCCAAGTAAACGAGACCTTTACATGCCATTATTTATGCAGCTGTGCTTATTGAGTTTGTGAAATGGTGCTCCTTGTTCACAGCAGCACAGTATCTCCTGTCTGACCTGGTCTAGAGTGCTGGATATCTGACCTGGTCTAGAGTGCTGGATATCTGACCTGGTCTAGAGTGCTGGATATCAAACGGGGGTTATGAGCTCAAAGCTTTGTGGCCATGGTGACTCGGGTATCTTGAACTCACACGACCCAGCCGCCTCTTTTTGCTCCTTCTTTTTGCTAACTGTTAGATAATTATGAACTTTGACCTTGGTGGGCATTGATAGGGGAGGGGAGAGGCTGGCATATGGAGAGTGAAGGGGAGAGAGAGAGCGAGAGAGAGAGAGGGAAGGGCAGATGGACGACAGGGAGGGGTGTGAGAGAGGCGTTGGGGTACAATGTCATCCCTTTGTCTTCTGGTTTGTACGTTCGGCGGAGGAGATGAAGCCCCTCTGAACGAACTAAGCTGCCTTTTTTAGAAATGGCTCTCACTGACTTTAGATGTGGTCGGTAAACGCTGTGGTAAAGTCTAAACTCTTTCACACACGATAGAGAACAGACTCTGTGTTGAAAGCGATTTGACTGTAGCTGAGGGGACCAGTGAGACTGCAGAGACTAAGAGCAGAGCAAAATAGGGCCAGATCGGGTTCGAGGGTTCCACCCCATCTCACTCCCGTTTCTGGTTTCTATGCATCTTCTTCCACTTCCGTTCTCAGCCACACGCAGATGAAACACCGGCAGAGCTTCAACTAGAAGGAACAGCACACCCTCTTACCTCAGAAAAACAAGAAACAAGAGAAAAATGGATGATTGGGACGGTGAGAGAGAGAAACAGAGAGATAGAGATAGAGAGAGAGAGAGAGAGAGATAGATGAGTAGGTGGCAGAATGAGAGGTGAATAATTGATGCTGATGGCAGACCCCTCTCTGAGTTGCTGTTAAATAATTTATGCAGCCTCCTGTACACGTATAACAGCCCCATACCCCCCCCACCTCAAATACCCCCTTCCCTCACACACATTTCCCCCCACCCTCCCTGAATGGCTACACTAACACTGTGTCTACATGCTAAACCCTTTCTCCACTGTGTGAACACAAGCCAAAGGTGTTATAAAAACCCAACGGCTTTGTTGACCCTCAGACAGCAGATAGCTGGAAAACAATAGGCTGCAGGTTTAGGTCACACTGACAGGTTAGTGCTACGTGATTAGTGTGGAAGAGAGATTAGCGTGAAGAGAGATTAGCGTGAAGAGAATAGAGGCGTTTATGGCTAGCAATTAACGCAGTGCACAGATGGGCCAGACGTGGCTGTTGAGCCAGTTCAGACAGCCTGCTCACAGATCAGGAGGGCACCCAAGAGAATACTGTCTACAGACCTAGAGAATACAGTCTACAGACCTAGAGAATACTGTCTACAGACCTAGAGAATACAGTGTACAGACCTAGAGAATACTGTCCACAGACCTAGAGAATACAGACCAGGAGAATACTGTCCACAGACCAGGAGAATACTGTCCACAGACCAGGAGAATACTGTCCACAGACCTAGAGAACACTGTCCACAGACCAGGAGAATACTGTCCACAGACCTAGAGAATACTGTCCACAGACCAGGAGAATACTGTCTACAGACCAGGAGAATATTGTCCACAGACCAGGAGAATACTGTCTACAGACCAAGCGTGGCAGAGCATCTCCTGGGTGAAGGATGCTGGGTGGAATCATAACTTTCCATAGGGTTCTAAAGTTCTCATATTTTATATCAGTTTTTTTCCTTTTTGAGTTTTGGAGTTTCGCTTTGAGTCTTTTTGAGTTGCCTTGCCACCTTTCATCCTCGTGGATGATTCTGATGTGTTTCAGTGCAATATTAGCCAGTTTTATTTGTACGATTATACACGAGTGGCAAATGAATTGTCTTGTTGTCTTAACAGCAAATCAGGTCAGTTCATAGGTCAGTTCACCTGTTTCCTGGATAGGTCGAACATGAGCAAACACAACATCAATAACTTCTTTAGGAAGCCTCCACAATTCTGTCTCTGCTGCTAGAATGCCTCTCTGCTGCCAGTCGTCCCTCTCTGCTGCCAAGCGTCCCTCTCTGCTGCCAAGCGTCCCTCTCTGCTGCCAAGCGTCCCTCTCTGCTGCCAGGCGTCCCTCTCTGCTGCCAGGCATCCCTCTCTGCTGCCAGTCGTCCCTCTCTGCTGCCAAGTGTCCCTCTCTGCTTGCCAAACTTCCCTCTCTGCTGACATTCCTGATCTGCATTAGTCCAAGAGCGGGGAGCTTATCTGCATATCTAGAGAGCTTGATGGACTGAGCATGTGGGTCTAATTTATTCCCTTTCTGAATGATCTAAGGACAGATGGCTACTGTATCTACTGTATAATCATGTGCCTTGAAAGTTATGCACTATGTTGAAACTCATTCGTACATAATGTCGGCCATTTCAGTGAGTGCTTGTACAGTGGAGCCTAGGTGATGAGTTCGCTGTAACAAACGTTCGCTGTAACAAACGTTCGCTGTAACATGGAGCCGTCACTGCTTTTCTGGTGTCTTAAAACAAACCCTGCTGGGCTGCACAGGCACTGAGCTTTGTGTGGTAAATCCTCACCCGGGCCTCAGTTACCCGACCAGCACCAGCCCACTGCTGCTACACAGCGTCTAATGAGACCCTGCCTTTTCTACCAGCCTCATGTGTCAATCATGGGGGTGGGAGGAGGAGGGAAAGGGGCGGGGGATGGGGGTGGGTGGCGTCTGACCCCGCCCACTTACCACTGCTGTCTGACAGGCCTGCTTGTATCTTGCAGCCCCTAAAAACAACATGGCAGCCTCAAATCCCAGTGGTGCACTGAGCCACTGCCTTTCTTTCGGTCACTGAAGGGGGACATATAGTAGAAAGATGGTGGGGGGATTTAGATTTTTTTAGGAGGGGCTTTTCTTATTTAAATATTTATTTGATATGGAAATTTCTTCTTTTCTTCCCCCTTGGTGAATATGTACTGGTACAGCTGTACTGAATGGGATGATGATGATGATGATGATGATGATGATGATGATTATGATGACAACAACAACAACAACAACAATAATAATAATAATAATAATAATAATAATAATGAAACACAGAACAAAATTTAGAACCAGTGCAAGAACATAGAGATGTGAAAAAAAAACATATTGCAGTGATAGGAAATGATACCTAAACATGTTTTCAATTGTGCACTCAGGAGTGGTCAGGGTGAAACTTGTTTCTGTCTGTGACACTGACCTTTGTTCTGTGGCACTCTGAGAAAGACAGACCCTAGTGAGTCATTGGCATTAGCCCTGAAACCACTGGCACATGGAGGTGACCTAGGTCTCTCTCTCTCTCTCTCTTTCTCGTCTCTCTCTTTCTCTCTCTGTCTTCTCGTCTCTCTCTCTCTCTGTCTCTCTCTCTTTCTTTCTCATCTCTCTCTCTCTGTCTCTCTCTGTCTCTTTCTCATCTCTCTCTGTCTCTCTCTTTCTCATCTCTCTCTGTCTCTCTCTTTCTCATCTCTCTCTCTCTCTCTCTGTCTTCTCGTCTCTCTCTCTCTCTCTTCCTCTGTCTCTCTCTGTCTCCCTGTCTCTTTTCTTTCTCTCCCTATATCTCTCTCTCTCTCTCACTGCAGACAGCGCTTGGTTTAACAGTGAAGGGAGGGAGGATGGTGGGTGTTCAGTCGAGCGTGTCCTCCACGCTCGGCTGGCTGCAGGCTGGGTGTCCCAATCCAAGCAGCTGTGGGAGAAGTGCTCATCACATGGGCTGTGATAGTCTAGAGGTGCCGGGGCCCTCTGTGCCCCGGGGCCTGCATGTGATTGTGTCTGTCAGGCTCCCTGTGTTTGAGTGTGTGATATGCCTGTGCATCTGTCAGTCGGCATGTGTGTTGTGTTGTGTGTATGTGTCTCTGTGTGTGTACGATATGTCTGTCTGCCTGTCAGGCTGTGTATTGTGTGCATGTGTGTGTGTGCACCTGTGTATCGATTAGCTGTTGTCTGAGACTCAGGACGCTGTGTGATCTCGCCTAGCTGTTCCTGAATCACATCACCTTTCATTATCATTGATTAGCATTTTTCAGAATCACTCACACTGATCCAAACAGATCAGACAGACACTGTCAACATTAAAGATGGGGGGCATGCAATTAAGAGGTGGTGGTCAATGCTATCAGTCACAACACACACACACACACACACACACTTCAGCCCACCCCTTTGTTTACACAGGACAGAATCATCATAAAAGTGTCAGATAAATAACGTGTGCTCTGCGACGAGCAGCACCTTGACAAGTCCCCTACACATCAGAAGTGTCCGTTCTTTAGGATTCGTACGTAAATTAAGCCAAGAACCGTCTGACAAACCATCAGCGGAAATACAATGTTGGACTGCAGAACGTTGCGGAGATGCTGGTGTGGTGCTGAGTTACAGCTGCCTCTCCTCAGATAACATTACACCTGTGTCCCACTCTCTCCTGCCTCGCTCCCACCACTATATGCAGATTAACAAGGTATGCAGTTGCATTCCCCAAGGAATCTGTCATACAAAGAAATTATTTTGTTAAAACATCATGAAACAAGTGCTGATTCCATCTGTAAATGCCCTGTTTTACACTGGATAGGTACTATGGAAAATAGGGTTAATGCTGTGAGTCACACCCTGGCTATAAGGAGCTCCCAGCTGTCGTGCTTGACGTCCTGAGGTTCGAGGCAGACTGCAGGCACCTTGCAGTGGTATTCCAGTCCCGTCGGTGCACTGCAGCTGGGTGTGGAAGCCATGCAAACACAGGGCAATCCCAGACGTGAAGACTATGAGCGTATGGTGCAGTGTGTGTGTGTGTGTGTGTGTGTGTGTGTGTGTGTCTTTACAGAAAATGCCCCATTTATGTCAGTTGCTAGAGGGAGAGGGTTAGTTCTGTGGTGTGAAAGGAGATGGAGCGGGGGGAGTGTGTGTTGCAGGTGTAGTGTTGTGTGCTAGTCTCCTGCAGGAAACACAGCAGCCTTCCACACAAACTGCACAGGAGAATCCATGTGCATGGTGATGACCTAATGATACACGATGACCCATGAGAAAGACAGTAAATCTTAACATAGATTTGTTTTAACACAATCTAAACACAGATTTATCTTAATAGATATTTGTTTATATTACAGAGTAGCGAACAGCAGTTTTCCAACACATTCCTTTTCCGAGTTCTGGAATGCTGGCTGTAGGTGTGTGAGGAACACACACCGGGAGCCTCTGAGAGCGCCCAAGTATATTCAGGTCCCCACAGTCACGCTGACGAGGCTCAGTGTG
>JAOYMR010000008.1:20179023-20191982 GCA_025802075.1 Tenebrosternarchus preto | reverse complement strand
GTTCAGATCCCCACAGTCACACTGACCAGGCTCAGTGTGGTTCAGATCCCCACAGTCACACTGACCAGGCTCAGTGTGGTTCAGATCCCCACAGTCACACTGACCAGGCTCAGTGTCGGTTTGATTTGCTTTGTTTCACCAAACTGTGTTTTAATGTTTTTTTCTGGTGGTGTTTTGGACCAAATGACCACAGAACGTTTCCTAAATAAAAACCCATTTGTGATTATGAGCAGCAAGCTGTGCATCATCAGTAATGAAAATCTATAGTTCGTTTTTTTTTTTTCTTATTTCACTTAGTATACAGTTTACTTACATAAACACGAAACATTTAGCTATAATTTCAGAAACGTCTGTGTAGTAAACATCTTAAACAGAGCAGTAAAGGAAGTGAGATTCTCCAGTATCCACACTGTGAAATGGTCGTTGTGATTATTGTCTGAGGTGAAGCTTTTTGTGGCCTGGCAGGAATGAAGTTGTGGTAATAAAAAGCTATTAAATAAGACCACCGTTTATCCAGGTGAAGAAGGACCCTTTCACCTCGGGTTGCCAGTTATGTATCACTTTTTATCCCCTTCTGCCAGTCTTTCTAAAGTGCTGAGCCTCTGTAAGCTAGTTTATCAGAGCAATATCACTTTAAGACCTCTAATTGAGCATCGCATTAACTGGAGGGTTTTGTGATGCTCCTGGGTTGAGTAAACTGTCCCTCCAAGTGTAGCATAAGTGGTCAAATAAAGCCTGTTTATCTGAGCTGTTAACAGCCACACTGATTTTGATTGTGTGCTTTTGAACAGAAATGAGTGAGTTTCACCACACTGGGCCTATTTTAAATTAAAAGTCCAACTTAATTAAAATACTAATACAGGAGGCTAAAAACTGAGGTTAGTAGAGAAATGTGGTGTTTAGATGCGACAGACGTGTGAACTGAAAAAGGTGTTTAGTGTAGTAGACTTACTTTAAAATAGTCTGTTTGACCTTAAAAGGTTCTATGTGGAGCCATACAATTCAGGTTTGGGACCTTTGTCCAGAGGGGTTTCCTATTGTTGCACTGTAACAGTCCCAGAGGAAGTGGTGGGGCATTCAGGTTATGACCATGGTGGGCCAGTTTGAATACCAGGGGATGGGTGGTGTCTGGCCGTCTTTTGTCTGGAGGTCACCAGAGAGCGAGGCCTTTGCCTGGGAACTGTAATAACAGTGGGCCGTCCCTCACCCCCAAGAGAGGAGCGTGGGACCGTGGCGCCCCCTACTGCTGACCAGGTAGATTCAACCCTCAGGTGTGAAATAGCAGGAATTCATTTGCATAGCCGTGTTCACGGCTTGCCTAAATCACGATGATTGCCAAACGTTGATTTGTAGGCGTCATCTTCTCGAGAAGTGCTCAGGGAAAGAGGCAGGAAGATTTTTGCGGATGGGTTTGGGTTATATAAAGCTGTTCTGGCCATAGCTGGATGTGGTTTTGTGGCTGTGGATTGTGCAAACCCTTTCCTTAAGATGAAATTCTGCATGGAGCCTTACTTACACAGACACACGTCTACTGACACACACCGCACGTCTACTGACACACACCTCACGTCTACTGACACACACCTCACGTCTACTGACACACACCGCACGTCTACTGACACACACCGCACGTCTACTGACACACACCGCATGGTCTGCGTGACCTGCTTTTAACTGAACTGGAAGCCATAATCACCATCACTTTGATTGCTTACTTCAACTCATCTGTACATAATGAAAAACAAACAGCCAATGTTTCGTTCAAGCGTGGCTGTGTTAGCATTGAACTGTGCACCCGCTGGTTTACAGACTCGTGGCTTCTGTCCTGTGCTAAAGTAGCAGGCCGTTTTAAACCGCTGAACCATGTAGATACCCTGGGTGAGGGAATAGTAGTGTAGGAGACATTCAACTGAAATCACCGTTAATGTTGAACTATTCTAAGGATCCAGCTCAGATAGGAACCACCGTTTGGCTTGCCAGGCACTTTCTTTGACACAACAATAGCCATTGTTTTAGAGTTACAAAGAAATATATCACGAACCCATGGTGGTGAGTAGAGATGGATCTGCAGCTGGTGTTTAGCAGTATGTTTAGGCTCATTACCTGATGCCAGATCAGTTGAGAACATACCAGCTCTGTTCATTCCATTGACAGATGCCCACAGCAACTCTGGCTCTTGCTCGTTTACTCAAACCATGTGACATTCCATCAGCCTTACACTCTGAAGATCACAGAGGCCACCACACACGTTCCTTCAGCCTTACACTCTGAAGATCACAGAGGCCACCACACACGTTCCTTCAGCCTTACACTCTGAAGATCACAGAGGCCACCACACACGTTCCTTCAGCCTTACACTTTGAAGATCACAGAGGCCACCACACACGTTCCTTCAGCCTTACACTCTGAAGATCACAGAGGCCACCACACATGTTCTCCTGTGACATATGTAGCACTGATGATACATTTCCAGTTCTGCTGTTGTTTTAGTCCATGCTGCTGGCACTAGTGCCCTATGACATGGAGTGTGACTCCTCCAGGGTTGGTTTTGCCCTCTGTGTTTGGGTAAAACATGAGGGTTTTCACATTAGAGCTGTTTACTTCATAAAGATTTTCCGTTGTATTTAATTGCACCATACCAGTCTCACAAAACATCAGAATTATTTTTATTTCAGAAAATTAAAACTTAAAAGTAGAAGAAATGTTTGCATTCACCTCCAAGGGACCAACATACTAAAGGGCATATGCTACAAATCAAAATAGCAACAAAAATACCAAACAAATTCTAATAAACATCTGCATATCAGTAATAAATTGTTTTCTATTTCCCTTTCCCGAGGACAAGCATTTTGCAGCACATTTAATTTCAATTTAAACTTAAATGAGGGAAAATAACCCTTAAATGGTCATTTTATGGAAATGAGCTGTTTTATGTACACAGTGTCTGGTGGGATGCCTGCCTGTCCTCTGAGATGCTTAGACTCAGATCATTAAACCTCATGGATGGACCTGGTGAGTAGGGTTAGGTCTGTCCCTATGGGACATCAATCACAGAGCCCAGTAAATGGAGATCAAAGACCACAGGAATCACCTTTCTCATGAATCTTTTTATTCAGTTTTTAAACAGACTCTCTCTCCAAACGCCATGACAACGGCACCCTGTGCACACACACTCCTTAGTTCAGACTCACCTCCAGACATTCTGTGGACGGTCCTTTACAGTCTCTTCCCTAAACATACAGTTGAAATGCCTTTATTATATATACTCTCTTTCACTGAGCAATGAGCACCACCCACCCAAGGGGTGAGAAAGGTGTGGGTGATGTAATGAACACCACCCACCCACGGGGTGAGAAAGGCTCGGGTGAAGCAATGAACACCACCCACCCACGGGGCGAGAAAGGTTTGGGTGATGTAATGAACACCACCCACCCACGGGGCGAGAAAGGCTTGGGTGGAGTAATGAACACCACCCACCCATGGGGCGAGAAAGGCTTGGGTGATGTAATGAACACCACCCACCCACGGGGTGAGAAAGGTTTGGGTGATGTAATGAACACCACTCACCCACGGGGCGAGAAAGGCTTGGGTGGAGTAATGAACACCACCCACCCACGGGGCGAGAAAGGCCCCGGGTGAAGTAATGCACACCCACTGTTGAATAAGCACCATTTCTGTGAGAACATTCAGAGAAAGTAAGCAAACCCGTCCTCTTTGTTTGCTTTCTTTACAAAAGGCTTTGTTTTAGCTGTGTGTGTGTGTGTGTGTGTGTGTGTTGTACTGCGGCTGAGTTGGGTAGAGAAGCATAAGAGTGCAGTGTGTTGCTGTATGTGATGTTATTTGCCTTCTTATTTGAGTTGATTTATGTGATGTTTGTCTTATTTGAGTTGTATGTGATGTTTTTCTTATTTGAGTTGCTGTATGTGATGTTGTTTGTCTTGTTATTTGAGTTGCTGTATGTGATGTTTGTCTTATTTGATTTGATGTATGTGATGTTTGTCTTGTTGTTTGTCTTATTTGAGTTGCTGTATGTGATGTTTGTCTTGAGTTGCTGTATGTGATGTTTGTCTATTTGAGTTGTTGTATGTGATGATGTTTGTTGTTGTTAGTGTTGTATCACTAACTGTCTGGAGTGTCTGTTCTTGCACTGTTAGCTGTAGGTTCCCCTCAGTGCTGCTGGGTGCTGTACTCTTATAAACGGCTTATTAACAGACAATGTTTTCGCTTTGTCTTCTAGACTACGGCGTTTAAGGTCAGACAGGCCGTAGCTGAAGTTCAACGCTGAAGTTTCATAAGCAGCAACTAAAAGAAAACACACAAACTAATGTTATCAAAGTGGATCAGAACCTAAAAAAACATGACCATTAACTTACTGTAGATTGTAATTCATGTAACGCACAAACAGCCCTGAATATAAATCGTAGCCTTGGTTGGCTCTTCCCACAGTGAGAGGCATGTTTCTTTTCCTAAGGGAGAGATGAACAGTGTGCACTGTGGGATGCTAAATCGTACCCTCACTGCTGGTTTGCTGGGACGGGGCACCATTTACAGTCTCCCATAAATCCTTGGGGCTCCCAGAGATGGCTGGGTGTAATTTGCGACCAATGCTGTTTGCGTGCAGGCATATTAGAGCAGTAAATCTTTCAGCAGGCGAGCTTTGATAAGCCTGAGCGATCGTAAGCTGCCTCCATTCAGACAGCTAACTGGAAAAGCTGGTGTGATGGTCGACAGTGGAGACGTGAGCTCTGCTCAAATGGAAGTGTTCCTCATTTTTTGAACATATTCAAATGTAACTGCACATTGTGCTTCTGGAAAACGTGGTTTATTTGTGCTTCTCTATCAGCAGACAACAACCCAATATTCTGGAATGTTCTGTAAAAGAACTCATAAGGCAACTGCACCTGTGTGAATTAGGAGACAATGTTCTAGACAACATTCTAGAGATTTTCCAACAGTCACATACGGATATAAAAGACCAAGCAAACGCTTTCACTGGTTCATGGTTGTTTTTGAATATTGGATGGAGATTTTACCTCAGTCTTTACAGCCCTAATCCTAATCCTGGTAACCAGGTAACCCCGCTACAGCTCAGATGCCTTTGTCCAGAGTTTAATCCAGAATGTTAGAGAAATTGGTTTTGGATTAGGACTAGAGCTAAAGAATGTGGAAGTTCAGATATCTGATAGGTGCTGAAACTGCCACTGACAGTTGTTTCCATCTAATAAGTAAATACATATCTAAAAATTTAAAGAAATGTCTGACAAAAATGTAATGTAAAATGCTCTGACAAATGCTGAAAATGTTACTGCAATTGTGATAGCTTTTCAAGAAATGAGATATTCAGCTCAGAGATCATGCATGATGGAAACCCTTTCTCTTTGTTCTGATGGTGATGTGAAGGTATCTGCTTTAATCAGCTTGAAGGCCAGAGCTCACAGGCCTGAGCTTTGGTGTGGGTGGTGTTTGGGTGTTGAGCTGTGTTCTGGGTGGTGTTGTGGTTCTGAGCAGTGTTCTGGGTGGTGTTATGATTCTGAGCTGTATTCTGGGTGGTGTTGTGGTTCTGAGCACTGTTCTAGATGCTGTTGTGGTTCTGAGCTGTGTTCTGGATGGTGCTGTAATTCTGAGCTGTGTTCTTTGTTCTTGCTCTGCTCTGCAGGCTGCTCTGAGTGCTGTATTAAATGCCTGAGTGGGATTCCCTACGCCTCGCTGATCGCCACCGTCCTGCTCTATGCCGGCGTGGCCCTGTTCTGCGGCTGTGGCCATGAGGCTCTCTGTGGCACCGTCACCATCCTGCAGAACTACTTCGACGTGGTCCGTTCACCAACTGACGCCCTAGACGTCTTCTTCATGTGAGTATAGACCTTTCAGAACCTTTACAATCTCCCAAAGTGTGCTGACATAAGCACGACAAGCACTGGTTTTTATTTTACTCGTGGTATAGTGTAGCTTGTTGGAAATGGAAGGTAGCAAGTGATGAAAGTGAGTAATTAGCAACACGCTACTCTTGTATTGTTATTGTTTCTATAGCTTCCTTTGTGATGGTGATGTCATGAAAAGGTTGTCCTCCAACGAATCACAAAGGCTGCATTGAGCTTCCTGACCAATTGCAGATGTTTTAGATGAGTCTTCTGTAGCTGATGAATCACCTTTCAAGTGTTTTCTTTAAGTGTTTACGTCATGGCAGGAATTCATCATGTTTTAGCAGTTTGCCACTAATTTCACAATCACATTACATGACAATATAATCTCAGTAGAGTATTTTATTGGAATGGGTCAGTCTTACATCCACCTTCTTCCCTTATTATTCATGTTCACATTTGGAGATGAACTGGTTGTGGATAATCACTTGGAAACAAACTCTGACCTCATTTCTCATAGAAATTCCTAACGACGTTCACCAGAAGTATAGACTAACCAGCCGGATCAAGGATAAAAACGTTCAAATCAGTCTCGTTTTATCAACATCCTCATCTGTAAAGGGAAATGTGTCTTTGTTCAGTGAAAATATAACTATGAACATAGTTTTACTATGACCCTGAGCCACATAAATAAACCAGAGGATTCACACACACTGTACAGCAGCACAGTGTGGAGGGAGCCGTGGATGTTGCAAGACCTGGGGTCTTCTCTCTCTCTCTCTCTCACTCACACACACACACACGTACATACATGCATGCTCTCACACCCACTCACACACACAAATGCATGCTCACACACACTCACAGATTCAACAGGCTCGTTTTTGGGACATTGACAGTGAGGGACACAGTGAGGGAGAGAGAGAGAGAGAGAGATGTTTGGAAAATGTGAGGAATTGGAATGGAGGGAGAAAGAGAATGAGAATAGCGAGAAAGAGAGTGAGGAATAGATGAAGCAGAGGTGATGGATTGGAGGATAGAGAGAGAGATGGAGGGAGGGATATATAATGAGAGGAGAGAGAAATCCTGAAGGTGTGACGGAAAGAGACGGAGGAAGATGGACCAGTGTGTCCAGGCACTGGCACAGTAACAGCAGAACTTCTGCAGTGAGGTTCCGTTATTAGCTGGTTCTGTACCTGCTCTGCTCACCCCACACCCACAAACACCTGCAAAACAAACCTGTTCTGAATAAATGAACTGTGGGTAGTGGAGGTTTTTATCAGCGTGGTGTTTTGCTGTGGGGCTACAGCAGCCCGATGTGTGAGGGTTAGCTAGGTGTCAATGACGTGTCCCGTTTTGTCCCGCTCGCTCCGGCAGAATCGACATCCTGAAGTACGTGATCTACGGAGTGGCGGCAGCGTTTTTCGTTTACGGAATCTTGCTGATGGTGGAGGGCTTCTTCACCACCGGCGCCATCCGGGACCTGTATGGAGACTTCAAGATCACCACCTGTGGCCGCTGCGTCAGCGCCTGGGTAGGTGTCCGTCTGTCCGTCCGTCTGTCCGTATGTCTGTTCGTCTCTCCGTCTCTCTGTTCGTCCGTCTGTCCGTCTGTCTGTATGAGTGGGTCTTCGACAGTGGGTCTCTGTTCTCATTGCTTGGACGTTTTAGATGTCTGGCTTAAAATGTACCAGCCTCACTGTAAACACTGTAAACAACCTCACTATAAACATTATTATCCTCACTATAAACACTGTAAACGACCTCACTATAAACATTATTATCCTCACTGTAAACACTAACAACCTCACTATAAACACAAACAGCCTCAAAATAATCATGAGCAGCCTAATTGTAAATAATAACAGCTTCACTGTAAACAAATACAGCCCTACTGTGAACCCCTGCAGTGTGATTCCTTAATCGATCGTCTGTAAATACTGTAGGCTACGTAGTTCATATCCTGAGAAATCGATCTGTGTATCTCTCACCACTAAAAAGTGCTTTTGGGTTGTCCGTGAGAGCCCAGTGGATTGCCTGCAGTGTTTATGGGCTGCTTGTCTCTCGTTTTGATGGAATGGTTCTGGTAATGTGTTGTCCTGTGATGGCATGTCATTGATTGAAAACATTCCTGATAAATCACAGTTCAGATTCTCTTATACACTTCACTCATCTCCTTCTCTCTCCCTCCCTTTCTCTCTCTCTCTCTCTCTTTCTCTCTGTTTGCTACTGATTTTATATATTGACATCTTTTTGGAACATCTACATGCTCAGGTGTTAAGCTAAGCAATGCAAGTATCTAAGGTTAACCCCTATAGCTAGAAACTGGTGCTCTAGCTGACTGCTCTAGCCTACTGCTCTAACCAATTGATTGCTCTCACTAAGCAACCAATTGCAATATAAATATCTTCTAAAATAAAACATCTAGTTGACTTGAGAAGTAGCTCCAGAATTTTCCCACTAGGCTAATCACAAGTGATACCAAGTCACCGGAAGCTTGTGACACTTGCGATATCAAGAGAGCATCAGAAACCCCTCCTGTATCTTTAACACAGCACAGTGAGTTATTCCTGTATCTTTAACACAGCACAGTGAGTTATTCCTGTATCTTTAACACAGCACAGTGAGTTATTCCTGTGTCTTTAACACAGCACAGTGAGTTATTCCTGTATCTTTAACACAGCACAGTTATTCCTGTATGTATGAATGCAATGGAATGTGTGTATGAACCAGAATGTGTGTTTGATGGCAATGTGTGTATGACAGGGAGTGTGTGATTTACGGGGTGTGTGTGTATGACGGGGAGTGTGTGATTAACGGGGTGTGTGTGTATGATGGGGAGTGTGTGATTAACGGGGTGTGTGTGTATGACGGCGAGTGTGTGTATGACAGGGATTGCGTGTCTTTTTTGTATTGTAGTAACATTTTTCAGTAAATTACAGTACAAACGTTAAAAGCATAAATGTGAATCCTGTCCAGTCCTGTCAGTCTCCTGCTCAAGGTGTGACTCTACCGTGCAAAGCGACATATCCCAGAGAAATAAAGTGCAGTCTTTAGCACTTTCTGTCAGTCAACAAACTTTAACCATCAGAAATCACTTACAGACTCTGCTGCTGTAATCACAACATGAACGCTTAGTTTGTAAATAGTGACACAGACTAGTCATTCTAATGGCAATGACATGGTCTTCGACAGAAATATGTTCTTTTGAGAAGTAAACCGTTAACTTTTGAGCAAGTTAACTTTTCAGGATGTTTCAGGCAGTCCATTGTGTGGTGCTTTGAACTGTTCGATTGCAGTTTTGCAGTTGTTAGTGATGATTTCAGAAATACTCCATATGAGAAAAGCTAAAGTTTAGTAGACCTTGACAATTCCTGATGCATCAAACTATTTTCTAACGAATCCGAGGTGCAGCGCTGTGAGATCAGAGGCCTACATGGCTGGTGTGTGATCACTCTTCTCTCCCTGTGTTGTTCTCCTTTAGTTCATCATGCTGACCTACATCTTCATGCTTGCCTGGCTGGGAGTGACCGCTTTCTCTTCCTTACCTGTCTTTGCGTACTTCAACATCTGGAACACCTGTCAGAACGTCACTGCGCTGGAGGGCACCAAGCTGTGTATCGATCTGCGCCAGTTTGGTGTGTTGCCCCCCCCCTCCTTCACCCTGGGCAGATGCCTCGAACCACTGCCCAGTCAGAACCCTCCACCCCTCTGCTGTGCTGGTGACGTCCTGCAAACCTTACAACCAGCACCGTCGTACCATGTGGACTTTGAAACACGGTGCAACTTAGTAACAGGCAGCTTTGTGGTTCAGAGCAAAGTTATGTAGCTGCATGGGACTTGGACCCATAGCCCAGACATCCACACATGAGTCCCAGTCCTGAGCTCCTCACTTATTCTTACTCAACCTGTGCAGTCGTTCTCCCTGCCCTTTCACAGTCATTTGGGTCTCTGTGCTTCGGTACAGTCAAACCCTGTAGATTACGAGTTAACCACAACCCCCACACAGTAATGTTTCAATCCCCATACAGTAAGCTTTCATCTCCCCCTGTAACAGTGAATCGTGGTTTAAGATACAGGTTTTTTCTCTGTATCTTCTCTCAGGTGTAGTGGCCATCGCCGAGGAGAAGAAGATCTGCAGTGACATGGAAAAGTTCCAGGATCTGTGCAAGTCCAGCGAGGTTAGTAACTGGTGCTGACGAACCTCTTTCTCCTCCACTCATTAAACCCCGCCTGGCCAGAGAGGAGAACCTCCTCCAGCGTTTCCCCTTCCCTTTGATGGTGTCCTGTCCTAAAACTCACAGTAGCAGGGATTCCTCTATTAGGAACCTAATACACATTAGAAACTTCAAACACACAGTAGCACAGTCTTGGGCCAGGACAGCACTTCACTGTGAAGGACTACACTACAGTACAGATCGTACGAGAGACAGATGTACGAGTGCAGATGTTGGAAGTGTTTCAGCAGCAGGCTTGGTTCAGTATCAGTAATACAAGAAGGGTTTTTTTTTTTCCTTCAGAGGATCATCTAGCATTAGTGTGCAAAATAAGGAACAGATTGAATGAATTGAATTTTGGGTATTCCCAGCAAACACTGACGCTCTGGGCACCACCTGGCTGGGTGGTGGGGAGGTTTTATCTGAACGTTGCTTCTTGGAAGGGCTCAGACTGGGAGGGTTTACTGGAGTCTTGTGTTCATCCCCTCCTGCAGCTGGACCTGACGTTCCACTTGTTTGTGTGCACCCTGGCGGGGGCGGGAGCAGCTCTCGTTGCCATGGTGAGCCAGTTTATCATTCTCTCCCTTCTTCCCACCATCTCTCTTTATTTCTCTTTCTGTCGCTCTCTGTTGCTCTCATGTAATCTCTCCGCCCATCTCTCTCTCCTTGAGTGTTTGTTGTGAGGGATGGTGCTTGGTTATGATCACCCCTGTTCAAGATCCTAGACTGGGCTGTGCAGGTCTGGGGTGTACACACACACACACACACACACACACACACACACACACAGAGGGAGGGTTGCTGCATCTCACAAAGGCACAGCTGGTTTCTGGCACCCCTGTACTTTACCAGTGTCCAGGCTGCTGTTAAAGGAAACCGTCTGTTTTTAGCCTTGTTTTTAAAGAGTTCCATGTCTGCTGTTCTCATGTCAGAGCCAAGTCTAAAAGTGAAGAAATAAAACACATCTAAAAATTCATGCTGTGACTCTCAGACAACTTGAATTCTGTAAAACCATGAGACTTATGTAAAGAGAAAGAGATGGAGGGAGAGAGAGAGAGAGAGAGGGAGAGAAGGTGAGAGAGAGAGGGAGAGAGAGAGGGAGGGAGAGAGGGAGGGTGAGAGAGACAGAAGAGGAATGCTCTGCAATGAAAATGCATGGAGTGCTGTTGCCATGGAAATAGAGGAGAGGGGAGGAGAGGAGAAGGGAGGGGAGGAGAGGAGAGGAGAAGCACAGGCAACTGACAGCACTGGTAAGTGATTACGTGATCTGAGAAACTGACTCAGAATTAAAGCTCATATGACTGGATAGTCTCTGGTCAGTATAACAACATGCATAAACATGCACACAACATACACACAACAGAGGTATAGGTGTGTGTTGTTTGTGTCTGTATGGATAAAAACAGGTGTGGCTGTGTGTGTTGTGCGTGTGTGTGAGTAGATAAGGGAAAAAAAAACACCCCAGATCTGTTTGTTCATATCTGTGTATATTATTCTCGTCGGCAGGAGATGCAGAAACCAAACACGCTGTATAATTCAAACATTTCTGCAAGTGGGCTTTTAATTTTATAATTACATCACCACTGCGCTCTTCCTGATCGTTTGTATCGTTTTTTAGTGAAAGTCCGCCACCTTGTGTTACTTCTAGGCATTACAGCGGTTATTGTCTGAATATTCAAACAGCGGGTTAGTTACATTTAAATAGCACCAATCCGTTCTGAGATACAGAGAGAGACAAGGAGATGAGTAAGAATCACATGTTTCTGTTTTATTCCACTGAATCACGTAATTGTGAGAGTCAGTCTCCTATGCTGTATTGTCGTATAGACCACAACTTAACGGTAACAGCGTATTCAAAGTCTGTGTGTACATGTCATGCTGGATGTATTGTGATGATTCGATGTTTTCATTTTTATATCTTGCAGAGAAAAAACTAACTACACAATACAAATATAAGTGTTGGGGAAAACTGGTGAAAATATAACCAGACGGGATGGTCGTAGTAAAAGTGCTCTTTTTTTGTCAAGATCTGAGTTGAGGATTAGAGCAGTTGTTATCTGAGGTGATATTATGATATGTAGGTATATTAGGATTATGTGGGTGAGATGAGAAAGTTGTAATTTGCTGGTGTTCAGTGACTGAACTCCTCTCTCCCTGTGCTGTGCTGTGTGTGTCTCCGTGATGTGGGTGCTCACACTACAGGTGGCATCCGTGTCTGTTCTCATACGTAACTACTCCACACTCGTGGCTCAGAGTCTGGGGAAGTACTCCACCCGATTCTGAGGCACCCTGCTCCAGTGAGGGACCCCGGGACGCCGGCCGTGCCCCCCCCCCTCCCCCACCCTCACGGGCCCCACCCGGGCCGCACCCCCAGTCCCATTGCCTCTCCACCGGCTGTCATGGAAACACATGGACCTCACGCAATTCTAATTGGCTTAATTAAACCTGTTGGCCGCTCAGTTTTTGCGTTGTTTCAGTGACACCTCTAAATTAACCCGCTGAGCAGCGCGCAAGGATTCCCACCTTCCCACTAAAACTAACCTGGCCTTTACTGGAGCACAAGACTCAGTTTGCTTTTCTGGTGATCAAGTAACTCTGTCCTTGTTTTGGTGGCATCGCTGACTGTTAGAGTGTGTGTGCAGGGTGGTGTGTGTGTGTGTGTGTGTGTGTGTTTGCCCTGGTGCTGTTCCCTGTTTGGGGTTTTAAACAGCTGGGGGAAGTAACCACTGTGTGTTGTGTTTCTGCTGGCACTAATCTGTATCCCCAACCCTGACCCACCCCACCCGCCTGCCCCCGCAACACCCTCCCCCCATCCCATCCCATCAACGAGACATCAGGCTGCAGACTACACTCTTGGGTCCTTCACAAACACATCAGCACTTTGC
>JAOYMR010000008.1:20138103-20152445 GCA_025802075.1 Tenebrosternarchus preto | reverse complement strand
CTAGTAATATAGTATTAATATTGTAATGGTATAATAGTAGTATGGTAGTGGTATGCTAGTAATATAGTATTAATATGGTCATGGCATAATAGTAGTATGGTAGTGGTATACTAGTGGTATGGTAACAGCATATTAGTAGTATGATAATGTTATGATAGTAGGTGTTGAGTTCAGTGTATCTGGTGCATCAGTGTTGTGTAGTGTCACTGCTGGGTTGAGAGTGGCCCACTACACAAAGCTATCTAGCTAACATTGTTTAGAAGCTGATCACAGATGAAGAGTTGGATGGATCTCTTTTCAACACTGGACTGACTACCACGATCTGTGAGAAAGCTTTCAGCACTGTCAGAATTCGCTGAGGAACTTTCCGGAACTGTGATTAAACCCACTCTGTGAGGAAGGTAATTTCACTGTACCTTTGCTCTCATCACACAGTATTAACTGGCAGTTTACAGCGTGATACTGAGACATCTTAAGAGCACAGACTGAGCTCGTTTTTTGGGGAGGTGATTTTGTGGTAGGTGTGTCCCACACTCTGAGAACTGTCTGAGTGCGTTTGTCTAGTGCCTTTGAACCCAACCCATGTCTCTGTACTGATGAGGCTTCTGCTTCTGTGAACGTCATGAATACCATGACAAATGTGGACTGGCACTGCTAATAAGCCCCACCCCCATTATTGGGCACTGAGGAGTCCCTCTCTCCGTCTCTCTACTCTCTCTGTTTATGTGTCTCTTTCTATCGCTCATTGTCTCTCTCTGTCTCTGTCTCTCTCTCTGTCTGTCACACTCACACACACACACAGATCATAATTCAGAGATGCCATCACTGACTGCCATTTGCAAACATCCAGCATTTGTTCCCACATGCAGGGAGTCAAAGCCCTGAGTTTCTGTGACATGCTGCCTGCTTATATGGCAATGAAAGGAATCAGCTTTGAAGCAGATCTGCTCTGGACGTGACAGTCCAGTGTCCAGGGCGGGTCATAAGAGGAAACCATGAGTCAGCCCAGCCTTGGAGAGCAGGGTGTCCAGGGTCAAGCTTATTGATCTGTGGAGTGTCCAGATCCATCATGCACTCTACATTTCTAGCCTTCTGGTATCGCAGAGGACTAATCACACATCGTATAAAAACCAAATAACAAAATCCAAATCAGGATATTCTGAAATTGTGACAATACCTCACCAAACTTACAAACTTCCTAAACAAAATACATGAACCTTACAGTACATTTTGTGCTAATTGTGAATCTATTTTTAGATGTTTTTTAATTAGATATACGTGTGTAAAATGTACATGTATTGTTTATTATGTATTCATAAATAAGACTGTTGTTCCATTTAAAATGTGTGCATATATACTTCAGAAATGTTTAGCATATGGGTTTTGCTTGTGTTTGGTCTCAGGAACGTCTCATGTGTTTGGTCTCAGGAACGTCTCTTGTGTTTGGTCTCAGGAACGTCTCATGTGTTTGGTCTCAGGAACGTCCCTCTTCAGTGTCCAGCAGCAGCCTGCCAGTATAGAGGGGGTCCAGTCTGCTTGGTACCACTGTACAGTACACAATAACATGTGAGTGTCCTGGAACAAAAAGATTAAGGGTGGTAGAGATCATCAGAAAACATATTTGGATTCAGCATGCGAAAGTACATAACAGGCAGGTATTTTTTGCAGGAAGCAAAATCACTTGACCAGTGTAATAAGTGCACAGCAGCTCACTAGCATGTTTTAATTAACATATGTATTCGGTTCTTTATGCTTTGGAGGCTTATTGAAAAGCCTTTGGTGTCACGCTGCCCATCGCTGTAGACATTCTGGATTCCTGCTTTACAACACGAGAAGGGAACCATTTTAACATGCGTTATGTGTTCAGAATAGAGTTGTCCTCTACTACTCCCAAAATCCCAAGTTGTACCTGTGAAAAAGTACCTGTACATTTCTCACACCCTTAATCTGTTTGAACTTCACTTCTGTTGCATTACTGTTGTGCAGTCTGGTGCTGTCCAGTTCCTGCTGGCTTAGAATCTAAACCACGACAGAATTGGTCTGACGTATTTTTCATGCCACAACGTTAATGTTTTCAGCTTCATGTTCTTATCCCAGGAGAAGGAAATTCTCTTTCAGAAGCTGTGCGTATTCATCTCAGCCTTGTTTTTACCCGTTACTCCACCAACAGTGTGTTCGTATGCTAGAATCAAAATAGCTTTGGGTGTACAAGATGCCCAGTTCTTGTACTCAGAGAACAGATCATGTCCCAAATGCAAGAACCATCCAACTGAGATGACATGTTAAATCATCGATGTGTCAGACCCTTCCGACAGTAGGGTGCATGTTCAGCGTTCAGCTCCGTGATCGACAGCGATGGGTCGTCCATGCTTGCATGGGTGGAGGTGATTCAGTTGGGTAACATACATCAAATGCAGTGTGAGCGATTTTGAAACAGTGTGAGTGTTGAATGATACAGTGCCTCTGCATTTTAATGAAGCATTAGCACATGTGTTTATCTGCGATTACATGTTGTCTTACCACAGAGCCCTTTGTAGTTCATTATATTTTTAAATGTGTTTATTTTTAAGCCTTGGCACAGAATCGAAACCTCTTAGTCAATATTGATTTTTCTTTTTTCAGTCTCGATATTAATTAAATTTGTGAAGGGTGATGAATGCTGGACAAATGGAGATTGTTCTGGTCATGTGACTCTGTAGCGTTTGATTTCCTCAGGTTCCACTCTCATAGCCTCTCATGTGCGTGGTGTGTCATATATGTGCTTTTTTGACTTCAGAATAATGTCTGACACTCAGGAGAGAAAACGAGAGAAAACATTCATTAGTCAGAGGGTTTTACAGTCGTGACACAGAACAATCACTGAAGCAGTATGTGGAGCTTACTGGAGCGTATACACGCCAGGCTTACGTGTTTAGCATCTGAAGGTCCTTGATGACAGAGATGTGTGTCAATCCCAGAGGGAGACTGTTTGAATATGTAATGAAGGAAGCTGTATGTGAGAAGAAGGAATGTTCATTCCTGAGTGGAGGAGGGGCTCTGCATCGTAGCTAGTTGAAGACTTCACTATGCTAGTTGAAGGGCTGTCACTATGTAATGACATCATGACACCATGACACTGTGTCCTGATGTCATCATGGAATTATGCTATTACATCATCATATCACCACTTCCCAAGGCTTTTTTTTCCCCTCGGGGTCTGCAGATTCAAAGCCATTAACAGTTCATCCAGCAGAGGCGTAGGTACATCACTAATTATTTATAATATAAATCCTGGTGAAAATAAAAGCCTACTTGTGTCACTAGAAGATTCAGAAGTGGAGTCAAGAATGATCCAATCAGAGGTAGATGAAGAAGATCAGTCCCATCAGAGAACACCACTGGTGACGAGAAATAGCTGGCAAAGGCAAGCAAGACAAGCTAATAAGAGCAGGAAGCAAGACTGCAACCAGACATTACAGCATACGACCAGTAAAAGAGACTCTTTAACTGAGGAATATACACAGAGTGATGACGTAATTGAAAACAGGCGTGATCAGTATGGGAGGGAATCGAATCTGATGAAGCTGTTCAGAGGATCATGGGAGTTGGAGTCTGTCCTGGAGTAAGTAGGTAAGATGAGAGGAACAGGCCTAACAACCTGCAGACGTGTCCAAAACTCTGAGATGACATGCATCAAAACAACTTTGTGTTTTAGAAGTTGTTTTTTTTTTTATGACCAATTAAGAACAGCACATCAATAGCAAGTCATTCTGGATAAAAGTGTTTGGTAAATGCTATAAATGTAAATATCTGTAATGAATGTACAGTGTAATAGTTATAAACTGTAGTAGCCATTTCATCATGTTGTTTTGATGTGAAAAGTGAATTATTAGCATCAATCTTTGCTTTTCTGATGGTCCAAAACAAAATAATATTATTAAATTTTATATTTTATAATACAATTATTATATAATAATATTAAAATAATATTAGCTCCTTTTGTGTTCTTTTCCAATCCAATCATATAAGAAGCAGGCAGGAGCCCTTTTCCTTTTTCAGTGCGTGATCAGTATGATCGACTCCACGGCTGTTCTGTGATGTTATTTATTCACAGGTGTGTCTCTCTGTCGGCCCCGGGTGCCACAGTAGAGACAAACGAATGTGTAATAAAAGAACAGAACAGACAGAGAAGAAAAAACTTTGGACATGAAAGCAGAGGGAATCTCAGTTTAAAAAACTACACTAGTTGCTTTTCTCATAGTCTCCTCTTCCTCTTAAACAAGCCCCAAAAGCAGAGTGCTAGACTTATCTGCATAGTATAGACAAAGAGTGCTAGACTTATCTGCATAGTATAGACAAAGTAATTAAACTGCACATTGTGATTGTAATATTCCTCACATCATATTTAAAATCACACTGGTGAACCCATTACATGAGTAACGACTGACCCGCTTTGATACATTTGAACTGATTTTTCAACTTAATTACTTTTTTTATGGATTGACATTTATTGAATGTCAAGCTTCCTCAGAAGGCCCACAGAACATCTGAAATGGGTTCTCCCAGCACACATAATAACACATAACAAATAGTACTGTAATAGGCTGTATCAACACACATGTGCACACAACATGGGGTGAGTAGACAGGAGGCTGGGGTGTCCAGCCAAGCAGGAGCCATCGTGTGAACACTGACAAGGAGCTGGAGGAAAGCTGCTACAAATGTTGAACTGTGAACATCTACAAGGTGCAGACACAAGGCTGGCGTTTGTAATGAAGTGGATGGTGCATGAGAGGCACTACTCTCTGAGCATTATGGGTAGCAAGTGCATCTGACTACAAGACATGTTTTTGTTAATGTTTTTTGCTAATTCAAGTCCTTATCGCAAAACATCCAGAAAACTGAAATCAATTTGCTCCCTAGATTAATAAATGTTTGTCACATAAATAAGGAGAAGAGTGGTTGTTCTATTGACAAACCAATAAACAGAAATACAGGGAAGATCCAATCCTCCCTAAAATAAATCTGACCTAAATGATCTCTCAGGAGCTTTACTTTCTGACTCTAATGTTTGCTAATGTTTGCCTCCTCCCGTGGGGGCAGTGAGAACCTCTCCAGGGTCCTCACTGCCTGTTCATTATGTTGTGAATGCAACACATAAAAGACTCAAATGCTAGGTGTGCATAGATGGAGAGGGTGGAGGCATAGATGGAGGGAGTGGGGCTTGACTCCTTCACTGGCCAAGTCTGCTGAAAATGAACGAGATCTTCAAAATCGATTATAGCCATTTCAGTTCATTTGAATTCAATTCAACTGTTAATATGGAGCATTTTACAACACGGGTTTTCACAACTACCAAACTTATAAAAGTATCTTACAAGACTTCAGAAATTACTAATAAATAGTTGGAAGAGATTCTCAGATTATTCAGTGAGAAGCAATTAGTAGTTCTAATCAAAGCCTGTTCACATAAAACAGCTAAACCAACTTCGGCAGGAGAGCTGACAGCAATGGTGAAGCTCCCAGCATTAAAGAAGCCATGACACCCAAGAATAGTTTGTTGATCTCTTCAGGAGAGCAGAAGAAAGGTCCACTAGTAAGTAGTGCAGCTGACGTGATTCCAGGCAGCTTTTATTAGCAGTCCAACACAAAATGGATGATTTTGTTTAGAAGTGTTTCTGTTGTGACTGTTGTTTGGTTTGTCTGGATGCTCTTTCAGACAGCTGTGACATGTGATGGTCACATGTGATGGACACACGTGAGGGTCACGTTTGAGGGTTATGTCTGAGAGACACGTGTGAGAGACACGTGTGAGGATCACATGTGAGGATCACATGTGAGGATCACATGTGAGGATCACATGTGAGGATCACATGTGAGGATCACATGTGAGGACATGCCCATTCCTGTCAATATTGTGTGACCACACAGAACCTGAGTGCCTTGAAATGCCATGTGATTAATGAGCTGAGATGCACTGTAATCATGTGAATATTTCAGATCATGTCTCATCAGTTATATCACACGTGGCTCCATAAATAGACGATGTGCTGTTATTTATTATAAACAGCACTTCGGCTGATGCAGCCCCTCACCAGCGTGAGTTCGACTGGAACAACGTTCAGCTCAGAAGACTGAACATCCTCATTTAAGATGCCTTAAGCATCTCTGTAATGTTACATCAACAATGATTCACAATCCTGTCATTATTTACCAGATTTTGATATACATGTTTATTAAATACAGTTATTTTCTTCCTGTCACTTTGACATATGGAAAACTTGTATCTTCCAGTGAAATGTCAAAAATGTCTGTTAGAGATTAGATTAGAACCTTTGTTAGTCTATAGAACAGAGTATAATTAAAATCATGCAGTTTGTGGCAGTGTTCTTTTAATAATGTTTTTAGCACTGTTTCAGAGATGTAGGTTATGCACTGCAAAGTATTGCACTTATGTGTTAAGTACTTGAGTACTTACTAACAGTGGGCTGGAGTCTTCCATAGTTACACAGTCTGGCTGTTGATTGTCTCTTGCTCTGTGTAACACAGCTGGTAATACCCTACAGACATCCATAATCTTTAACCTGGGGATCAATGTCCTTGCTAAGAATAGCCTAGGAATCATTTTAACCACATGTGTGTAAAATGTAATAATTCTGGACCAGTTCTGTTATTAAATTCTATATATTATGCATTAATGTGATAATTCTGTATTGCATACTAATACACATACAAAATACATAATTCTACATTCATACATCTGAATTCCTGCTGACATGTGCAGTCAAGTATCTACACACACACACGCCTGTCTGCTTGTCCACACCAGGTGCTCCTGTCAACTATTGAGCGTATCCCGACAAGCTTCCCTTGCCTGCACTGAATCCTCAGTTTTAATTTCTGGGCCCTCGTTTGAACTTTGGTAGACATGCAATGAATAGGTGTTGGATGGAGACTACAGTGATGTTACACGTGGGTCTGAAAAGGCTCAGGCCTTCATGTTTGTTTTCTAACATCTGTGCTTGGCACATGGAACACATTCAAAACCCTGCCTGGGGAAACCACACTGCTATATTTAAGCCTTTTGGATTTAATCATTATAGAAATATGACAACAAGCAGATCAATGACATTTTGGTAAAGAAATAACCAAAAAAAAAAAGAAGCCAGAATTACATATATTTACATCCTGGTTGAAATAACAACAAAATTTTCACATGTGCTTCATGCTGTTGTAGTTCAGTGAGGACTTTTTATTTGTCTTTGAAGTTCTTTTCTTGCCTGTCAGCATGATGCATGCTGTGCCAGTGTGAACCTGCCTGTTTGTTTCCACTGTGATTTTGCCCAGGACCAAGGCCTGTATCCTGAACCTCTCCTACAGGACCAAGGCCTGCATCCGGAACCTCTCCTACAGGACCAAGGCCTGCATCCTGAACCTCTTCTGCAGGACCAAGGCCTGCATCCAGGGTCTCTACTGTAGTCTTGGGGAAACATGTACCATGCGCTCACAGCACTTCAGCCTTCTGATGGAAGCAGAAGTTGACACAATGGCATATTAACTGATGAGATTATAAAGGCTAATAGCAACGTAAAAAAATCACATGCAAAAAAAAAAAAAAACCTTTTTTTTGGCCATCAGACCAACTAGTGTGAACCCTGAGATGGGTTTGCTGGCTGATGTGTAACAGCACATCTTACATGGAGAAGTAGAGGGAATAACTTTTGTTGTGCAATTGATTATACAGGTTTAAGTGCCACAGCAATACTAATTAAATATTCCATTAGATGGTCATTAATATATCATGGACAAGAGACTGATAGATCTAATGTGCTTCTCACATTACCTAAACAGCTCTCAAGTGGTTTGTGTCTCTTTGACGGGTCATTAACTTGTGGGTACACCTTGTTAATGCTGAGTAGAGGCATGGGGACATGAAGAAGCAGAATAAGTGGAAACAGACTGTAGAACGAGCAGATGTGGGGTAAATGCTGGTGTCTCTAACCCTCACCCTGTGCAGTAACGTGATTTATTCTTCGTGTGCAAAAGCTAATGGCAGTGGGAGATTAACAATTCCAGCATGTGAAGGATTAATAAACTGAGCGTGAGATTATGGCTCTCTGAGTAGCTGCAGATCACTGATAAGATCAGGCCTCCAGTTCTAACCCACCAGCTCAGTGAGAGGGGAAGTGAAAGTCAATCATGGCTGCCTGTTCCAGTGTGGCCTGAGAGTGTGACATGGTGCTCTGTGAGAAACATCTGCTACAAACACACACTCATAGCACACGTAGCCCATGGTTCAACGCATAGAAGTAAAGCTGAGGTTTGCTCACATGCAGAGACTCTGAGTTTGTCTGGTTTCTTGGAGCACTTAAATCTATGACCCTCTGTGGAATCTAACATGTCTCTCTGTGGTATCTAACGCGTTTCTCTGTGGTATCTAACGCGTCTCTTTGTGGAGCAGACATGATGTGGATTTTACTCTCAGTGAACTGAGCACCACAACCAGAAAGGAAAGAGGTTTAACAGACGGTTTGATGCTGCTGTCAAGTGCACATAATGCATGCAGTCCAGAAGAGTTATCCACAGTCCTGAACGTGTGATGAGCATGTCAGGACCTGCCAGGGATGTGCTCCACACATGTCCACCCTGCCAGATCAAGTTACAAACTGGTTTGCAGAGCGACAGTGCTGGATAGCTCGAGGCTGGTGGAGCCTTGGACGTGGTGTTCTGCTGCCCTGCCCCTGCATGTCCCACCCATAACCATAGTTGAGGGGTTCTCTGAAGCCAGGAGTGGGAAGGGCACCACTGCTCTGTACAGTGCACTTCACCACTACTCTGAACCACTGCACTGCACCACTGCTCTGAACCACTGCACTGCACCACTGCTCTGAACCACTGCACTGCACCACTGCTCTGAATCACTACACTGCACCAATGCACTGCACAACTGCTCTGAACCACTGCACTGCACCACTGCACTGCACCACTGCTCTGAACCACTACACTGTACCACTGCTCTGCACTTTTGGCCTGCATTTATTGTTCCTTTGGAATCAGTGTCATTTTCTCCAGCTTGTCTCCTTGATCCCATCTCAGGACCCAGTACCCTGGTTGGAGGTTTACACTGTACATTGTGCTTGTTCCTGACGTCTTTCTCACACACATGCAGCGTCTGCACCTGTTTTGCATGTTTTTTAACCGTCTGCTTGTTTTAGGCACCAACCTGAATAACAGCTGCAGTTCTTCTGCCTGTCTGCTCCCTCCACGGGTGTCCGGTGGCTGGCAGGCCTGGTACCTGCAGAGCAACAGAAGCTTCTGTTCGAGAGATGCATGTGAGATCATGTATGATCCCCCTTCACAGCTGGAGATGTATATGAGCCCAGACTCTTCCTGAAGAAACTCTGCTGTTATGTGCTTCCAAGGGCTTGATGGGGGAAGATTAACCTCGGTGTTTGCTTATGGTTTTCAGCTTCTTTTCGCATGGAAACGGAAATGATTTAAAGTATGAAAACACTTTGGTTTGTTCACGGTTGCCTGGGTGGGTGAGCTGATCAGAGCTGAAGTCCAGCATTTGCAACTGTGTGGTAAGAGGTTTGTCCAAAGGCTCAGTTCAAACACCACTATCAGATTGATGGAGTAATTTTCTTTAGATGTCTCTTTGTAATGACCAGTGACAAGAGTACCAGACCGTGTATGTTTATGTGTGCTGTGAGAACATTAAGGTGAGTCTTTGGCCACAGGGCCTACGGTCATCGTAAACTCAGGTGAGGGCAGGAGATCATTTTAAGCATAAGGTCATCTCAGGCTCAGATGAGGGTATAAGGTCATCATAGATGCAGGTGAGAGAAAGGTCATCTTCCTGCATAGCCTAATGCATGGAGCCTGTCTGCATGTGTCCAGTGGCTGTATGTTGCCTAGGGTTTTAGCCCTCAGGCATCCATGGCTGGGCTGTCGCTGGGACAACGAGCAGCTCCACCAGGGGACGTCTCCTCCTGTCCATACCATCAGCTAATTGGCATCAAATCAGTAAAATGAGACAAAGGGTACTGGCTGCAGGTCTTGAAATGCCAAATGTCAAGCAACATATAGCCGAGAGAAGAGGAGCTGAAGGAGGCGAACTCCTCCTCCTCCAGTGTGTTGTGGAGGGTGCCGGTACTGTAGCCTGATGAGGAGGAGCGCGTGGGAGGTGCAGGTGGGATATTTTAGTCTGGCTATATTTGAACGGCCTTACTCATCCCTTTGATTGTCAGGGAAGGAGCAACAGAGTACAAATAAAAAGGACACGATCATTCCGAGGGGTTTGACTGCTTCTTTCAGACTAGAATGAGGAGGTGAAGGAGAGTGTGTGTGAAGTGAGACAGAAGGCCATGTACACACGTCTGTCTTGTGATCCTGTGGACCATTGTACTGCTGTAACAAGATATCCAGCATCACCAAAAGGGAACTGAAGAGAGGTTCCCCTCTGTGACACAAGTCAGTCTGCCTGTCAGATTCAGCCGAGAAAAAACTATTTTCCCCACAGTGACGGCAAGACCACATTCGTGTCTTTCCTACAGTGACAGAGGGCATCTCTCCTCTCTCTCTCTCTCTCTCTCTCTCTCTCTCTCTCTCTCTCTCTCAGTAGTTCTGCTTCTTTTATTCAGCGGAGGACAGACACATTGCTGAAAAGTCTCCAGGACAGGTGTGTGTGTGTGTGTGTGTGTGTGTGTGTGTGTGTGTGTGTGTGGGTATTTGGGTGTTGTGTCTATGCCCCAAGTAAACGAAACTCCCTCAAGTACAATTACATTTACAATTTGTCATGTAACATTTTTCCATAATTCATACATTTTTTATTAATATTTATTAAATATTGCCAGTTATTTTATCAGTTATTTCAGTTGTTGTGTCATAGATTTGATCTTTTTCTAGTACATCTTTTGCTTTACTTTCTTAGGCCATTAGATTTGTTGTTTTAATGATGAGACAATGACTCATCATTAAGAATTATATAATTATATTAATTATAATACATCCCGAAAAAACCTGAAAATTGAATACAGAAAAAAAACAGCATTTATAGTCTTCAGCTGCAAGTATTTAGTGTGACCTCCTCGTACTCTCCAGCAATAGCAGGAACCTGGATCTCTTAAAGTCTTTTAGAACCTGGTATAAAATACCAGAGGAACATCAGAACATTTCAGGACCAAAAGAGTTCAAAATGTGTTTAGTCTAAAAGGAGGTCATTCTAAATACTGTAGAAGGCAGTCATTTTTGTGTGTGTGTGTGTGTGTGTGTACATATTTTCTGTATTTTCTGTTTGTATCATTAAAAAGAGACTGAGCAATAATTATGTATGGAATAATTATGTCTGGTCATTATACTGTTGCTAAACCAACAAATGTAATGGTGACCTATGACCTTTGCAGGGTACTGTATCATGCCAATACAATCTGCTGTATATAACGTTTACACTAATCACCCAATGGTCCAGCTGCTTGCATTAGCACAATTTTAGTGTGCATGTAAACCACTAGAGGGCGTATGTGTGCGACTCTCATTACACTCGTGTAACTTTGTTCGGAGAAAAGTGATCATTGGGGCAGACGCAACATATAATTACGCATCACTGACAAATTGCATCTGACAAATTTCCATCCTGTTGTTACCTCACCATAACACTTGAATCCACAGAGATAATATTAATGTTATTGATTTCTTTACTGACACATATGCTAGCATCTGTTTTAGAGAGACTACTATTACAAATCTCAAATAGAGAACAGTGCTCACTGGCTCTCTAAGGATTTTCCATGGGTTCAGTTGAGACCAGATCCTCTGTGTATAATCAGATGGCTTGGGTCATTCTTACTGATGCTGACTGAAGCTCAGACTGGAGAGAGAAGCACAGCCATTTGCTGCCCAAATTCTGCTCTCTGATTTTTCTGGTCATTAGAGCTGCAGTAATGCATCTAGTGAATCATGATTAAAGACACTTTTTAGCCCAAAATTCTAACGTTCACATGCTAATGGTCGTTACCATGAGAGAGGGAATGGGTAGTATGTTTGAATCTGTTTAAATCCTAACTGGTATTCCTACTTCACTCTTGCTACTGATCAATAGTTTTGAGTTACATTTTTTTTTAATAGCTCTTTGTTATTTAAAAGTCATTCAAATTTTCCTGCAGATTCGGTTAAGAGGTGTTCTCTCTCATAGATGAAGCCTCCAGCCCAAACCAACCACATGACCAAACCATGGTTTGTGTGCCTCGTTTTGGAATCAGGAGACTCAAACCATTGACAGAGAGGTGGGGAAAATTGGATCAATTTCTGTAAAGAATATAGAGGGGGAGGGGAAGGAGGGCAGAAGAGCATGGAGAGGGGTGGGGGAAGGGCTGCAGAGATGGGGGTGGGAGAAGGTGGAGGTCAATGAGAAGAGGGGAGGTGGAGGAGGAAAGGGGGAGGTGGACGAGCAGAACCAACACCAGGACAAAACAACATATCATTACTTATCCCAGAAACCATAAACACAACATATCATTACTTATCCCAGAAACCATAAACACAACATATCATTACTTATCCCAGAAACCATAAACACAACACAAACAACATATCATTACTTATCCCAGAAACCATAAACACAACACAAACACAAGCAAACACACAACACAAACACACACACAACACAAACACAACACAAACACACACACCACAACACAAACACACACCACAAACACAACACAAACACACACACAACACAAACACAACACAAACACAACACAAACACACACACACACACACACACACACACAGACACACACCACAACACAAACACACACACACGGCTCCCGGTATGAATGCAAAACCATGAGACCCAGAACATACACACACCATGAGGCACTGACCACACACACACACACACCCCTAACAGAATGAATCTACCACATAAAGCTTTGACACAGAGAACACACACACACACACACTGCTCCTGTATTATTTCTGTCCACTGACATGCTCCTTGGTGACACGGGCACCTCGCTTTAATGGTGGAAATCTGTTGGTCATTTCCACTTGTAAGAGGAAAGGGCCGTTGGCCCGAGTCGCCCAGGCAGAGAAGCACAACAGAGTGAAGATATCACTGTCAGTGAGCGAATGTGTGTATGTGTGTATGTGTGTGTGTCTATGTGTTGAGTGTGGGTTTGGCACGGTGAAATATGTGTGCATATGCATGTGTGTATCGTTTCTAAGTATGTTTATGTGAGTGTGAGTGTAGGCCTAACACTGATGTGTTCATCTACCCCCACAGAGCTCAGGGTGGTGAAGTCACAATGGTCACTTGGACTGTGCCCCACCACAAAGGGTCAATGGTTACTGTTAATGAGTGCCTTACTACCGGTTGTGAGGCCCTGTGGCTGTTTTCTTTGGTGGGGGGATGCTAGCAGGTGGTTACTTTGGATTGGTCAGTGGTAGCAAACCTGGTTCTTGGTCAAGATAAGAATGAAGGATGTCTGGCCCAGGGGGAGAGAGTTTTTGTAGAGAGATTTGGGGACAGTGGAGCTGGAGAAGATGGAGCTGGTGCACTGAGGAGTCAGGTTTAGAGAAATCTCTCTCTGGGCTTTGCTCTCCCTTCCTCTCTCTCTCTCTCTCTCTCTCTCTCTCTCTCACTTTCTCTCTCATGCTCTCTTTAAGTAGTAGGTAACATTCAGGTAATATTTTTTATGCTGCATCTGTTATTCTTAATGTATATTGTCTCATTACAATGTGTAACTAATTGGCTTGTAATATTCAATTACACCCTGTTACCTTAAAACTCACATGAAGCCAAACTCTTTTTCCAGCATTATATATATATATATATATATATATCCAGCATTATATATATGTAAATGCTTAAGAACTCACTAACCAGACTGATATAGTTGAAGAGATACCAGTTCCCTGTAGAGTATCCAATCTTCTGCACACCTTTACCAGGTTAAAACATGAATTAGGCTGAATGGTAGATTTCTGACAAAGCAGGTTGTTTTAGCATTAAAGAACTTTGTAAAATTGTTTATGCACATTCTCATGATTTATTGCTGGGATATGGAATATAATTTGTTCTTTACAACATATTTATAATTATAACGGAGTCAGATAATCTCAGAAAGTATCACACACACATTAAACCTCCACCCTTCACACCTTTCCCTCGTTGGTTGTAGGTAAATGAGGGGAAGTAAATATACTAATTAAAACCCCTACAGGGTTTTGGCATCAAAAAGCACTTAAGCTTATTTAATTATGAACAATGTAATCTCTCACTCACAATCACATAGCACCTCCTCTCTATTACACACCAATCACATAGCACCTCCTCTCTATTACACACCAATCACATAGCA